>JBBDGP010002425.1:0-356313 GCA_037952835.1 Lithobates septentrionalis
TCAAGTGAAGCAGAAAGCACCCCCTTGTACAGTGAAGCAGAAAGCCCCCCAGCCCAATGAAGCAGAAACTCCTCCACTACAGTGCAGCAGATAGCCCCCAGTCCGAAGCAGAAAGCCCCCCAGCCCAATGAAGCAGAAAGCCCACTAGTCCAGTGAATCAGAAAGTCCCCAAGTACAGTGAAGCACACAGCCCCCCAGTACAGTGAAGCACACAACTCCCCTCCCCTGAGTACATTGAAGCAGAAAACCTCTTTTCCCAGTACAGTAAAGCAGAAAGCCCCCGGTACAGTGAAGTGGAGCGCCCCCCCAGTCCAATGAACCAAAAAGCCCCCCCAGTACAGTGAAGCAGAAAGCCCCCAAGTCCAGTGAAACAGAAAGCCCCCAGTCCAGTGAAGCAGAAAGCCCCCAGTACAGTAAAAGCAGAAAGCCCCCCAGTACAGTGAAGCAGAAAGACCCCCAGTACAGTGAAGCAGAAAGACCCCCAGTTCAGTGAAGCAGAAAGTCCTCAGTCCAGTGAAGCAGAAAGCCCCCCAGTCCAGTGAAGCAGAAAGCCCCCCAGTCCAGTAAAGCAGAAAGCCCCCCCAGTACAGTGAAGCAGAAAGCCCCCCAGTCCAGTGAAGCAGAAAGTCCTCAGTCCAGTGAAGCAGAAAGCCCCCCAGTCCAGTGAAGCAGAAAGCCCCCAGTACAGTAAAGCAGAAAGCCCCCCCAGTCCAGTGAAGCAGAAAGCCCCCAGTACAGTAAAGCAGAAAGCCCCCCAGTCCAGTGAAGCAGAAAGCCCCCAGTACAGTAAAGCAGAAAGCCCCCCAGTCCAGTGAAGCAGAAAGCCCCCCAGTCCAGTGAAGCAGAAAGCCCTCAGTCCAGTGAAGCAGAAAGCCCCCCAGTACAGTAAAGCAGAAAGACCCCCCAGTACAGTAAAGCAGAAAGCCCCCCCCCCCAGTACAGTGAAGCAGAAGCCCCCCAGTCCAGTGAAGCAGAAAGCCCCCCAGTCCAGTGAAGCAGAAGCCCCCCCCCCAGTACAGTGAAGCAGAAAGCCCCCCCCCAGTACAGTGAAGCAGAAGCCCCCCAGTCCAGTGAAGCAGAAGCCCCCCCCCCAGTACAGTGAAGCAGAAGCCCCCCAGTCCAGTGAAGCAGAAAGCCCCCAGTCCAGTGAAGCAGAAAGCCCCCCAGTCCAGTGAAGCAGAAAGCCCCCCAGTCCAGTGAAGCAGAAAGCCCCCCAGTACAGAACCCTGTAAGTCTGTCTTGTCATGTTGACACCCCCCCCCCATGTCATCCTATATATTGGACATGGAAAGGCAGGTTGGGGAATTTCTCTACTAAAACACATTAACAAGATTTTTGTACAAATTGAGCCATGTTTGATGTGGCAGCCCCCGGGGCGCGTCCCTCCTCCCCACACGCCAATCATTGTTCTCCTTAAGTCACATGTAAAAAGGGGTCTTTTGAGGGTCCTTGTTACCAAACAAATATCAGGTGAAGTCAGGTCCCCCTGCCACCGGCTGGTAATAAAAGGCTTTTTTTTTCTTCTCCTTTCATTCCTGGCTCATGCTGTGAAATAACCTGTTTATTTGCACGTGGCTGAAAGGGGGGGGGGGGGGGGGGTGAATGGGCACAGTGGGCAGCCACAAAGAAAGGGTCAAGTGTGGACATTTCACCGCCAACAATGGAGAAGTTGAGGTCCTGAGGCTCAGGCGGCTCATTGTCATGTACAGCTCTGGCGAAGGGAAAGACGGGGCTTGCGGTGGGTTACACTGCCCCCAATGTGCGAGACGCCCCTCCAACGCATCCTGCTGCAGTTCAGGCAAATTAAGACTTTGCTCAATGACTCCATTTTTACTTTGTGCAGACAAAAACTCTGGCTGCCAGCAGCTTGTTCCTCTCACATCCCCAGATTGTGCTGAATGATGATCATCCCTTTCTGCAGAGCGCCATTCTCTCCCTTATCTGGGGCACTACAAATCCCAGGAAGCCCCCAACTGAGCTGTCCTCTGCTTGGAGTGACAGGCTGCCCGCTTCTCTCCCTTCACATTCTGCTGCATCTCAGCTTTTTTTTTTTTTTTTACTTAATGGAGGCCCTGAGGACTTCCCGAGCTCCAAACCTGTATTTATCCCATCATTTAACACCTTTCAATTTCTGCAGCTACCATGTAACAGTGCGCCCCTCCCCCACAATAATATTTCTCGCAGAAGCGGAATGAGCGCCATGAATAAAATAGAAATATTTCACTTGTACAATTATTATCCTTTTTTTTTAACCATAAAATGTTATAAGGACCTGCCAACCGTGAGTCTCACCTATAAAAACCCGGGAACTTATATATTAACTGCACAGCTTGGTGCGGGGAAACTTTAACCCTTTGGGGCTGATTTGCTAAAGGCAAATAGACTGTGCACTTTGCAAAGTGCAGTTGCTCCAAAGCTTAGTAAATGAGATAAAGCTTCACATTACAAAGAATAGCTAATAACCTTCAAGGAGAAATAAAAAAAACAGCATTTTTGCTTGCACATGATTGGATGATGGAAGTCAGCAGAGCTGCCCCTCATTTACTAAGCTCTGGAGCAACTGCACTTGCAAAAGTGCACAGTCTATTTTCCTTTAGTAAATCAACCCCTTTGCTATTGAGAAGACAAGTGAGATATTATAATATTATTATATAAATTTTATATATAAATATAAAATATTTGATTTACCTATGTGCTCGCCATAGCTTAGCTTACTCCACATTCTATATTTTTATTTATGTATTTATTTATGCATTTTTAAATTAATATTTTAATTATTTATGATTTATTATTATTATTATTATTATTATTATTATACATGATTTATATAGCGCCAACAGTTTACGCAGCCCTTTACAATAAAAAGGAGGACAGTACAATTACAATACAGAAGGAATAGGAGGGCCCTGCTCATGGAGCTTACAGGTTCTTATATAGCCTGTCAATTTTCGCAGCTCTTTATATATATACTTTTATTTTTTATTTTATTTATTTATTATGTATTTATTACGGGTTCTTATATAGCGCCGTCAATTTACTCGCATTCATAGATACACATACTGGAGCTAATTTAGACAGGAGCCAATTAACCTACCATCATGTCTTTGTAGTGTGGGAGGAAACCGGATTACCCGGAGGAAACCCACACAGGCACAGGGAGAACATGAGAACTCCAGGCAGAAATTTATGTATCTATTTTTATTTAATTTATTTTCATTGTATTTATGTATTTTTTTATTTGTTTATGTATTTATTTTAATTCAAGCATTTTTTATTAATATTATTTATTTATTTTTATTTATTTATTATTTAGTTATCATAGGTTCTTATATAGCTCCGTCAATTTTCTCAGCACTTTACTTACACAGGCACACATTAGTTAGGGACCTTAGATTGTAAGCTCCTTGAGGGAATGGACTGATGTGAATGTACAATATATACATATACATATATATATTGTACATTCACATCAGTCCCTGCCCTCAAGGAGCTTACAATCTAAGGTCCCTAAGTCACATTCATACATATACATACATACACTAGGGCCAATTAAGGCTGGCCATACAATATACAACTTTCTTGTACAATTTTCTTTAGATTTACCAAAACCATATAACTTGAGGTCAAACCTAAACACTTTCAATTTGTACGCAATCCGGCAGGGCCTTGCACTACATAGTTGAAGGTATATCTAAAGGAAATTGAGCAAGAAAATTGTATAATGTATGGCCAGTTTTAGACAGGGGCCAATAAACTTACCAGCATGTCTTTGGAGTGTGGGAGGAAACCGGAGTACCCGGAGGAAACCCACACAGGCTCAGGGAGAAGAACATGCAAACTCCCGGCAGATATTTACCGTATTTATGTATCCGTTTTTATTTTATTTATTTCCATTTACTTATTTATTTTTGTATTTATTTACATTTATTTATTTTCATTTTTGTATTGTATATATTTATATATCTATTTTTATTTTATGTATTTATTTATTTGAGTACTACAAGCATTTACTGTATATAGCACTGACAATTTATGCAGCGCTTTACATACTATACATTCACATCAGTCCCTGCCTTCAAGGAGCTTACAATCTAAGGTCCCTACGTTACGTACAAGGGGCTTACAATCTAAGGTCCCTATGTTACGTACAAGGGGCTTACAATCCAAGGTCCCTATGTTACGTACAAGGAGCTTACAATCTAAGGCCCCTATGTTACGTACAAGGGGCTTACAATCTAAGGTCCCTATGTTACGTACAAGGGGCTTACAATCCAAGGCCCCTATGTTACGTACAAGGAGCTTACAATCTAAGGCCCCTATGTTACGTACAAGGAGCTTACAATCTAAGGCCCCTATGTTACGTACAAGGAGCTTACAATCTAAGGCCCCTATGTTACGTACAAGGAGCTTACAATCTAAGGCCCCTATGTTACGTACAAGGAGCTTACAATCTAAGGCCCCTATGTTACGTACAAGGGGCTTACAATCTAAGGTCCCTATGTTACGTACAAGGGGCTTACAATCTAAGGTCCCTATGTTACGTACAAAGGGGCTTACAATCTAAGGTCCCTATGTTACGTACAAGGGGCTTACAATCTAAGGCCCCTATGTTACGTACAAGGGGCTTACAATCTAAGGTCCCTATGTTACGTACAAGGGGCTTACAATCTAAGGCCCCTATGTTACGTACAAGGGGCTTACAATCTAAGGTCCCTATGTTACGTGCAAGGAGCTTACAATCTAAGGTCCCTATGTTACGTGCAAGGAGCTTACAATCTAAGGTCCGTATGTTACGTACAAGGAGCTTACAATCTAAGGTCCCTATGTTACGTACAAGGGGCTTACAATCTAAGGTCCCTATGTTACGTGCAAGGAGCTTACAATCTAAGGTCCCTATGTTACGTGCAAGGAGCTTACAATCTAAGGTCCGTATGTTACGTACAAGGGGCTTACAATCTAAGGTCCCTATGTTACATGTAGGGCGCTTACAATCTAAGGTCCCTATGTTACATGCAAAGAGCTTACAATCTAAGGTCCCTATGTTACGTGCGAGGAGCTTACAATCTAATGTCCCTATGTTACGTGCAAGGAGCTTACAATCTAAGGTCCCTATGTTATGTACAAGGAGCTTACAATCCAAGGTCCCTATGTTACATGCAAGGAGCTTACAATCTAAGGTCCCTATGTTACGTGCAAGGAGCTTACAATCTAAGGTCCCTATGTTACATGCGAGGAGCTTACAATCTAAGGTCCCTATGTTACATGCAAGGAGCTTACAATCTAAGGTCCCTATGTTACATGCAAGGAGCTTACAATCTAAGGTCCCTATGTTACATGCAAGGAGCTTACAATCTAAGGTCCCTATGTTACATGCGAGGAGCTTACAATCTAAGGTCCCTATGTTACATGCAAGGAGCTTACAATCTAAGGTCCCTATGTTACATGCAGACACAAATCAAACACATACCACAGTGAGTTTGGGACAGGAGCCCATTAACCTACCAGTGTGGCTTTGTATATAGCACCAACATATTCCCTAGTGCTGCACAAAGTAAGGGCTACAACAATAAACTGTATAAAGAGCACAATAATATACATTAACACAAGAATGGCCATGAATGAGAACTTTGTGCTAAAGAGCTTACAATCTAGCCAACCAGTTTTCTTCTTAGAATCTGATTGGGTATTTGACCAGTGATAAACGACTCCAGTGATAATCATTGGGAGTCGATTTGCTAAAGGAATAGAGCTTAGCTTAGTGAATGAGGTGAAGTTAAGTGAAAGTTTACTTTGTAAAAAATACCGGATCCTGTGCAAAAAAAGCCCAAAAAAAAAAACTAATCAGGATTTTTTTTCCTCGCACGGGATTGGATGAAGCCGGCACAGCTTCCCCTCATTTACTACATGTAGCGAAAATTTACTTTTTAAAGGGAACATCCTCCACTCCTTTAGTAAATCGGCCCCACAGCCTGGGGACCCGTTTAGATTTGTGCCTCCCCCAAAGCTGTAATGGGGGGGGGGGGGGGCGGTTACATGGCGCAGTTGTGATGCTTTGCACCTGTGGCAAAAACAATCTGAGATGTCGCCCTTGGTGGAGAAGCGCCACAAACTCCCCGCAACTGCGGTTGTGGTGCTTTTGTGTGGCAAATATGGGGCCAGTTCACACCACATGCAGTCCACTGCGTTTTTCTTCTGCATCAAAAACGCATTGGAAAGTAGGTTATATGGTTTCCAATGGCATAATTCACACCAGTGTGTTCCAGTTCCAGAAAAAAAGTAGAACGTGCTGCATTTTACCTGCACTGGACTGTACTGGAACGCTGTAAAACGCATCAAAACGCACCAGAACGAACCAAAAAACGCACTGGAACACACATGTCCTTATTTAGAGCCAGTTCACGCCGTAGAAACGCAGTCTGGATGCGTTCCAGATGCTTTTCTGCATGCGTGTTTTTGACGTGTTTTTTGATGCGTTCCAGTGCATTTTTGATGTGTTTTTGATGCAGTCCGGTGCATTTTTTTCCCTCCTCTTTTTTCTTAACCTCAAATAAGGACATGTGTGTTCCAGTGCGTTTTTTGGTGCATTTAGGTGCGTTCCCATGCATTTTTGATGCTTTTTACAGCGTTCCAGTACAGTCCAGTGCAGGAAAAATGCAGCACATTCTACTTTTTTTTTTCTGGAACTGGAACGCACTGGAACTGCAAGCACTGGTGTGAACTATGCCATTGTAATTTATAAAACCTACTTTCCATGCGTTTTTGATGCAGAAAAAAAAAAGCACTGGACTGCATGTGGGGTGAACTGGCCACTAAGGTCAAAAACGCACCAAAAACGCTCTGGAATGCATCAAAAACGCACATGCTGAAAAGCCTCTGGAACGCATCCGGACTGCGTTTCGATGGTGGGACCTGGCCCTAAAACAATTGGTGAGAAGGTGTCACGTCGGCTCCTTGCTGCCTGTCAAACAGCGCTGAAAAAGCGTTCTGAGCACGAATCGCTACACCCAGCTTTGATGCAGAATTTAGGAGCCAGTCTGTCCCATCCGGGAACCAGCGGGATTTGCTTTGTAGGAGTCGGCTCCATTGACAACGACTAGAAAAAAACCCCCAGAAGTCAGGCGCCAACTGTCATTGGCTACCTGGGCCCCTGCGGTTTGTCCTGCCTTTGTGCAGTGTAGTAGAAGGGGCCCTTTAACTGATACGTTCATTTACTAAGACGTTAAAAATCATTTATCATTCTGACTAAGTATAAAAGTAACACAGGAGGTAATCGAAGATGAAAGAATTTGATCTGCAGGAGAAAATGTGATACAAACTGATAATGAAAACCGATCTGTAGAAATGATTGGATGCTGAATTGTAGTGGTTCTGGGATTTAATATCATCTGGGGGGGAGGGGGGGGGGGTGGTCAGTCTGCTGGTGTGTAATGTAAAGTATTCCGGGTACATTTACTAAAAACTGGAGAGCGCAAAATCTGGTGCAGCTGTGCATGGGAGCCAATCAGCTTCTAAGTTCAGCTTCTTCAATTAAACTCTGAAAAAAAAAAACCTGGTAGCTGATTGGCTCCCATGCACAGCTGCACCGGATTTTGCACTCTCCAGTTTTAGTAAATCAACCCCTCTGCACGGTATGCCGGACCTTCAGAGCGCATGCGCCGGTGCATGCAGGGTGACTATCTCCTAAGCAGTGCAGGTTTAGGAGGTATTCACTGTACAGGTAAGCCTTATTGTAGGCTTACCTGTAGATACAAGTGATAAAACTGAGTTTACTATCACTTTAATATGAAAAGACTTGCACTCTCTGTCCCGATCTACAGAGAGCGGGAGAGCGGGAGTCTTTTCATATTAACAAGCCCGGTAATCAGCCACTTGTTACCATAACTTGGGCAGCTCCCTCCCCTCAGACCCGATCTGCAGCTCCTCCTGCTCGCTGTGAGGTTAGACATTGGTGGACGGGCCGGAAAGTTTGGGAGAGGACACCCAGCCGTGGCCGTAGTCCGGACTGGACTGTCACTCGGTCCGGTTCTGGACCATGGTCCGCCATTTAGTGACCGCTGGCATAGAGGATAATAAGATTAGGATTAGGGGTTGGGGTTACTGTGTGTTAGGATTAGAGTTAGGGTTAGAGGGTTACAGTTAGGGGCAGTGTGTGTGTGTATAACACCTTAGGGTTAGAAGGTTAGTATACGTGGTCAGGATTAGGGGTTAGGGTTAGTACGTGTTTAACATTTTAGGGTTAATGTTTAGGGTTACGAGGTTAGGGTTAGTGTGCATGTGTAACATTTTAGGGTTAGAAGGTTAGTTTTAGGGTCAGGATTAGGGGTTAGGATTAGTATATAGGGCTAGGATTAGGGGGTAGAGGGTTAGTATTTGGGGGCAGGAATAGGGGTTGGGACTAGTATATAGGGGTAGGATTAGGGGTTGGGACATAGGGTCAGGGTTAGGGGTTAGAGTCAGTATATAGGATTAGGGGTCGGGGTTAGTATATAAGATCAGGATTAGGAGTTAGGGTCAGTATATGGAGTCAGGATTAGGGGTTAGGGCCAGTATATAGGATATAGGGTCAGGATTAGGGGTTAGTGTCAGTATATAGGGTCAGGATTAGGGGTTATTGTCAGGATTAGGGGTTAGGGTCAGGATTAGAGGTTAGGATCAGTATATAGGGACAGGATTAGGGTTAGAGCCAGCATATAGGGTCAGGGTTAGGGGTTAGGTTTAGTATATAGGGTCAGAACTAGGGGTTAGGTCAGGACAAGGGGTTAAGGTCAGGATTAGAGGTTAGAGTCAGGATTAGGGGTTAGGGTCAGGATTAGGACCAGTATATACGGACAGGATTAGGGTTAGGGCCAGCATATAGGGGCAGGGTAAGGGGTTGGGGTCAGGATTAGGGGTTAGGTTTAGTATATAGGGTCAGAACTAGGGGTTAGGTCAGGACTAGGGGTTAGGGTCAAGATTAGAGGTTAGGGTCAGGACTAGGGGTTAGGGTCAGGATTAGGGTCAGTATATACGGACAGGATTAGGGTTAGGGCCAGCATATGGGGGCAGGGTTAGGGGTTAGGGTCAATATTAGAGTTAGTAAATAGGGTCTGGACTGGGGGTTAGGGTCAAGACTAGGGGTTAAGGTCAGGATTAGGGTCAGTATATAGAGACAGGATTAGGGTTAGAGCCAGTATATAGGGTCAGGGTTAGGGGTTAGGGTCAGGATTAGGGGTTAGGGTCAGTATATAGGGTGAGGATTAGGGGTTAAGGTTAGTTTATAGGGTCAGGACTGGGGGTTAGGGTCAGGGCTAGGGGTTAAGGTTAGGATTAGGGTCAGTATAAAGAGACAGGATTAGGGTCAGGGACAGTATATAGGGTCAAGGTTGGGGGTTAGGGTCAGTATATAGGGTCAGGATTAGGGGTTAGGGTCAATATATAGGGCTAGGATTAGGGGTTAGGGTCAGTATATGGGGTCAGGATTAAGGGTTAGAGGGTTGGTATTTGGGGTCAGGATTATGGGTTAGGGTCAGTATATAGGGCCAGGATTAGGGGTTAGGGTAAGTATATAGGGCTAGGATAAGGGGTTAGGGTCAGTATATAGGGCCAGGATTAGGGGTTAGGGTAAGTATATAGGGCTAGGATAAGGGGTTGGGGTCAGTATATAGGGTCAGGATTAGGGGTTAGGGTCAGTATATAGGGCTAGGATTAGGGGTTAGGGTCAGTATATGGGGTCAGGATTAGGGGTTAGGGTCAGTATATAGGGCTAGGATTAGGGGTTAGGGTCAGTATATAGGGCCAGGATTAGGGGTTAGGGTAAGTATATAGGGCTAGGATAAGGGGTTGGGGTCAGTATATAGGGTCAGGATTAGGGGTTAGGGTCAGTATATAGGGCTAGGATTAGGGGTTAGGGTCAGTATATGGGGTCAGGATTAGGGGTTAGGGTCAGTATATAGGGCTAGGATTAGGGGTTAGGGTCAGTATATAGGGCCAGGATTAGGGGTTAGGGTCAGTATATAGGGCTAGGATTAGGGGTTAGGGTCAGTATATAGGGTCAGGATTAGGGGTAAGGGTTAGTATATAGGGTCAGGATTAGGGGTCAGGATTAGTGTGTATAACACAGGAGATGGTCCTGATTGAATGACATTCACACACACACAGATCTGATCTTCCAGAGGGGGACGTACAGTTCTTGTGCTGAGAGCCGTCCTCTCCTCCGGGCCGCGGATAATCGCCTATTTTTATCTCTCGGCGGCCTTCTGCCTAAAATAATATTGAGGGAAATCTCTGATAAACTGGAGAGTTCTCACAAATACTGAGCATTCCTCTCATCTGAGAACTCATAAAACCGCCTTCAAATCTCCGAGATCCACGATGAGCCGGGATCTTGTTTTCTCATATCAAAGTAAACAAATATAGAAAATAAAAATAAACCCGGGAACCAAACGCAGACCGGCCGCAGTGCGATAATGTCTGAATATTCCGTGTTCTGTGCGATTTTCGGTGTATTAGGGGAGATGGCGCATGGAAACCTTCTCTGTACTCTAAAGAGGACCTGTTACTAATTCTACGAGTCCCTATCAATGAATTCCTGACTTTACCTAATATACAGCAACAGGATCATTGTTCAGAAAATCTCTATCTCCGCCGTCCTCGGGCTCCGGTCCAGTGACTGTAACGTGCAGCAAGTTATGAAATTGTTACAATTGTTTCTTTTCAATCTTTATTGAGCTGCCCAACTGTTTCCAGCTGCTTTGAACGCGGGGCAGGAAATGCGCATGGAAGCGCCGCCTTTCCCGCACCTCGTTCTGGTGTGAACTGGCCTTAATCATTTTGATAACATGTAGCAAATTATAAAAATTGTTACAATAGCTTCTTCTCAATATTTAATGAGCTACCCAACTGTTTTCAGGCGCTTTGAACGCAGTACTGGAAACACACGCGTAAAACGCGCCTTTCCCGCACCTCGTTCTGGTGGGAACCTTCCATAATACTTTTTTGAGAACGTGTAGCAAATCCTGAAACTGTTAGAATAGTTTCTTCTCAATATTTAATGAACTGCCAGGCTGACCTGCGCTGAAAGTCACCGACCCCAGTACAGCGAGAAGAGTCAGTGGAGGAGGGGAAATTAGCGTACAATTTATCGCCCGGTAGGGATTTATCCAGTTTTATAGAAAATGTAGAAAACTGGGACTTTGTAGATGCAATAGGTAACACGCAAATGATATAAAAATTCACATTTTATTTAGAAAATTTGATAAAAACATGTCAGTAGGAAAGAGTTTACATTCAATGTAACAATATATTTTTTGATAGCGCAACCAAAGGATTTATTTCTCAACATGTTTCACCGCATGCCGTGGCTTCTTCAGGAGAGTAATGTTTATCAGGCACTAAAAGAGTAATATAGAGATTACAAAATAAACAAACAAGATATGAAGCAAACAAATCTTGTTTGTTTATTTTGTAATTTCTATATTACTCTTTTAGTGCCTGATAAACATTATTCTCCTGAAGAAGCCACGGCATGCGGTAAAACATGTTGAGAAATAAATCCTTCGGTTGCGCTATCAAAAACTGTATTGTTACATTGAATATAAACTCTTTCTTACTGACATGTTTTTATCAAATTTTCTAAATAAAATGTGAATTTTTATATCATTTGCGTGTTACCTATTGCATCTTCAAAGTCCCAGTTTTCTACATTTTCTATAGTTCATTATTTAGGGATGTGGTGCCAATTTATGTGTTAGATGCAAGGCAATTATTTACATTTATCCAGTTTTATTCCCATGATTACGTTTTTTTTGTTTTTAAATGATTACAGTGCAGTTAGAGGGTTGTAGCGTAATTCATATTTTATCCAGCCTTACGAAACACAAGAGTGAGTTGCGGTTGAAACTCTAACTAAGAAAAACGTCCAATCAGCTAACGATCCGCCCGCGTTGTTGTGCGCCGTACATGCCATTTATATTGGTGAGGATTCAGCGTTTCTTCCATTCCAGAGATATTCTTGGATGTGAAGAGCGGCTTGTTAACCCCCGTAGCACAGAGCATTGTGGGATTGGCGGTTCCTCTGCGGCTGAACATCTATTTATTCTGGGATGATATTTTAGATGGGAATCGTCTTCTAGCTCACATTTGCGCGTGATTAGAGCTTCTCGGTCGGCTGCGTGAAATCAAGCGAGACGTCTATCAATGGGCTCCTTGATTGAGAGATTGGTTAGCGGCGTTCTTCTGCAATTAGAATAGATTTTGGATGCGGGCTCATCATTCAGCTGTTGCATACGATAACAGATGACGCGGTAGGTTTTCGCGTTCACGCCGTTGACTCGGGCGGCGGACTGATAGGGATTCTCGCACATGTGCGCAGCTCGTGGGAACACTCAATTAGACGCTGGTTAACCACACTGGCTGGGAGAAAAAAAAAAAATTGTGAGAGATGTCAGACAAGGGGCTTCTCTGTACTCTTCAATCTGCCATCAAAGAGGAATCAAAGGATGCCGCTAACAAGACAAGTGTGAGTTCAACGAGACCTATGGGTAACGGTTTACCGGTCAGGCTCAGAGTGACACAAGACTCTCTGAAGATTTTTTGGTTTTGTGACCCCTCTAGTGATATAAAGATCTATATAGAGAAATCAGGACCTCATTCCTCATGCTGGTGACCCCTCTAGTGATATAAAGATCTATATAGAGAAATCAGGACCTCCTTCCTCCTGCTGGTGACCCCTCTAGTGATATAAAGATCTATATAGAGGAATCAGGACCTCCGTTCTCCTGCAGGTGACCCCTCTAGAGATATAAAGATCTCTCTAGAGAAATCAGGACCTCCTTCCTCCTGTTGGTGACCCCCGTAGTGATATACAGATCTATACAGAGGAATCAGGACCTCCTTCTTCCTGTTGGTGACCCCTCTAGTGATATACAGATCTATACAGCGGAATCAGGACCTCATTCCTCATGCTGGTGACCCCTCTAGTGATATAAAGATCTATATAGAGGAATTAGGACCTCCTTCCTCTTGCTGGTGACCCCTCTAGTGATATAAAGATCTCTATAGAGAAATCGGGACCTCCTTTCTACTGCTGGTGATTCCTCTAGTGATATAAAGATCTATATAGAGGAATCAGGACCTCCTTTCTACTGCTGGTGATTCCTCTAGTGATATAAAGATCTCTATAGAGAAATCGGGACCTCCTTTCTACTGCTGGTGATTCCTCTAGTGATATAAAGATCTATATAGAGGAATCAGGACCTCCTTTCTACTGCTGGTGATTCCTCTAGTGATATAAAGATCTTGGGACCTCCTTCCTCCTGGTGGTGAACCCTCTAGTGATATAAAGATCTCTATAGAGGAATCAGGACCTCCTTTCTACTGCTGGTGATTCCTCTAGGGATATAAAGATCTATATAGAGGAATCAGGACCTCCTTCCTCCTGCTGGTGACCCCTATAGAGATATAAAGATCTATATAGAGGAATCGGGACCTCCTTCTTCTTGCTGGTGATCCCTCTAGTGATATAAAGATCTTGGGACCTCCTTCCTCATGGTGGTGAACCCTCTAGTGATATAGAGATCTATATAGAGGAATCAGGACCTCCTTCCTCCTGCTGGTGACCCCTCTAGTGATATAGAGATCTATATAGAGGAATCAGGACCTCCTTCCTCTTGCTGGTGATCCCTTTAGAGATAAAAAGATCTTGGGACCTCCTTCTTCCTGGTGGTGACCCCCCTAGTGATATAAAGATCTCTATAGAGGAACCAGGACCTCCTTCCTCTTGCTGGCGATCCCTCTAGTTCTCTAAAGATCTCTACTGAGGATACAAGGCCTCCGTCCTCCTGCAGGTGATCCCTCTAGTTATGTGTTTCAGACTTCCAGGAGGAAATAGACATTTGGAATCTTGCCGTTGTGGGATCACGGAATTTTTTTGGAGACATTTTGATAAATGAGGGTGTTTGAGGTGGAGGAGGTGGTGGATATGAGAACACAATAGACGTTCTGTTCTCCTCCATGTACAGTGCTGTCCTAAAGCTCCCTGTGCATCATCCTGCCCGTTTGATCCGTATGTATGCCATCCAGACCGCGTCCTGCATGTTCTCTGGACTTATTCTATTCCATCAATATCTGTAAGTGATGTCTCCAGAACCGGACACAGTATTCTAAATGAGGTCCCCTCACTGATGTCTATGGTCAGGCAACCTTTGACACCTGTGCTCAGATTATCCTTTTTTGTGTTTTTTTCTGGACGATACTAAATAAAGAAATGAAAATAAACGGATTGCTTTGCTTATAAGGGAAAAAAAAACAGAGCCAGTAACTTTGCAGAAAAAAGTTACCTCTTTGCCTATGGTGCCTATAGGCAGGGGCCTGAAGTGCCTCATTGTAAGCCCCATCCTGCTTGTTCTTCATAAATCGTGAAACATACCCTAAACTTATCCCTGGATTTAAAACATAGAACAATGGGGCATTGTGGAAAAAAAAAAATCACTGCAGTCTAAAGGCAACGTACTAGAATCCAGGATAAGGTTCTTCGCCATCCAAGGCAAAAAGTCCAAAGTGCCCTCACCACCACTGTGAGCTGTGAACTACCTCAGCAGCATAGCTTGCAGGTAATGCCCTTTTTTTTTTTTTTTTGCACCCCCTGTCCTGTTGAAGCGCCCAAGGCGGCCATCCCTTTTGCCCACCCCTTGACCTGGCCATGGCTTGAATTTTCATTGTACAGCAAAACGTGTCTTTTTTTTTTTTTTTTTGGCCCGGCTTGCTTTTATAACGAACACAGCCCTGCGTGACCAAGGCTGGTGATAACTGCTGCGTTTCCGAGAAGCAAGCAGCCTTGATGTAAACCTATCACAATGCCATTCAGCCCCCTCTGAGCCTACTGACGTCGCTTTCTCAAACGCGTTCGCCTTCTGTGTTGCATTTTGCAGCCCCGTGCTCAACGGGGGTATTTTTTTTATAAAATTTGAGTTGTGTAATCCTTTTTTCTTTTCTTTAGAAGCTTTACCATAAAAAAAGAAGAATGAGAAGAACTGAATGTAAAGGGGACGCGTTGGGGGGGAGCAGAGCAGAGTATCTCCATTGTAACGCGCGCAGGCCGCCGCGCAGGCTCTTCTGTACGCTCAGCTGTACTCTGAAGGGCTTTGCTGGATGCTAAATAGGTGTTATCTCCGACGGCACCAAATGTAATCAATCATTCCGCGTCCCCGCAGGATTGTCATAATTAATCCACACTTAGCCCGCCAGAGAGAAAACGGTTAATATCATGCATATTTCATGGCGTGTTCACGCCTCGCGCATACATAAGTGTTGTTTGCATGTTCTTGCGCACATGAATGGAATACTCCGGGGCCGTTCAGCCTGAAATTTTTTTTTTTTCTGGCATGTAGACGGGGAATTGAACATGACTGAAAATCCAATTAAGTTGGGATAATCCTGTCTGGCTGCCGTATGGTATGTGTGGGGTGGTTGCAGATGATGTGTATGGGGGGGGGGGTGGGGGGTAATGAGGCCGCTGCGTCCTCCGCCCCGACACTTCCCGATATATACGGGGTTTACTATGTATGAGGCTCATTCAGCAAATAGCTGAACGCAGCACATGGTGCAGAAGCTGGGTCATTTTTTTTTCTCCATCACTGGAACTCAGAAAATCTTCTCGCCTCATTATTAATAGATCTTGATAGACGGAGCTGACGAGGGAAACCTGCGCTAGCTGAACTTCTTCCAGGTGCCTCCACCCTATCGGGTCTTGTGTTGGCTCTACTAATGAGCCTCCAAGCTGGGGGATTCCAAATACAATAGAGTCCAGGCTTTTTTTTTTTCAGTTCTATCTGGGATTTTTAGCGAGTTATATCCAAAAGGGTGCGTGAAAAGAATACCTTGGTCTCGGTGGCTTTTTTTGAAGGTTGTCTCCATTTATGACATCTGGATCTGAACCGAAGGGTTCGAGTCTTTTGCTACCCAGTCACTACCTTAAGCTCTATTCTATCCACACCATTTTACCTTGATTAGAATGTATTGCTGTCCCGGTTACCAGAGAGAGTGGAACCCCCCCCCCCCCCCCGCCAAATCTGGGGGCCCCTAACTGGGTTTTGCAAAAGCTGATAGCCTTTTGTAGGAACACTTTTCAGTGCATTTTGTGTGGTATCGCACATTACCTGACGTTCAGGGTCATTCAGCACCTACCCATTTTTGTCCTGAGGAAGCAATTTTATACGAAACGCGTTGACTACACAAGCTTGGAGGAGTTCATGGGCCCTAATTCCTGATACACGTATATATTTTACAATAGATTGCTCTCCAACGTATTGACAGAATCCATGCCTCTTTGTTTGTAAACTCTATCTATCTGTTGACCTTGTCCAGTTGAGGGTGTTGTTGTTTGTCACATTTTAGTGTCTATGTTTCTTTTTTATTTTATTTTTGTAATAAAGACATTTATATATTTTTTTATATATATCCGTTCCGCCTCATGTTGTGCCTGTTGAGCCTCCAAGCGGGGGGATTCCAAATACAGTAGAGTCCAGGCTTTTTGTTCAGTTCTATCTGGGATTAGCGAGTTATATCCAAAAGGGTGCGTGAAAAGAATACCTTGGTCTCGTGGCTCTTTTTTTGAAGGTTGTCTCCATTTATGACATCTGGATCTGAACCGAAGGGTTCAAGTCTTTTACTACCCAGTTGCTACCTTGAGCTCTAATCTAACCACACCTTGATTAGAATTTATTGATGTCCCGGGTTACCAGAGAGAGCGGAACCCCCCACCAAATCTGGGGGCCCCTAACAAGCTTGTGTAGTCAACGCGTTTCGTATGAAATTGCTTCCTCAGGACAAAAATGGGTAGTAAAATATATATATGTGTATCAGGAATTAGGGCCCATGAACTCCTCCACGCTTGTGTAGTCAACGCGTTTCGCATTAAATTGCTTCCTCAGGACAAAAATGGGTAGGTGCTGATTGACCCTGAACGTCAGGTAATGGGCGATATCACACAAAATAAAATGAAAAGTGCTAGAAACCCAGCAAAAGCCCAGAGAGAGCGGAACCCCCCACCAAATCTGGGGGCCCCTAACTGGGTTTTGAAAACGCTGATAGCCTGTGGATTTCTAGCACCTTTCATTTCATTTTGTGTGGTATCGCCCATTACCTGACGTTCAGGGTCAATCAGCACCTACCCATTTTTGTCCTGAGGAAGCAATTTAATGCGAAACGCGTTGACTACACAAGCGTGGAGGAGTTCACGGGCCCTAATTCCTGATACACATATATATTTTACAATGGATTGCTCTACAACTTATTGACAGAATCCATGCCTCCTTGTTTGTAAACTGGGTATCTGTTGACCTTGTCCAGCTGAGGGTGTTGTAAATTAGCTACATCAGAAACTTATTACTAACTCAGCTTCAGGTGGAAGCATTTGGGTCACCTGATTGCTTCCATACACCCCTGTTAACAGCGCCCCCATGCGCACCCCCTGCCATGTATCCCGGGCTCCGCCTCCTTGTTGCTGACCCGGAAAGTGACATGTTTGACGTCCCTCCCAGGTCCGCTTCTTGGTGTCCCCGGACTTTTTGTCCTCTATGTGATAAAACAAAAGAAAGTAAAAAAATTATTTTTTAATTGTAAAAAATGTAAGTTACACCCAAGCACATAACCCCCCCCCCCCAATACAAAATTGAGAGCCCACACACATATACGCACGTACAAACCTAAACGAACGCCTACACATGTAGACGCCAATTGCGATACACACTTTACATATCGCCGCAGACTATTTCTAGCACAAGACCTCCTCCATAACACTAACCTGATGTCCTATAGGGAGGGGGGGGCCTTTAAAGCATCACCTATAAGAAATATAGGGTGCTGAAGTTGGTCGCCATTTCACGGGGCAAGCGCAAATTTATGGTTGGACATGTTGGGTATCTATTTACTTGGCGCAACCTAACTTTTTTTATATTTTACCAACAAGTTGGGTAATTTATTGTGTTTGTGGGCCCTAAAATTACCCGTAGTGTATTTTTTACTGAAATTTATCATTTCCTAGACCTTTGCGGTAATATCGCCTGACATAAAAAAATTGGGACTACCGCTATTTTATTCTCTGGGGTCTCTGCTTTCAGAAAATATAGAATGGGGGGGTTTTATGTTATCCTCAGGCCTACAGTGATTTTATTAGGCATGCGTGCAAAAAAAAAAAAAAAAAAAAAAAAATGCAAAAATGGCTCTTGCAGCGAAAAAGTTAAACAGGTTTGCACGCGCTTATGTGCGTCAAGCGTTTTTTTTTTTCTGCCTTTAGGATCTTCTTAATGCCTAGGTGTACATGGACACGGGGGGATTTACTAAAATTGGTGCCCACAGAATCTGGTGCGGCTGTGCATGGCAGCCAATCAGCTTCCAACTTCAGCTTGTTCAGTGAAGCTTTGGCAATAAAACCTGGAAGCTGATTGGTTACTATGCAGCGCTGCTTCCGATTCTGTGTGCGCCAGCTCCATTTCCTGTGTGCCGCGTTTCTAATGCCCGGCGTGTTACCAGCGGTGCCGGAGTTAAGTCGTCTCTTTATGGTCGGGCTGGGAGTCCTTCCATAGCTGTAAATGTAATAGGTTGTACTATGAATCTCATCACCCCATATATTAACTGTGCATGTTAATGTATTGCCAGTTTACAATTGATGGCGCCGAGCCGTTACTAACGTTGTTTCATGGCCCGGGCGAATCATCTTTTTTATTTTCTCAGATAACATTTGGTTGGTTGGACGCTCTGCTCTCCCGCTGCTCTCCCGCAGTTCTCCGCGCGTTCCTTTATCCGCCGGTCATTTCAGGAAGGGGTTAAGTGCCACATGTGGTGTGTGCCGCATCCAGACCGTGGATTGGATGTGACCCCCTCCTGGTGAAAGGTGATCCCACAGATCGCCACTCAATAATTCATGAGGCCACTCCGAGACAGGCCGCAGATAATGAGTGTAATTCCAGAACCCGGGATACCTGAGCGTCCTCCGCCGTTCCCACACACATTACATATGTCACCGATATCTTCCCTGACATGCTGCAAATACTCAGATACTAACTGTCCATACTATACAAAAAACTAACTGTCTATACTGTACATACTCAGATACTAACTGTCCACACTATACAAAAAACTAACTGTCTATACTGTACATACTCAGATACTAACTGTCTATACTGTACATACTCAGATATTAACTGTCTATACTGTACATACTCAGATACTAACTGTCTATACTATACAAAAAACTAACTATCTATACTGTACATATTCAGATACTAACTGTCTATACTGTACATACACAGATACTAACTGTCTATACTGTATATACTCAGATACTAACTGTCTATACTGTACATACTCAGATACTAACTGTCTATACTATACAAAAAACTAACTATCTATACTGTACATACTCAGATACTAACTGTCTATACTGTATATACTCAGATACTAACTGTCTATACTGTACATATTCAGTTACTAACTGTCCATACTATACGAAAAACTAACTATCTATACTGTATATATTCAGATACTAACTGTCTATACTGTACATACTCAGAAACTAACTGTCTATACTGTACATACTCAGATACTAACTGTCTATACTATACAAAAAACTAACTATCTATACTGTACATACTCAGATACTAACTGTCTATACTATACAAAAAACTAACTATCTATACTGTACATATTCAGATACTAACTGTCTATACTGTACATACTCAGAAACTAACTGTCTATACTGTACATTTTCAGATACTAACTGTCTATACTGTACATACTCAGAAACTAACTGTCTATGCTGTACATACTCACATACTAACTGTCTATACTGGACATACTCACATACTAACTGTCTATACTGTACATACTCACATACTAACTGTCTATACTGGACATACTCACATACTAACTGTCTATACTGGACATACTCACATACTAACTGTCTATACTGTACATACTCACATACTAACTGTCCATACTATACAAAAAACTAACTGTCTATACTGTACATACTCAGATACTAACTGTCTATACTGTACATACTCAGATACTAACTGTCTATACTGTACATACTCAGGTACTATCTATACTGTATATACTCAGATACTAACTGCCCATACTATACAAAAAACTAACTGTCTGCACTGTACATACTCAGATATTAACTGTCTATACTGTACATGCTCAGATACTAACTGTCTATACTGTATATGCTCAGATACTGCATTAAAAAGGGGATCAACCCCAGAGATAAAACGATAATTCTCCCACTCTACAAGACTCTGGTCCGGCCGCACCTGGAGTATGCCGTCCAGTTCTGGGCACCAGTCCTCAGGAGGGATGTACTGGAAATGGAGCGAGTACAAAGAAGGGCAACAAAGCTAATAAAGGGTCTGGAGGATCTTAGTTATGAGGAAAGGTTGCGAGCCCTGAACTTATTCTCTCTGGAGAAGAGACGCTTGAGAGGGGATATGATTTCAATTTACAAATACTGTACTGGTGACCCCACAATAGGGAGAAAACTTTTTCGCAGAAGAGAGTTTAACAAGACTCGTGGCCACTCATTACAATTGGAAGAAAAGAGGTTTAACCTTAAACTACTTGGGTTCTTTACTGTAAGAGCGGCAAGAATGTGGAATTCCCTTCCACAGGCGGTGGTCTCAGCGGGGGGGGGGGGGGGCATTGATAGTTTCAAGAAACTATTAGATAAGCACCTGAATGACCACAACATACAGGGATATACAATGTAATACTGACATATAATCACACACATAGGTTGGACTTGATGGTCTTTTTTCAACCTCACCTATTATGTAACTAACTGTCTACAGCCGTGGCCAAAAGTTTTGAGAATGACACAAATATTCATTTTCACAAAGTCGGCTGCCTCAGTGTTTTTAGACCCTTTTTGTCAGAAGTTACTCTGGTATACTGAAGTATAATTACGAGCATTCCATACGTGTCAAAGGCTTTTATTGACAATGACATGAAGTTTATGCAAAGAGTCAATATTTGCAGTGTTGACTCTTCTTTTTCGAGACCTCTGCAATTCTCCTTGGCATGATGACGTCCATCAACTTCTGGGCCACCTCCTGACTGATGGTCCCCCATTCTTGCATAATCAATGCTTGGAGTTTGTCAGAATTTGTGGGGGGTTTTTTGTTCACCCGCCTCTTGAGGATTGACCACAAGTTCTCAATGGAATTAAGATCTGGGGAGTCTCCTGGCCATGGGCCCAAAATGTCGATGTTTTGTTCCCCAAGCCACTTACTTATCTCTTTTGCCTCATGGCAAGGTGCTCCATCATGCTGGAAAAGGTATTGTTCCTCACCAAACTGTTCTTGGATGGTTGGGAGAAGTTGCTCTCGGAGGATGTTTTTGTACCATTCTTTATTCATGGCGGTGTTCTTAGGCAGAATTGTGAGTGAGCCCCCCACTCCCTTGGCTGAGAAGCCCCCACACATGAATGGTCTGAAGATGCTTTACTGTTGGCATGACACAGGACTGATGGTAGCGATCACCTTTTCTTCTCCGGATAAGGTTTTCTGGATGCCCCAAACAATCGTAAAAGAGATTCATCAGAGAAAATGACCACCCCGAGTCCTCAGCAGTCCAATCCCTGTACCTTCTGCAGAATATCAGTCTGTCAGTCTGTCCCTGATATTGTTCCTGGAGAGAAGTGGCTTCTTTGCTGCCCTTCTTGACACCAGTCCATCCTCCAAAAGTCTTCTCCTCGCTCTGTGTGTGCCGATGTCCTCACACCTGTCTGCTGCCATTCCTGAGCAAGCTCTGCACTGGTGGTGCCACCGATCCCGCAGCTGAACAAACTGTAGGGGATGGTCCTGGCACTTGCTGGACTTTTTTTGGGCGCCCTCAAGCCTTCTTCACAAATGCAGTGGAAATGTTTTTCATGGGATTAAGTTCATTTTCATGGCAAAGAGGGACTTTACAATTAATTGCAATTCATCTGATCGCTTTTCATAACATTCTGGAGTATATCAAAATTGTCACCATAAAAACTGAGGTAGCAGAGTTTGTGCAAATTTGATATTTGTGTAATTCTCAAAACGTTTGGCTCTGGCTGTACATACTCAGGTACTAACTGCTTGAACTGTAGATAACCCTCACTGATCTCTCTCTGCTTGTACTGTAGATACCCCTCACTGATCTCACTGCCTGTACTGTAGATACCCCTCACTGCTCTCTCTGCTTGTACAGTAGATACCCCTCACTGATCTCTCTGCCTGTACTGTAGGTACCCCTCACTGATCTCTCTGCTTGTACTGTAGATACCCCTCACTGATCTCTCTGCTTATACTGTAGATACCCCTCACTGATCTCTCTGCTTGTACTGTAGGTACCCCTCACTGATCTCTCTGCTTGTACTGTAGATACCCCTCACTGCTCTCTCTGCCTGTACTGTAGGTACCCCTCACTGATCTCTCTGCTTGTACTGTAGATACCCCTCACTGCTCTCTCTGCCTGTACTGTAGATACCCCTCACTGATCTCTCTGCTTGTACTGTAGATACCCCACACTGCTCTCTCTGCCTGTACTGTAGATACCCCTCACTGATCTCTCTGCTTGTACTGTAGATACCCCTCACTGATCTCTCTGCTTGTACTGTAGATACCCCTCACTGATCTCTCTGCCTGTACTGTAGATACCCCTCACTGATCTCTCTGCTTGTACTGTAGATACCCCTCACTGATCTCTCTGCCTGTACTGTAGATACCCCTCACTGATCTCTCTGCTTGTACTGTAGATACCCCTCACTGCTCTCTCTGCTTGTACTGTAGATACCCCTCACTGATCTCTCTGCTTGTACTGTAGATACCCCTCACTGATCTCACTGCCTGTACTGTAGATACCCCTCACTGATCCCTCTGCCTGTACTGTAGATACCCCTCACTGATCTCTCTGCTTGTACTGTAGATACCCCTCACTGATCTCTCTGCTTGTACTGTAAGTACCCCTCACTGCTTTCTCTGCTTGTACTGTAGATTCCCCTTACTGATCTCTCTGCCTGTACTGTAGATACCCCTCACTGATCTCTCTGCCTACGGATACTCAGATGGTGAGAACTCAGGGCTAACCTAATGGGTGAACTGAGGCTCCTCCATTAGCCAATCACAGGCTATGTAACCCAGGAATACTGGCTGGATTCCGCTGTTATAGATGAAGCCTGGCGGGTGTTCAGCAGTGAAGATGATACATTTTTCCTTTGATTTGTCCCGACACGTTTCATGTCTTCCATGTAATCACATCATTCACACCTGTTTATATGTAATGATGATTCCACCCCGGGAAGGTGGCTCGATATCTTGTTACATTGAGTAATAATTGGATGTATTCCTGACAGAGACAATAAGTAGCTGATCTCTTATAGATAACAGACGCCATGAGACATAGAATGAATGCCGGGGTGGGGGCTGTTCAGCTACGTCAGGTAGGTACCGGAATACCCACCAGGTGTGATGTTGTATATTTCAGTAGACCACAGTGAGTATTAGTGGACTCTATAAACGCATTGTAATGAGTCTGAAAAAACACAGTAAAATCTCACTGAGAGGGCCGCTGATGACCCGGGATCATGTAGCAGCGTGATGTCAGCACTGAGATTCCGCCCGACTAGTTTTGTCCAAAGGGACGTTTAGAGTTTTGTTATGTCCTGTGGTTTTGGTGCGTTTTCTGAAAGCTCACCAAAACCACAGGACATATTAGAACTCTATGGGAAAGTGCATCGAACTTGCTCCAAACCCGTGGGTACACTGCGCTACTCCCGCAGTGCGGTCCAACTGCACCGCATCGGTGTGAAAATGGCCTTTAGAATCACAGCACATTCCAAGAGGCACCAGAGTCTGGCCACACATTGACCACTGCACTCATTAATGGAACAGACCTGGTCAGACACACCCCTTCTCTCTGGTCAGACACGCCCCCTCTCTGGTCAGAGACAACCTTTCTCTGGTCAGACTCGCCCCCCCTCTCTAGTCAGACATGTCCTATCTCCAGTCAGACGCTTCTCCTTTTATCATACACGCCCTCTTCCTGGCCAGACACACCCCCTCTTTGGTCCAACATGCCCCACTATGGTCAAACATGCCCCCTTTCTGGTCAGACACCCCCCCCTCTGGTCAGGCACGCCCACTCTTTGGTCAGCCTGCCCCCTCTCTGGTCAAACATTCCCCCTCTTTGGTCAGACATGCCCCCTCTCTGGACAAACACAACCCCTCTCTGGTCAGACACTGCTCTTCTTTGGGCAGACACACCCCTCTCTGGTCAGACACGTCCGTTTTCTGGTCAGTCTGCCCCCTCTCTGGTCAGACACACCCCCTCTTTGGTCAGACACACCCCCTCTCTGATCACACACACCCTCTCTCTGGTGAGACACACCCCCTCTTTGGCCAGACACCCCCCTCTCTGGTCAGACTTGCCCCACTCTCTGGTCAGGCATGCCCCCCACTCTGGTCAGACATGTCCCCCTCTCTGGTCAGACATTCCCCCCTCTCTAGTCAGACATGCCCCCTCTGGTCAGACATGCCCCCTCTCTGGTCAGACATGTCCCCCTCTCTGGTCAGACATGTCCCCCTCTCTGGTCAGACATGTCCCCCTCTCTGGTCAGACATGTCCCCCTCTCTGGTCAGACATGCCCCCCCTTCTAGTCAGACATGTCCCCCTCTCTGGTCAGACATGTCCCCCTCTCTGGTCAGACATGTCCCCCTCTCTGGTCAGACATGCCCCCCTCTCTGGTCAGACATGCCCCTCTCTCTGGTCAGACATGCCCCTCTCTCTGGTCAGACATGCCCCCTCTGGTCAGACATGTCCCCCTCTCTGGTCAGACATGTCCCCCTCTCTGGTCAGACATGTCCCCCTCTCTGGTCAGACATGTCCCCCTCTCTGGTCAGACATGCCCCCCCTTCTAGTCAGACATGTCCCCCTCTCTGGTCAGACATGTCCCCCTCTCTGGTCAGACATGTCCCCCTCTCTGGTCAGACATGCCCCCCTCTCTGGTCAGACATGCCCCTCTCTCTGGTCAGACATGCCCCTCTCTCTGGTCAGACATGCCCCTCTCTCTGGTCAGACATGCCCCCTCTGGTTAGACATGCCCCCCTCTCTGGTCAGACATGCCCCCCTCTCTGGTCAGACATGCCCCCTCTGCTCAGACATGCCCCCCTCTGGTCAGACATGCCCCCCTCTGGTCAGACATGCCCTGTCCCCGGGGCAGACATGCCCCCTCTCTGGTCAGACATGCCCCCCACTGGTCAGACATGCCCCCCACTGGTCAGACACACACCCTTTTTGGTGAGGCACACCGCCTCTTTGGTCAGACCGCCCCCCTGGACAAACATGCCCCCTCTCTGGTCAGACACACCCCTTCTCTGTCAGACTTGCTCCCTCTCTGGCCATACATGCCCCTTCTTTGGTCATACTTCATTGGGGCTTTCATATGACTACAGATCACCAGCCTGATCCAGACGGCTCTCCCTCAGCATTAGATGTGAATCCCCCCCCCTCCAGTACATCTGTGCCCCTCCGCCTGCCCACTTCCCTCTGTCACATTTGGCTTTCCTGGCCCCCCAGGATGCTGGAAAAGAAAACATTACATAGGAAGCCTGGGGGGGGGGGGGGGGGGCTCATTCATCGGCTCTGCTCACTCTTCACACATCGGGGATTTTATCCCTCTCACTTCATTCCTCTCTATTTATTATCTATGGACAGACCTCTCACCCCAAGTCATCCGTCACCTCTGTCATCCCTCACCCATCGGGAATGGATATTACTGCTAAATGACTTAACTGTAATAAATGGACCCCGGAGTCCTTTATTCTTCACACTGCGTGCGTCTGGAAGATCAACTTCCCCCTACATTGGGAATAGCGCTCCGTCCGCTCTTCACACATTCCTGGTCAGCCTGGTACATGCGCCCCCCAACTTCCCCCTACATTGGGAATAGCGCTCCGTCCGCTCTACACACATTCCTGGTCAGCCTTGTACGTGCGCCCCCCAACTTCCCCCTACATTGGGAATAGCGCTCCGTCCGCTCTACACTTATTCCTGGTCAGCCTGGTACGTGCGCCCCCAAACTTCCCCCTACATTGGGAATAGCGCTCCGTCCGCTCTACAGACATTCCTGGTCAGCCTGGTACGTGCGCCCAATAACTTCTCCCTACATTGGGAATAGCGCTCCGTCCGCTCTACACACATTCCTGGTCAGCCTGGTACGTGTGCCCCCCAACTTCCCCCTACATTGGGAATAGCACTCCGTCCGCTCTACAGACATTCCTGGTCAGCCTGGTACGTGCGACCCCCAACTTCCCCCTACATTGGGACTAGCGCTCCGTCCCCTCTACAGACATTACTGGTCAGCCTGTTATGTGCGCCGATTCAGCCGGCCATCGGGCTGTCAGCTGGAGGCATTCATAGACCTGATAATGGTCCACCAAATGGGCTCGCATGGCAGGCTGACAACGCTGCTGGCTGCTGCCAATTGCGAGGGGGTGGCTTAGTGTTGTCACCCTGTACGTTTTTCTGCCACTAGATGTCCTCAATTTGATTGCTAGCATGCTTTATCCCACTTCCTCTGAGCCCATGTCTATGACTGGACAGTGAATGGACAAGCAGCGTGATCAGCTCATCTCTCTGTCCCTCTGCTCTCTCCTCCTATTAGCATGTCCCTCATGAGCATTGAATCACAACTAAATGATTATTTATGCAGCTTCTCCCTTTCACAGTCTAGGCTCTGCTGCAGAAAGCATTGCGAGAGACTGTGTCATTCGTCCTGCTTGCTTTGAGGCCAGGTCTTCAAAAACCCACCTCCTGCCACAAGTGACTGTACAGTGAAAGGAGAAGCAGCTGATTTCTCTGAGCCAGGTCTTCCTGAATCCAACTCCAGCTTGTGACTGGATGGTGAAAGGAGAAGTAGCTTATCTCTCTGTTGCTCTGCTCTCCCCTCCTATCAGCATGTCCTTTGTTAGCACTTGAGCACTGCAGCACAACTAAATGGTTGTTTGTGCCGATTTTCCCTTTCCTAGTCTAAACTCTGCTGTACAAGGGATTGCATGCGATTGCATCATTCAACCCACTTTCTTTGAGCTCAGGCCTTCCTGGACCCATCTCCAGTTCGTGACTGGACAGTAAACCTAGAAGCAGCTTATCTCTCTGAGCCCAGGTCTTCCTGGACTCACCTCCAGCTTGTGACTGGAGGGCGAAAGGAGAAGCAGCTCATCTCTTGAAGCCCAGGTCTCCCTGGATACACCTCCAGCTTGTTATTTGAGGGTGAAAGAAGAAGCAGCTCATCTCTCTGAGCCCAGGTCTCCCTGGATACACCTCCAGCTTGTGACTGGGAGGTGAAAGGAGAAGCAGCTCATCTCTTGGAGCCCGGGTCTCCCTAAACTCACCTCCAGCTTGTAACTGGAGGGTGAAAGGAGAAGCAGATCATTTATCAGAGCCCAGGTCTCCTTGGACACACCTCCAGCTTGTGACTGGACAGAGAGAGGAGAAGCAGCTCTGTCACTCTGCTCTCCCCTACTATCAGCAGGTCCCTCTGTACCTGTGGCACAACTACATGGCTACTTGCGCTGCTTTTCTCATTCCTGGTCTAAACTCTGCTATACAAGGGATTGCAAGAGACTGCATCATTCAGCCCACTTCCTGGACCCACCTCTAGTCACTAGTGACTGGACAATAAAAGGAGAAGCAGATCATCTCTCTGATCTCTCCTCCTATCACCATGCTTTCTTTACAGCACATGTGCAGAATGGCTCCTTGTGCTGCTTCTTCCTCACTCAGTCTGAGCTCTGCTGTACAGGGATAGCAAGAGGCTGGCAACAAGTCACATTCAGGTACTTACACTTACATTTGTTGATGTATTAGTGATTGCAGAGTTGCATTAATTGGATCCTTTAGCTCTGCCTGGAGTTCAATTTTAGTGAATCCATAGCCATTCTCTGATTATTCACCCCGGGGTTCCCCTTTAACATCCTAATTAAAATTCTCCGGATTACACCCAGAAGTCACCTGAGGTTGTCCCACCGCTGCAGGTTCTTCTCGGCTCTCCCCCCACATTGACTCATCCTTTCCAGCCTGGCCATGCCTCCCTCCCCCGCACTCTCCTCTTCATGTTTGTTTTAGCAAGAAAATCCACAGAATGGTAGAGAAACTGAGGGGGGTAAGGGGGGGCAGGTGTGAAGCGAGGGAGGGGGGGTGAGGGGGGGAGCGGGTGTGAAGGAGGGGGGGAGCGGGTGTGAAGAGAAGGGGGGTGAGGGGGGAAGCGGGTGTGAAGGGAGGGGGGGAGGGGGGGCATGTGTGAAGGGAGGCGGGGAGTGGGTGTGATGGGAGGGAGGGGGGTGAGGGGGGGAGCGGGTCTGAAGGAGGGGGGTGAGGGGGGGAGCGGGTGTGAAGGAGGGGGGGTGAGGGGGGGAGCGGGTGTGAAGGGAGGGGGAGTGAAGGAGGGGGGGCGGGTGTGAAGGGAAGGGGGGTGAGGGGAGGAGCAGGTGTGAATGTGGGTGAGGGGGGAGTGGGTGTGAAGGGGGGGAGCGGGTGTGAAGGGAAGGGGGGTAGCGGGTGTGAAGGGAAGGGGGGTGAGGGGGGAGCGGGTGTGAAGGGAGGGGGTGAGCAGGTGTGAAGGGAGGGGGGGTGAGGGGAGGAGCGGGTGTGAAGGGGGGTGAGGGGGGGAGTGGGTGTGAAGGGGGGGGAGCGGGTGTGAAGGGAAGGGGGGTAGCGGGTGTGAAGGGAAGGGGGGTGAGGGGGGAGCGGGTGTGAAGGGAGGGGGTGAGCAGGTGTGAAGGGAGGGGGGGGAGGGGAGGAGCGGGTGTGAAGGGGGGTGAGGGGGGGAGTGGGTGTGAAGGGGGGGTGCGGGTGTGAAGGGAAGGGGGGTGAGGGGGGAGCAGGTGTGAAGGGAGGGGGGGAGCGGGTGTGAAGGAAGCGGGGGGGGGTGAGCAGGTGTGAAGGGAGGGGGGGAGGGGGTGTGAAGGGAGGGGGGGAGGGGGTGTGAAGGGAGGGGGGTGAGCAGGTGTGAAGGGAGGGGGGGAGCAGGTGTGAAGGGAGGAGGGGTGAGGGGGGTAGCGGGTGTGAAGGGAGGGGGGTGAGCAGGTGTTTAGGGAGGGGGGGTGAGGGGGGTAGCGGGTTTGAAGGGAGGGGGGTGAGCAGGTGTGAAGGGAGGGGGGGTGAGGGGGGAGCGGGTGTGAAGGGAGGGGGGGTGAGGGGGGAGCGGGTGTGAAGGGAGGGGGGGTGAGCAGGTGTGAAGGGAGGGGGGAAGGGGGGGCTTGTGCAGAGGAGGGGAGGCACAGTGAGACGATATATGGGGTGGTGGGGCAGAACTACAACGCAGCTGATGGTCACCTTCCGGTACATGTATTTCATATGTACATTTTAAAGCTGAACTCCGGGCACAAAAATATTTCATTTCTATATATTCCTTAATAGCCACAAAGGATATAAATCCACTTTATGAGCACTAAATGGCTTTGCAAACCCAGATATTACCTTGTAAAAGTAACAGTGACATCATCACTGGGCTGTACATAGCCTGTGCAGAGAGCAAAGCTGTGGGAGGGGATTCAGCAGGCTCCACCCACGAAAGAAAACTTCAGGAGGGGGCAGAGACAAGACCAATCCCCTGTGAAAAGAGAGAGAGCAGAGCTGTGGGTGGGGCCCAGAAGACTGCCCCCACTACAGAAAATGACAGGAGGGGGCGGAGAAAAGACCAGTTACCCTGCACAAATAAAGAGAGCAGAGCTGTGGGAGGGGCCCAGAAGGCTCCACCCACTACAGAAAACTTTAGGAGGGGGCGGAGACAAGTGTGAGTGGCCTTTATTACAGGCAGGAGGAAGCATTTCCTCAGTCTCCCCTCCCCTCCGCAGTGATCAGACTGTACATTGTAATTTTGTAGCAAGTTACAAGGTGGGAGTCTACAGCAGGGGCTGATTTGTGTCAGGCATTTGTGAACGCAACCATAGGTACCAGGATTTTAAATGACCGTGTCATCTCTGAGCCAACCTCTCAGTCTTAGAAGGTAGAAGGTGACCCTGGATGATGCCTGAACAAATTGGCGCTGTCCTAGAGAGAACATCTGATGAAGGCACTGTCAGGGGGGGGTCCTGTGAGAGACAATAACTATATGGAATTAATACAAATAGTGTCCAGGCACTTAGCATTAGGATGTATGCTATGACAGGTCCACTTCGCGCACATGGTTCAGCCTGGAAGCTCTCCCAGTTTGTCCTGCAGCCTTCGCACTCCTCCTGACCACAGGAATATCATTCCATGGACGCAGTGCGGCCTCCCCGGGATGGGAGGGGTGAGGGGGTGGGGGTGTTCAGACGATTTCCTTTGCAACTTTCATGCGACTTTGGCTTTGACCGTCACACCGATAACATTAACCACTTCAGCCCCGGAGGGTTTTACCCCCCCTTCCTGACCAGGCCATTACGGCCATACGGTACTGCGTTATTTTAACTGACGCGGTCGTGCGATGCTGTACACAAATAAAATAGATGTGTATTTTTACACACAGATAGAGATTTCTTTTGGTTGTATTTGCGGTTTTTATTTTTTGCGCTATAAACAAAAAATATATATTTTTTAACTTTCTGTAGAATATGTAAAAAATCTATTTTTTTCATCAAGTTCAGCCAATTTGTATTCTGCTACATATTTTTGGTAAAAAAAAACAAAAACAAATAAGTGTATATTGATTGGTTTGTGCAAAAGTTATCGCGTCTACAAACGATGGGATATATATATTTTTTTAATAGTAATGGCGGCAATCAGCGACTTATAGTGGGACGGCGACATTGCGGCGAACAAATCGGACACTAAGTGACACTTTTTTGGGGACCAGAGACACTAATTCAGTGATCAGTGCTAAGAATATGCACTGTCACTGTACCAATGACACCGGCTGGGAAGGGGTTAACGGGGTAACCAAAGGGTTAAATGTGCGCCTAATGAGTGCTTGCTAACTGTGTGGGGGGAGGTGCTTGTACTATGGGAAGGCAGAGATCCGTGTTCCTGCTTAGCGGAAAAACTCCGGATCACAACCTTCCCTACTGACAGACCGCCGTTCTTCTTCTTTAACGAACGATCGGCGGGTCCCAGCGGGTGATTGGATACAGCAGGAGCAGGTCGCCGGCAGCGCGCGTGTACGCCCCAGACCCGGGAGTGTCAGATGTGCTTTTTTCCAGAATGATCGGCGGGTCCCGGCGGACATCGAGTGATTGGATACAGCGGGAGCGGGTCGCCGGCAGCGCACAAGCGCGCCCCAGACCGGGAAGTTTTAGATGTGCTTCTTTCCAGAACGATCGGCGGGTCCCGGCGGACATCAAGTGATTGGATGCAGCGGGAGCGGGTCGCCGGCAGCGCGCACGCGCCAGACCCGGAAGCGTCAGATGTGCTTCTTTCCAGAACGATCGGCGGGTCCCGGCAGACATGGAGTCCGTCCGCCGTACCCGTTGACTGGCTCCCGCTGTGTCCAATCACAGCGGTGAACGGGTTTGTCGGCGGCCCCAGACCTGAACGTTTTAGATTACATACTAGGGACGTGATCCGGCACAGAGCGACCGCCATTGGCGCAGTAAATGTGGGCGGCGGCTAAGCAGTTAAGATGCGACTTTTGAGAGCTTACATTGCAGTCTATCGCACTCAAGCCGCATGAAAGTTGCATCAAAGTAATTCAGGAACCTTTTTAAAGCCGATGCAACACCGATGCAGTAACGTGCGTTTTTTAGAAATTTGCGCGTTTCGTCAGCCCATTGAAATGAATGGGCTGCTTGAAACCACACCAGCTGATACGCGCAATTGGACGTACAAATGCGACGCGAACCGACCCTAAAACCTTTCCTTAGCCAAGACGCACCGCCGCGCTCAGCTGAGAGAGCCCTTCTCCCTCCCCTCCCCCGTCTCCGATCTGACACCAGCCACTCCAATGGGGTGTCTGTCACCCCCCTCACCTGGGTGTCACCTTGTCTTGTCAGGTGTCACCTCCAGTCTGTCACATGCGTCCGCGTTCTTTCTAGAAATTCCATTTCTCCTTTTATTCCTCCCGTCGCACTTCCCATCCCCCCATCCCGCTCTCTACCTATTATAAAGGACTTCATACAAAGTATCAATTAGGTGACAGGCGCAATAAAAGGGATTCTTTGTTGCGCGTATTGAAGCCGTTTCCCTGAGCGCACAGCGGGACCGTACAATCCATATTCAGACTTTTTTTTTTTTTGTTCCGCCAGGGCCCGCCGTGCGTTCGGCAGCGAAAGGGTGGCCCGGAATTTGTGCAGACATTTAAAGAGACAGGCACACATCTCTGCGCTTTGTGTCCCCCCCAGGAGGGGAATTGTTGGTGGAGATAAGTGGAGAAAGGGAAATGGATGGGGGGGGGGGGGTTGATGAAGACGGATGGCGCTGGCAGACTTTGTTTGTTTATGCGTTCGCCTAATTTCTGTCACTCCTAGTAACCGCATGGCCGCTTCCCAGGAAAAAACCAAAGCGAGCAGTGAAAGAAATCGGGCTGCGCGCCGCGTCCGCCGCACGTGGGGGTCACCGGACGCCTCCCCCCCCCCCTTGTCTTCTCTTTAAATTGGTGCTCCATTATGTAGGTGACAAGAGGGAAGTGGACATTGTATTCAGAAAGAGTGACAAGAAGTGGCTGAGAACGGCGGGGAGAGTCGCGTCAAGTGGTAATGGCAGCCGGGTGACAGACGTCGGGGGAGGGGTCAGTGTGAGCAAGACTAAACATGGCGCCTTTCAAGTGAAATAGAATCCTGAGGAATAATAAACTCCTACTAACCACTAGTCACCCTTTACTGCCCTCCCAGCAGCATTAGTAGAGAGGCAGAACCATTGTCCTGAAGTGGACCTGTCATCAGACCTATATTTTCTTTTTCATAGTAAGTGCAGCATGCTCAGTAATCCTTCCAGGTATTTATACCTCTCACAGAGACCACAGTAATCCCCCCAACAATGCATTGATCTGCTTCTCTCTCCAGAAGGGTGGGGGCACCCTCATCTGATGTCCATGGCTCACCCTCATCTGATGTCCAGGGCTCACCTTAATTTGATGTCCATGGCTCACCCTCATCTGATGTCCATGGCTCACCTTAATTTGATGTCCATGGCTCACCCTCATCTGGTGTCCATGGCTCGCCTTAATTTGATGTCCATGGCTCACCCTCATCTGATGTCCATGGCTCACCTTAATTTGATGTCCATGGCTCACCCTCATCTGATGTCCAGGGCTCACCTTAATTTGATGTCCATGGCTCACCCTCATCTGATGTCCATGGCTCGCCTTAATTTGATGTCCATGGCTCACCCTGATCTGATGTCCATGGCTCGCCTTAATTTGATGTCCATGGCTCACCCTCATCTGATGTCCATGGCTCACCTTAATTTGATGTCCATGGCTCACCCTGATCTGATGTCCATGGCTCACCTTAATTTGATGTCCATGGCTCACCCTGATCTGATGTCCATGGCTCACCTTAATTTGATGTCCATGGCTCACCCTCATCTGATGTCCATGGCTCACCTTAATTTGATGTCCATGGCTCACCCTCATCTGATGTCCATGGTTCGCCTTAATTTGATGTCCATGGCTCACCCTCATCTGATGTCCATGGCTCACCTTAATTTGATGTCCATGGCTCACCCTCATCTGATGTCCATGGCTCACCTTAATTTGATGTCCATGGCTCACCCTCATCTGGTGTCCATGGTTCGCCTTAATTTGATGTCCATGGCTCACCCTCATCTGATGTCCATGGCTCACCTTAATTTGATGTCCATGGCTCACCCTCATCTGATGTCCATGGCTCGCCTTAATTTGATGTCCATGGCTCACCCTCATCTGATGTCCATGGTTCGCCTTAATTTGATGTCCATGGCTCACCCTCATCTGATGTCCATGGCTCACCTTAATTTGATGTCCATGGCTCACCCTCATCTGGTGTCCATGGTTTACCTTTACTTGATGTCCATGACAAACCCTTGGGTTTAGCAATGGTACCAATGACAGGTCCTCATTAGGATGTGTATATCTCCTTCATGGGGGCACCCTCATCTGATGTCCATGACTAACCCTTACCTTATGATTATGGCCCACCCTTGTATAATGTCCACGGTTTACCCTCACTTGATGTCCATGGCAAACCCCTGGGTTTGGCAACAGTACCAATAACAGGTCCTCTTTAGGATGTGTATATCTTTTCCATGGGGGCACTCTCATCTGATTTCCATGGCTTACCCTCATCTAATTTCCATGGCTCACCCTTATCTGAAATCCATGGCTCACCTTCACCTTATGATTATGGCCCACCCTTGTATAGTGTCCACGGTTTACCCTCACTTGATGTCCATGGCAAACCCTTGGGTTTAGCAACAGTACCAATGACAGGTCCTCTTTAGGATGTGTATATCTCCTCCATGGGGGCACTCTCATCTGATGTCCATGGCTCATCCTTATCTGATGGCTCACCTTCACCTTATGACTATGGCTCACCCTTGTATAGTGTCCACGGTTTACCCTCACTTGATGTCCATGACAAACCCTTGGGTTTAGCAACAGTACCATTGACAGGTCCTCTTAAGGATGTGTATATCTTCTCCATGGGGGCACTCTCATCTGATGTCCATGGCTCACCCTTATCTGATGTCCATGGCTCACCTTCACCTTATGACTATGGCTCACCCTTGTATAGTGTCAACGGTTTACTCTCACTTGATGTCCATGGTAAATCCTCGGGTTTAGCAACAGTACCAATGAGAGGTCCTCTTTAGGATTTGTATATCTCCTCCATGGGGGGGCATCCTCATCTGATGTCCATGGCTCACCTTAAGTTGATGTCCATGGCTCACCCTCATCTGGTGTCCATGGTTTACCTTCACTTGATGTCCATGACAAACCCGTGGGTTTAGCAATGGTACCAATGACAGGTCCTCATTAGGATGTGTACATCTCCTCCACGGGGGCACCCTCATCTGATGTCCATGACTAACCCTCACCTTATGATTATGGCCCACCCTTGTATAATGTCCGCGGTTTACCCTCACTTGTTGGTAGAAGGAAGTGGTAGTTGCGCTGTGACAAAGGGACAAGGGAGGTGGAAAGTGAAAAGGGGCTGAGTAAAGAGGTGGAAACGGCCAAAGTGTATGCGGCCACAGATGCACTAAACAAACATACCATGGAATAACAAAGATACTAACATGGGTTGAATAACTAAACAAAATGACATAGTATGTGTAAATGATAGTGATAAAACACTCAAAACAGTCCAAGTGAATAAGGGGTAGTATCAAAACTAGCACATAGTGACAAATCAAAAAAGTTTAATGTGATGAATCCATATGAGTAAGCGTATAACAGTCCTGCCACCAAAATAATAAAAATTCCAGGAAGAGGGGAGAAGTCTTCAGTGAAAACACCTCTGTGTCTGCAAGCAGCTCGCCTTACTGCTGTAAGGTATACAGCATGTGCTTAATTGCAGACCACGGGCGGACATGGATATCCCATCCAATTGTTGAGGCGATTCCAATGGTGGATATGCAGGACGGTATATGAAAGAAATGACATAAACAGAAATGTAGTGTAACTCTGTGAAGTTGAAAGTGAGAGGGGGCGGAACACAGAAAGAGGGCGCACTAACTTTTTGAAAATGAGTGTGGGCATCAATCCACGAACGCCGAGTTCGTATGCCTCACTTGTTGTCCACGGCAAACCCCTGGGTTTGGCAACAGTACCAATAACAGGTCCTCTTTAGGATGTGTATATGTTTTCTATGGGGGCACCCTCATCTGATGTCCATGGCTTACCCTCATCTAATTTCCATGGCTCACCCTTATCTGAAATCCATGGCTAACCTTCACCTTATGACTATGGCTCACCCTTGTATAGTGTCCAAGGTTTACCCTCACTTGATGTCCATGGCAAACCCTTGGGTTTAGCAACAATACCAATGACAGGTCCTCATTAGGATGTGTATATCTCCTCCATGGGGGCACTCTCATCTGATGTCCATGGCTCATCCTTATCTGATGCCCATGGCTCACCTTCACCTGGGCAGCACAGTGGTGTAGTGGTTAGCACATTCACCTAGCAGCAATAGGGTCGCTGGTTCAAATCCCGATCACGACACCATCTGCCTGGAGTTTGCATGTTCTCCCTGTGCCTGCGTGGGTTTCCTCCGGGTACTCCGGTTTCCTCCCACACTCCAAAGACATCCTGGTAGGTTAATTGGATCCTGTCGAAAAATTGGCCAAATATGTGTGTGTTGTATGTGTATGTGTTTGTAAGTGTGTCAGGACCCCATGGGGCAAAGGACCGTGCTATACTGCAGATGGACATCGGCAGCAAAAAAGCGCCCTGAGGCGATTCAGTTCGCATAGGTAGCGCTATACAAGTCACTCATTCATTCATTCATTCACCTTATGACTATGGCCCACCCTTGTATAGTGTCCACAGTTTACCCTAACTTGATGTCCATGGCAAACCCTTGGGTTTAGCAACAATACCAATGAGAGGTCCTCTTTAGGATTTGTATATCTCCTCCATGGGGGGGGGGGGCGGGGGAGGGTGATGTCCATGGCTCACCCTCATTTGATGTCCATGGCTTACCCTTACCCTGCGACCATGGCCCATCCTTGTATAATGTCCGTGGTTTACCCTTACTTGATGTCCAGGGCAAACCATTGGGCTTGGCAACAGCAACAATGCCAGGTCCTCTTTAGGATGTGTATATCATCTCCTCTATGGGGCAGTTTAAGACGTAGATCCTTGTATGTGTTAGACCAGCTAAAGTGTAAGCTCCTTTGGGGTCGAAACAGATGCAAGTAGCTGACTAGTTCTTTGTAAATTGCTGAGGAAATGTCAGCGCTGTAAAAAAGAAGGAAATTCAATCTACACTGATAACTGCAGGCAGACACATAAAAGATGGATACGGCAGTTAGTATAATACGGGTTTAGTTAGCGGCTTGTTTTGATTCACATTGTAATGAAAAAGCGCATGGGAGTGAGCGGAACAAGGTCTAAATGTCATTCACGTGTCTCTTATGTTTTAAGCTTTTAATTATACAGCTTTTTATTGTGCCTATCTGCATGCTGAGGGCTTTGTTTGCTCCTCAGAATACAGACAGCCTTTCTAAAATGTTCTCCTAGTAAAGAAAAAAAAAAGGACTTCTGTTTGTGCGCTGGGAACACTTTGCATCCTTGGATAAATAAAAGAGCAGTTCTTCTGATTTGTGGCACAACCTTGTGTTGGTCGTTGCCCAGTGCTGAGCCCATCCTCATCTGACATCCATGGGTCACCCTCACCTGATGTCCATGGGTCACCCTTACCTGATGTTCATTGCTTACCCTTACCTGATCTCCATGGCTCACTCTCACCTGATGTCCATTGCCCAACATTGTATAATGTCTGTGGTTCGTCTTCATATAATGTCCATGGCTCACCCTCACCTGATGTTCATGGCCCACCCTCACCTAATGACCATGTCCCCCCTTGTATAATGTCCATGTTTCGCCCTCGTATAATATCCACGGCTCACCCTCACCCGATTTCCATGGCTCACCTTAACGGATGTCCATGGCCCACCCTCGTAAAATGTCCATGGCTCACCCACGTATAATGTCCATGGCTCACTCAGGAATGATATCCATAGCTCCCCCTCACCTGATAGCCATGGTTCACTCATGTATGATGTACATGTCTAATCCTTGAAATGATGTCCATGTCTCATCCTTGAAATTATGTCCATGGCTCACCCTCATATGATGTCCATTGCTCACCCTCACTTGATGTCCATGGTTCACTCGCATTAGATGTCCATGGTTCACCCTCATATGATGTTTATGGCTCACCCTCATATGGTGTCTATGGTTCATCCTCATATGGTGTCTATGGTTCACCCTCATATGATGTCCATGGTTCACTCTCATATGATGTTCATCGCTCACCCTCATTTTCGTGTCTTTGGTTCACCCTCATATGATGTCCATGGTTCACCCTCATATGATGTCCATGGTTCACCCTCATATGGTGTCTATGGTTCACCCTCATATGGTGTCCATGGTTCACCCTCATTGGATGTCCATTGTTCACCCTCATATGATGTCCATGGTTCACCCTCATATGGTGTCTATGGTTCACTCTCATATGATGTCCATGGTTCACCCTCATATGATATCCATGGTTCACCCTCATAAGATGTTCATGGTTCACCCTCATTGGATGTCCATGGTTCACCCTCATAAGATGTTCATGGTTCACCCTCATTGGATGTCCATGGTTCACCCTCATATGATGTTCATGGTTCACCCTCATTGGATGTCCATGGTTCACCCTCATATGATGTCCATGGTTCACCCAAATATGGTGTCTATGGTTCACTCTCATATGGTGTCTATGGTTCACTCTCATATGATGTTCATGGTTCGCCCTCATATGGTGTCCATTTTCCACTCTGATGACCATGGCTCCCGTTTGTAGGATGTCTACGGTTCACCCTTATCTGATGCCTATGGCTCACACTCATATGATGTCTATAACACACCCTCATCTGATCTAAATTGCTCACCCTTGTATGATGTCCATTGCTCACCCTCGTACGATGTCCAAGGCTCACCCATATCTGGTGTCTATGGCTCACACTCACATGATGTCTACGACACACCCTTGTCTGATATCCATGGCCCACTCTCATCTGATGTCCATGGCCCCTTCTAATCTAATGTCCATGGCTCACCCTCACTCGATATTAGCCTGAATGCATTGTACCTTCAAAGCAAAACACAAAACTGTCTGTAAAATCTGATGGATGGAAGGAACTGCAGAACACAGTTTTCTGTTACCTGTGGTGGTACAGACATGTCTTTCCGCTCCTAAACTTTATCTAAAGGGAAGAATTTTTACCTGCAAAGTCACAGTCATCCATTACCCAAAGGCGTTTGTCAAATATTTCTCAAATCCAATTGATAGATTAGACCAGAATGTGCATAGATCTAGTTAAATCTAGTCTTTTTAGTATTTGCCCCAGGTACTGTACTGTTTGTTCATACTTCAATTATCCGGCATTTTGGTCAGGAATTCCCCCCTAAATACATTTAAGAGTCTTTTGCCTTCTTTAAAGCATTCCACAAAAAAAGTGACAAAGAAACAAATTTACAAACCTGCATTCTGTTCAGAGACCCTCAAAGATATGGTTCAAATAAACCTGCTATAAGCCTGGCTGGGCAATGTAAAGTGGTGACGGCATGCTAAAATCACCTGTAATTCCAAAGACACTAGCAGCTAAAGTTATAGAAATCTCAGCTTTTTCTGTAAAAGTATAACTTGCCCCTTCCCACCATTCAAACCTCCTTATTGATCAGAGAGGTTGTCCATTAGATCAGAGATCCAACAGATCAGAAAGGACTACTAAGACGTCTATTTTGCTGTCTGTACCTTCTTGTCCTATAACACAGTGGTCTCCAAACTGCGGCCCGAGGGCCAGATGTGGCCCTTTCCTTGCTGTTATCTGGTCCTTGTGGCACTATTTCTTCCACAGATAACAACAATGGAGCATAATCCCCCCCACTGACACAAAGGAAGTTGCACAATTCCACCCACTGACACTAACAACGGGGCACAAATTCTCCCAATGAAACCAATGATGGGGCACAATTTCTCCCAATGGCACCAATTATGAGGCACTATTCTTCCCACTGACACCAACGATGGGCCACAATTTTTCTCAATGACATCAACAATGGGGCAAAATTTCTCCCAATGACACCAATTATGAGGCATAATTTCCCACACTGACACCAATGATGGTGCACAATTCCTCCCAATGACACCAACAATAGGGCACAAACAACAGGGCACATTTCCTCCTAATGACACCAATTACGAGGCACAATTCCTCCCACTGACACCAACGATGGGGTACAATTCCTCCCAGTAACACCAATGATTGGGCACAATTCCTCCCAATGGCACTAAAAAGGGTGCAATATTCCTCCCACTGACACCAATGATGGCACACAATTCCTCCCAATGACACCAAGGATGGGGCACGATTCCTTCCACTGACACCAACAATAGGGCACAAACAACGGGGCACATTTCCTCCCAATGACACCAATTATGAGGCACAATTCCTTCCACTGACACCGACGATGGGGTACAATTCCTCCCAGTAACACCAATGATTGGGCAAAATTCCTCCCAATGACACAGATTATGAGGCACAATTGCCTCACTGACACCAATGAAGGTGCACAATTCCTCCCAAGGACACCAACGATGGGGCACAATTCCTCTCACTGACACCAATTAAGGTGCACAATTCCTCTCACTGACACCAATGAAGGTGCACAATTCCTCCCACAGACACCAACAATGGGGCACAATTCCTCCCAATGACACCAATGAAGGTGGACAATTCCTCCCACTGACACCAACAATGGGGCACAGTTCCTCCCACTGACACCCAATGACACCAATGATGGGGCACAATTCCTCCCAAGGACACCAATGAAGGTGGACAATTCCTCCCACTGACACCCAATGACACCAACAATCGGGCACAGTTCCTCCCAATGACACCAACAAGGGGGCACAATTCCTCCCAAGAAAAGAACGATGGGGCACAATTCCTCCCAGTGACACCAACAATGGGCCACAATTCCTCCCACTGACACCAACAACGGGGCACAATTCCTACCAGTGACACCAATTATGAGGCACTATTCCTCCCACTGACACCAACAATGGGGCACAATTCCTTCCACTGACACCAACGATATGGCATTGTTTATTCCTACTGATGTTGGGACCTTTTCTACCCTCCCTGGCGACAGTCCAGCCCCCACTAAAGTCTGAAGGACAGAAAACTGGCCCCTTGTTTAGAAAGTTTGGAGACCCCCCTGCTATAACGTATCCAAATGTGATTTTTTTCCCTTATTTCGAAATAAAAATGTTACTATTTGGATTTTTTTGATTATTGACGCATTGTTTCTCCTCTCTTCCCAGGTTCCCTGGATTGTCCATTCCCTGCGCCATGCAACCCCAGGACCTGCTAGTCCTGGCCAGCGCCCTGCTAACCTTGTACTACGCCACTGCCAAGGAATTCTCTCCGCCAACCCCACGGGTGCAGCTCTCCTTCAGAGGTAAGAATGTTTCTGGAATTCAACGCCGCTGAGCCGAAGGGGTTAATCTGACATTTGTTATGGCCATTTCTCAGCCAGTCTGTGGGATCTTTTCCCGGAGGAGAGGAGGAAGATATGGAAGGAGGGTTGGCGCAATCAATGCAGGTTATCCAGCCTATCATAGATCAGGCAGCTCGGCGTTAACCCCTCGTGTGCTGGGGAACAAAGCTGATTTTCTCAAAGCCGTCATCTAACTTGCAAGACTGATAGGCCTCCCCTGTTGGCTCTCCTGAGTTGTGATGTACAGATATACCGGTGAATGTCACGCGACGCGGTATATATCTTCTAGCTGTCACGGGTTCTTTGTGTATGCGGGTTATGTTTACGCAACGCTCCCATGTGTGCGGAATTGGAGTTTATCATTGGAAAACATCAGTTAAACAAAATTTGATTGTTATAAATAAGTTCTGAGGAACGCTCAGCAGTATTTTGAAATATTCTTTTCATGTTTATTATTTGCTGTAAACTTTCCAACTCCGTGAACATCGGAGCACATGTTCTGCTCTGACTGGAGTTGAGGGATCTTTCCAGATGTTGGTGCCCAACTGGAGGCCACGAGACCACCGGCAGCCCCCCTCGTCTGGCAGTGGGGTCCAGGGAATGAGGGCATCCAGGGAGCAATATTTGCTGAGTACTCCCCCCCCCCCCCCAACATTTCTCTGCCTTATATAAGTTGTGATACGGGGGGGTGATTAGCCTCAATGTGTTGAGCGTTTTTAAGTGAGTCCACGTCATCAATCCGAACTTGCGGTTTAAAGGCACGGCACCCCACTTTTATTTAAAAAAAATGAAAATCTAATCAGGGGTCCAGCATCACACAACAGAAGAAGCAAAAAAAATGCCAGGCCACCTGGCTCTCCTCCAACAGAATCATTGTTCTTTACACTGGCCCCTGGGACCATGGGTTCCTAAGGCTCGCTTAGCTTTTTTTCACAGCTTCTTGCTGTGCCAGCCCACTCCTGGGCTCTGGATAGGGTCTCCCAGCATCCCAGGATCTCCCGCTCGAGACTTACAGACAGGGGCATTTTCAACAAGGGGCAAAAGGGGGAGAAAAACGCTGCCCCTTTGAAAAAACCGCTGCCCACAAATAGTTGATGAGTGGATTTGGTTATCACTTAGTAGGAGAGGGCACAATTAAATGTTGGGGGTGCTGAGGATTAGTTGGGTGGTATGTCTGCAGCCTGTGCCAAGATTGGCCAGCTAGGTAGGGTACATCTTGTCCGGGGTGAATGCCTGTCGGTCCCGCGCACAGTCACACCGACCCCTCTCCTTTACCATGTCCGACCAAGTCATCGGCCCACTGAAGAACTTCTTTAGGGTTTGGTGGGGTGTGCCTGGTGTTCGTCTGACATACTCTGAACACTGTCAAGGTAAGACTGCTGCCTGGAGTTTGCATGTTCTCCCTGTGCCTGCGTGGGTTTCCTTAGGGTACTCCGGTTTCCTCCCACACTACAAAGACATGCTGGTAGGTTAAAAAGCGCCCTGAGGCGATTCAGTTCGCATAGGTAGCGCTATACAAGTCACTCATTCATTCATTCATTCATTCACTGCTGGTGGGGGTGGCAATTCAGGGGTCCTGTGTAGTGATAGGGGTAGTATGGGGGGGGAGCGTGTAATGATGGGGGTAGTATGGGGGGTCCTGTGTAATGATAGGGAGGGTATGGGGGGGTCCTGTGTAATGATGTGGGAGGGGGTCCTGTGTGATGAAGGGGATAGTATGGGGGCAAGGGGCCCTGTGTAATGATGGAGGTAGTATGGAGAGGGGCCCTGTGTAATGATGGAGGTAGTATGGGGGAGGGGGTCCTGTGTAATGATGGAGGTAGTATGGAGAGGGGCCCTGTGTAATGATGGGGGTAGCATGGGGAGGGGGTCTTGTGTAATGATGGAGGTAGTATTTGGGAGGGGCCCTGTGTAATGATGAGGGTAGTATGGGGGAGAGGGGATCTTGTGTAATGATGGGGGTAGTATGGGGAGGGGTCCTGTGTAATGATGGGGGGTGACCAAGAAATTGTTTGTCCAGGCCCCAATCAATAATAAAGAAGACCCTGCTTACAGATATTCACATGGACTCTCTAGCTGCAGAGGCTCGCTTGGTCCTCTGCCGACCCGCTTAGCTGTTCCAACTCTCCCAGTTCTAAAGGTAAGGTAGTCTCACCAACGTGGAGCCTCGTCTCCCCGGTAGGTCACCTCTCCTGGCTTGAGCACCCTCAAAAACAGAGCTTTCTCCGCTTACAATCCACATGCTGGAGCCTTTCAAATGAAACCTTTGAGAATCCCGTGTCATCTCTATGCCAAATTACTAAACTCATACCATGGCAGGGCCTCGCACTGTCACACAGTGTATTAATAACAGATGGCACGTCACTGAAGTACTGGAACTGCTCTTGTGCACACCACTGGAAATTGTAAGACATCTGTTCGGTAGTGGTGTGTTGGGGCCGCCTGTGGATTCTACAGAATCAGATATGTTCCTCAACACTGATTTACATGATAACTGTCATTAAAACCAATCCATAGAATTGCCATTATTACATACTATTGTAGTAATGACCCCCAAGGAGATGCTGAATCTTATGGACTCTCCTGCTTTCCTTACTATTGACCCACCCTGTAGCTGCACTGGACACTCACCACCCCTCCAGTAGAAACAGTTGGCCTTCAAAGCCTCCAATCTTCATTTGCAAAATATATTGACTCAGTTGTCTAGGGCAGCCTTTCTCAATCTTTTTATCCCAAAGAAAGTCCTAAAATAATTTTAAGGTTCTCGGGGGGAACCCTTACTAAAGCCAATTTATTGGAGGCCAGTGGGAAAAATGCTTCTCATGTTGAAAGCTAAAAAGATAATTGGTGTCATGCTGCTGGTGACTTTGCCAAGTGGTATTGGTTCCAGAACCAGGCACTATAAAGGAAACCCCTGGCAACTTCTAGGAGAACCCTGGTTGGGAATGGCTGGTCTAAGGAGAGAGGGTTTGGAGTACATGATACTCAAAAACAGCATCAAAATTTGGTAGTATCTCCTTGCCTGTGCCAAAGGCTAATGTAGACCTTTGCAGGCTCAGATGGGTGACTAACTTTAGGTGCCTTCAGGCTTTGCCACAGACCAGTTTCGGACTTGTCAGACCTCTTTCAAAGACTGGTTTTGGCTGGTCTTTGAAGTTAGAAGCTGATTGGCTGCCCTGCACAGCTGCACCAGATTCTGAGTGCTCCAGTTTTAATAAATCAACCCCCTTGCATCTTCTCACTCAATCGGGGAACACTCCCCAGCAGCAGGCAGAAACAAACAATGTCCTTGAGTTTAGGAGAAACCCAACGATCCCAGATAACATGAACAAAGCTCAAGCTGACTACACCCTAGCTACAAACACTACATTGAGAGTAGGGGCACTCCGGTGAAAGGAAGAGCGCCTACATCAGTCTTTTTAGGAATCGCTGAGCTCATTGAAAGGAAACCCAGACCGGTAGAAATGTGAAGGCCTTTTGCTGAGCTCCTGAAAATGCTTCCTCTGGTATATTCGATCTGAAAGGAAAGGCTGATTGGGGTCAGGACACCTGCTCTGCATGCTTGTTCCGGGTCAGTGACGCAAAGTATTGAAACGGTCAGATCAGCGTGACGGGAAAGGGAGCTCTTTCCAAAGGAGAGGTAAACATTGGCCGCCTGCATACGTTCCTTTATGTAGGGCTCCAGCTAAATGGATAAGAACACATTTAAATGCCATATGGGGGGATGTTTTATCCACCAAAATATTTGTCATTTTGTTCCATAATTTAAACAACCCAGGCACTGCACAGGCAGAAAGGTGACACCGCTAACCGGCATCGAAGATTTGTACCACCCTGTGTCACTTGCGTGCCCATTGGACTGTAATTGTATGTAAAAAAGCATGACAGGTCCTCTTTAATGTGAGATCTGGGGTCAAAAAGACCTCAAAACTCACACTTACACTTAAATGCAATAAAAAAAAAAAGTCTTTTTTTTTCAATAAAAAAAAATGTTCCTTTAAGGCCGTTTTGGCGGAAGTGACGCTCAACGTCACTTTTGTCATCCAACGTCATTGAGTGGAGTGGGGGCCATCATTCCTTCACTCAACTTAGTGTCTCTGAGGGGAAAGAATCGGATCTGGTTCTGCGGCGGAGACCACGGGAGGGGGGGTCACCTCTCCCGCCGCCAAAAAAAGTGATCTCGCGGCGAATCCACCACTGGAGACCACTTTTAAGTGGACCGCTTGCTGTTTAAGAATATACCGGGGCTATAAAGTACCAACGTATAACATCGCGGGCGGTCTGAAAGTGGCTAGGTGATTGGAGCGAACAGAAGACCTCATCTACCTTAACAAAGCTGTCTGAACCTAAAAAAAACTGACCGTGTATGCTCAGCTTTAGAATAAGAGGTCAAGTGATCGAGCAGAGCCAGATTGTCCCACAGTGCTGGTACTCCAAGTCTGAGCACACGACTGCTATCAGAAACCACAGGGCCCCATAAAGCCAACCTGACCCACCCCCAATAAACACAATTTACTATGCTTCAGTTAAGAACGAACACAGCGAGTGATCGGTACTAATCACTCATTGTGTTCATTCAGGAAAGGAAAGGGCTGGTAAAAGTGACATATTTATTGGACCCTTTCCCAACTCTCCATCCCACAGGATCCTATTGTGTCTTTGCAGCTGCTTTTGGGAAGGAGAGGGGGTGAAGCCGGCAGCACAGTGGAAGGGGGGAGGGGCACACAGGGCCTGGGCAGCGGGGGGAAATGTATGGTGCACAGGGAGGGTGATTGTTATGGCAGGAGGGACATTACTGGAACTAATCTCCTGTATGGCTCTCTCTGCAGCAGCTGAAAGCTGACGGGAGGGAGAGGGGAAGAAGCCAGCTTTCAGCTGCTGCAGAGAGAAACATATCGGGGATCGATTCAAGTTATTGCCACCCTGCCCCACTAATCTCCCTGCCTATATCAGATTCACCCACAGGAGGTGGTATCCTTTTATCCACGGCCCTGACAGCAGGGGGCGATTACTGGAACAGATAGATCCCTGTATGGTCTTTCTCTGCAGCAGCTGAAAGCCAGCAGGAGGGAGAGGAGAAGAAGCCAGCTTTCAGCTGCAGCAGCTGAAAGCCAGCAGGAGGGAGAGGAGAAGAAGCCAGCTTTCAGCTGCTGCAGAGAGAGCCATACAGGGATTTTTTCAGTAATTGCCATTGCCCGCTGTGCCAATCACCCTCCCTGCCCACATCCAATTCACCCAGTTGCCTGGGCCCCCCTGTTGGCCTGGGCCCTGTACAGGAGGTCTGGTGGTACCCACTTATCCACGGCCCTGTCTGAGCATCATTTTCAGTATGCAGATGATTACAGAAAGATAATATGTTTCCAGCAGATAATTTGTATCAGAATATTGTAAAATAAATGTAACATTTTGCACACACAGAATTCAGGGCGCTTTCTCTTGTTTGCTTGGAGTTCCATTTGAAATGTGACCTCGAAGGCTCAGTGTGTGCGCACAGCTGCTGCCTATGCAGGCGATTGTAATATTCATATTGTGATTTCAGATTACCTCCGATGTTGCTGCTCTTATTAAAAAAAAAAAACGACAAAACAATAAACCCATTCAAACCTATCTCCGCGCCGAGCGGAATTGTGAACAATTACATAGAGATTGAGGATAATAAATCTTACATGGAAGCAATGAAATGAAGCATTATCGCTAAACCCCACGGCCCGCCAGGCGGCTTTCCCCAGAAACGCAAATATTGCAGAACAGCGGCGTTAAGTATGAAATAATGACACTCCGCTCGGCGGAGAATCTTCTGAGGGCCTCCGGCTGGCGGATGAGTGATCCGTCACAAAGCTTATCTCTCGGTTGTTGTAAAATAACCATTTAGTATATTCTGATAGAGACATGGAATCTTCCTGGTCGCTCTATTACTTTTTTTGCCATATTTGTTTCTCCTCATCCCCTGATTTACTTTCTGGTAGAATTCATTCTTTATAGCAGTAGTTCCGTGGCCACTGTTGGGCCTCCTCTCTCCCAAGCCTCCAGTCAGATGCAGACCCCCAAACCTCCCACAGAGCCCCCCCAGCTCCCATAGTGTTCCCCAACCTCCCATAGCAGCCTCCAGGGCCCCTTAGAGCCCTCAGCCTCCACAGTACCCCCAACCTCATACAGTACCTCCCAGATCCTATAGTGTTCTCCAACCTCCCATAGCAGCCACCAGGACCCCTGAGAGCCCTCAGCCTCCACAGTACCCCCCAACCTCACACAGTACCTCCCAGCTCCTAAAGTGTTCTCCATCCTCCCATAGCAGCCTCCAGGACTCCTGAGAGCCCTCAGCCTCCACAGCCCCCCTCAACTTCTCACAGTACCTCCCAGCTCCTATAGTGTTCTCTAACCTCCCATAGCAGCCTCCGGGACCCCTCAGCCTCCACAGTACCCCCCAACCTCACGCAGTACCTCCCAGCACTTGTATCCTAATGTTTGCTTCCCTTGTACAGACCTGGGGGGTGAACAATGAGGGGGGGGGGGGCTAGGATGTGATGATCGCAGTTGAAATGCTCTGCAGGCTTCAATGTAATAATGTGAATAAGAGGACTACAAGTCCCATCCTCCATCACAGCTGGCAGCAGGACCGTGGCGCATTTACAGTCCAATGTTTGCTTCCTTAGTACAGACCTGGGGGGTGAACAATGTGTGTGTGTGTGTGTGTGGGGGGGGGGGGGGGGCTATGATGTAATGATCACGGTTGCAATGCTCTGCAGACTTGAATGCAATAATGTAATTTTTTTTAAATTGGACTGTTCCTTTAACATTATAGTAAAAAAAAATGCAATTTGCAATATCTAAAGGGGGCCATAAAACATTTCTGGAACTGTTTGGCTGTAAAACGATGTCATAAAGCGTAACGTATCTACTGGAGAACATAAAGGGGGGGGGGGGGGGTGGAGCTAATTTACTTTATCCTTAAGGGCCACAGAGAAGGAGCACAAGGGCCCCTAAATTGCCAGCTCTTCTTCCCTGCTCTGTAGCATTCTCATCTGCTCCTTCTCTTTCCCGGCTGCATTGTCTTTTCCCTACACCCTTACAATGGCAAGGTGTTTGCTCCCCCCCACTTTTATTTCTCCCGCCCCCCCCTCCTCTCCGGTAATGACTGAGTGTAGGGGGTCCCATGACAGCCGCGGTGCGAGTGGTTATAATTATCTGCCAATCCCAGGGCTTTCTCTTCTCCCACTAAGAGCAGCTTGTGGCTCACCAACCTTCCCCAACCTGATATTAGGCAAATCAAGAGCCCCCTTCCCTCTCCCCGTCTGCTCTCTGCCGCGCCTACAGGTACACCGACCACAGAGAGATCTACGAATCGAATAAAAAAAAAATAAAAAAAGACGTTCTCTGGGATCGTTGGTATCCCAGGATAAGGGTGGCCGCTTCTCCGGTCCTGTCGCCCTTGATTCGCGCTCATTTATTTGTCGCTGACATCATTGCGTCCTCGCCAATACGAAATGACATCATCCTCATTATACAGAGTAAACATTCCCCAGAAATCAGGAACCACCCAGAAAGCTCGCCGTGTTTTTTTGGTCCACTTCCAAAATTGCTTTTAAATTGTCGTCTCTACAGAACGATTGAATCCGACAATCGCTTCCCCTCCCCCCTTTCCCAGATTGTCAGCTTCTCCCTCCCGATCATTAAACCTTCCAGTGATCGGCAATAAAGAGGGATATTCCTGGAGGTAACATTGTATCTGCAGGTAATACGGTGCATGTGTTCCCGAACGTTCCACATATGGCGGCGCACCTCGGGCACGCGGCGCGCTCTAATACTCCACATATGGAATCCTGTTCCTGGGGGTAATCCCTGGCATATGGTGTAATATTGAGAGACTTAATACTCCACATATGGTGTGATATGGAGTGCGGAAATCATCTGCACATGCTGGAGGATTCCTTAAAGTAACACCGATAGCAACAAATACTGCAACAGGCGGCACAGTGGCCTTGTGGTTAGCATGGAGGTCCTGGGCTTGGTTCCCCCTAACGTGGACCTGTCATCAGATATATATATATATATATATATATATATATATATATATATATATATATATATATATATATATATATATATACACTACCGTTCAAAAGTTTGGGGTCACATTGAAATGTCCTTATTTTTGAAGGAAAAGCACTGTACTTTTAAATGAAGCTAACTTTAAACTAGTCCTAACTTTAAACAAATATACTCTATACATTGCTAATGTGGTAAATGACTATTCTAACTGCAAATGTCTAGTTTTTGGTGCAATATCTACATAGGTGTATAGAGGCCCATTTCCAGCAACTATCACTTCAGTGTTCTAATGGTACAATGTGTTTGCTCATTGGCTCAGAAGGCTAATTGATGATTAGCAAACCCTTGTGCAATCATGTTCACACATCTAAAAACAGTCTAGCTCCTTCCAGAAGCTACAAAACTGACCTTCCTGTGAGCAGATTGAGTTTCTGGAGCATCACATTTGTGGGGTCAATTAAACGCTCAAAATGGCCAGAAAAAGAGAACTTTCATCTGAAACTCGACAGTCTATTCTTGTTCTTAGAAATGAAGGCTATTCCATGCGAGAAATTGCAAAGAAATTGAAGATTTCCTACAACGGTGTGTACTACTCCCTTCAGAGGACAGCACAAACAGGCTCTAACCAGAGTAGAAAAAGAAGTGGGAGGCCGCGTTGCACAACTAAGCAAGAAGATAAGCACATTAGAGTCTCTAGTTTGAGAAACAGACGCCTCACAGGTCCCCAACTGGCATCTTCATTAAATAGTACCCGCAAAACACCAGTGTCAACATCTACAGTGAAGAGGCGGCTGCGGGATTTTGGGCTTCAGGGCAGAGTGGCAAAGAAAAAGCCATATCTGAGACTGGCCAATATAAGAAAAAGATTAAGATGGGCAAAAGAACACAGACATTGGACAGAGGAAGACTGGAAAAAAGTGTTGTGGACGGATGAATCCAAGTTTGAGGTGTTTGGATCACAAAGAAGAACGTTTGTGAGACGCAGAACAAATGAAAAGATGCTGGAAGAATGCCTGACGCCATTTGTTAAGCATGGTGGAGGTAATGTGATGGTCTGGGGTTGCTTTGGTGCTGGTAAGGTGGGAGCTTTGTACAGGGTAAAAGGGATTTTGAATAAGGAAGGCTATCACTCCATTTTGCAACGCCATGCCATACCCAGTGGACAGCGCTTGATTGGAGCCAATTTCATCCTACAACAGGACAATGACCCTAAACACACCTCCAAATTGTGCAAGAACTATTTACAGCAGAAGCAGGCAGCTGGTATTCTATCGGTAATGGAGTGGCCAGCACAGTCACCAGATCTGAACCCCATTGAGCTGTTGTGGGAGCAGCTTGACCGTATGGTACGCCAGAAGTGCCCATCCAACCAATCCAACTTGTGGGAGCTGCTTCTAGAAGCGTGGGGTGCAATTTCTCCAGCTTACCTCAATAAATTAACAGCTAGAATGCCAAAGGTGTGCAATGCTGTAATTGCTGCAAAAGGAGGATTCTTTGATGAAAGCAAAGTTTGATGTAAAAACAATGTTATTTCAAATACAAATCATTATTTCTAACCTTGTCAATGTCTTGACTCTATTTTCTATTCATTTCACAACGTATGGTGGTGAATAAGTGTGACTTTTCATGGAAAACACAAAATTGTTTGGGTGACCCCAAACTTTTGAACGGTAGTGTATATATATATATATATATATAATCCTTCTCACAGAGATCGCAGTTCTCGGCCCTGACAATGCCTTCATCTGCTTTTCTCTCCAGAAGGACAGCGCCATCTTTGTTCAGGCATCACCTTGGGTCCTTTCTGGACTGTCGGTGCAGTTCTTCGGTTCTTGGCTGCCCCCTGCTGATTGGATCTTGGCTGGCCCCTGCTGATTGGATCGTGGCTGGCCCCTGCTGATTGGATCTTGGCTGGCCCCTGCTGATTGGATCTTGGCTGCCCCCTGCTGATTGGATCTTGGCTGGCCCCTGCTGATTGGATCTTGGCTGCCCCCTGCTGTTTGGATCTTGGCTGGCCCCTGCTGATTGGATCTCGGCTGGCCCATGCTGATTGGATCTTGGCTGGCCCCTGTTGAATGGATCTTGGCTGGCCCCTGCTGATTGGATTTTGGCTGGCCCTTACTGATTGGATCTTGGCTGGCCCCTGCTCATTCGATCTTGGCTGGCCCCTGCTTATTGGATTTTGACTGGCTCCTGCTGATTAGATCTTGGCTGGCCCCTGCTGATTGGATCTTGGCTGGCCCCTGCTGCAGCCTCTCACTTTGTGATTTGCTGCAAACTTATAATGTTGCAGACTAAATACGGGGGGGGGGGGGGGGGGGGGCGATGACGACTGAGCGATGATAGAGCTAGCTCCCGATCATGTGATCACAGTGACAGCGCTGTCACCGACAGCTTCCAGTCATACAGTGATGATTAGGAGCTGGCAGGACAGGCTTCCAATCATGTGATCGCAGTGACAGCGCTGTCATTGTCAGCTTCCGGTCATTCAGTGATGATTAGAAGCTAGCAGGACAGGCTTCTGATCATGTGATCGATGTGACAGCGCTGTCACTGACAGCTCCAGGTCATACAGCGATGAGGGAGTAGGTAGAAAACCATCACAGCCAATCACACGATCGGGAAGCCCGCAAAACATTCACATTCGGCGTTCCCAGAACGTGCGACAAACTGCAGAGAAAAAGTGAGTTTTCGTTGCGAATTTCAAAAAAACGCGCTGTAAACACGCATCGCGCTAGTTAATGGCACCAAAAAGCTGTCGACAGATGCTCATCGCGCCGTGTGTTTTGTCGTGCAGCAAACGTGCTGCAAACGCAACAAGATGCCGGGGGAGGGGGTGGTGCTCCATGCCCCGAAAAGGCTCTGGAGCTTCTTTGCTGCGTTTGGCGTCAAGCGAACAAACTGTCTTGTGCGCGACGCGTGGAAACCCCACGGAAATGTCAAAAAACTTGAAAGATAGCGAGCGTTAAGTGTGAATGGGACCTTAAAGGGCCGGTTGTATGAGGACTGCGTTATTATGTGTCTTTTTCTATCACCCTGGAGCTCCGCTCTGGTATGTGGATGCGATATAAATGTGTGCAGTCAGCACAGCTCATCCCATAATATTTTTCACATTTAAATGCGTCCAGCCAGACGGCGTCGGCGTGCATCTGGAAAATCACTTGAACCTTTTCCGGTAATCCTGGAAGTCACGCTGTGGGTGGGGGTGCGGGATCTCCTCCCGCGCGGCGCGGTCGTCACGGAGGAGACGCTGGAAAACGCACCGAGCCCCCCGCACCCCAAATAAATCCATCTACTGCCTCTGTGCTCTGCATGCTGATAATTCTCTGCCATTCCTCTTTACGCATCCCCCCCTTCTGGGATTTATCATCCCCACCCCCCCTTATCCCTGAACCTCGGCGCCCCGTGCACCTCTCTGATACGCCGCGCGTCAGGTGACACGAGATGTCCCAGCGAGACTTTATTGACTATAAACACTGTAATGTCATTTACATGTTAATTATCTCCCGAGCATTACAAGCCCATAATTAGAAGCTAATTGACACAGACAGGATGTAATGGGTTTCCCTGGCACACTGATTTCCTAGGGGTACCAGCGGGAAGGGGGGAGGGGTCTTGTGCCGCTCCTTAACCCGTTATCGCCCAGGCACCTGAACGATCAAGGTCGTTATCAAAACGGCGGCCTTTACCCAGCCCCATAGAGACAAATCTCCCGTCTGATTGGCTAACATTCCCTCTTCTCTTTTAAGCAGAGAGTTACGTTTCGATTGAATCCGGTTGATTGACATTTCATTTGATTGATCGGATGGTTTGATTAATTGGATCAGTCAATAAAATAAAAATCCACCAATCAAACCATCCGATCCATCAAAATTAATGTAAATCAATCTAAAAAAGGGATCTAGCAATCGAATCAAATCAGATCCTTCAATCAAACCATCTGATCAGTCAAAATAAATGTAAATCAATCTGATTAAAGGATCAATCAAATCAAATCAAATACATCAATTAAACTGTCTGATCCATCCAAATAAATGGAAATCAATCTGAATAATGGATCAATCAATCAAATCAAATAAAATCTTTTAATCAAACGATCTGATCAACCAAATTGAATGTAAATCAATCCGATCAATGGACATGAATTGATCCGGAGCGCGACCTCCAGGATTACCGGAAAGGTTCAAGTGATTTTTCTAGATGTACGCCGACGTCGTCTGGCTGGACGCATTTAATGAATTAATCAATCAAATCAAATAAGATCCATCAATCAAATGTCCATCAAATAAATGTAAATCAATCTGATCAGTGGATCAGTCAGACAAATAAGATAAAAAATCCATCAATCTGATTGATTTACATTTAATTTGATGGATCGAGTGGTTTGATTGATGGATCTTATTTGATTTGATTGATTAAATGCGTCCAGCCAGACGGCGTCGGCGTACATCTGGAAAATCACTTGAACCTTAATCTTGCAAGTCGCGCTGTGGATCAATTCATGTTGATCGGATTGATTTACATTTAATTTGGTTGATCAGATCGTTTGATTAAAGGATTTTATTTTATTTGATTGATTGATCGACTATTCAGATTGATTTACATTTATTTGGATGGATCAGACATTTTATATAATGGATTTGATTTGATTTGATTGATCCTTTAATCAGATTGATTTACATTTATGTCTATTGATCAGACCAATGTACATTTAATTTGACTGATCAGATGGTTTGATTGATGGATCTGATTTAATTTGATTGATCGACCAGTTGATTTGATTGAGCCACTGGTCTGACGGATTTACATTTATTTAATGGATCAGATGATTTAATTGATGGATTTTATTTTATTTAATTGATTGATCCATTGATCAGATTGATTTGCATTTATTTTAAATGATCACATGGTTTGATTGATGGATCTAGCTTGATTTGAATGATTGATCGATTACTCATATTGATTTACATTTATGTCCATTGATCGGATCAATGTACATTTAATTTGACAAATCAGATGGTCCGATTGATGGATCCTATTTGATTTGATTAATCCATTAATCAGTTTGATTTAATTTATTTTGATGGATCAGATGGCTTGATTGATGGGTTCTATTGTATTTGATTGATCTATTAATCAGATTAAATGACATTTATGTCCATTGATCAGATTGATGGATGTTTAATTTGACTTATCAGATGGGTTAATTGATGGATTTGATTTGATTGATTGAACAGATGATTTGGTTGAGCCATTGATCTGATTGATTTACGTTCCATTGATTGGATTGATTTACATTTAATTTGATTGATCGTAAGGTTTGATTGATGGATCTGATTTGATTTCATCGATTGGCCAGATGAATTGATTGATGCCTTGGCCAGACTGACTTATATTAATTTCAATTGATCAGACTGATTTACATTTCCATTGATCAGAAAGATCAGGGTGGACCGAGAAAAAGATGAAAGAAAAAGTAGTAGCCCTGATAAGTTTTATTTTCACTTGGTCTTTATTGCAGTAGCCTTGGCAAGGCTCCATTCACACCATGCAGGCGCAACGTAGCGCGTTTCTGTGCGATTTCTGCATGCTCATGCATGCTACGTGTAGGGCAGCCCATTCATTTCACTTTTAGTAGCGCTCACCACCCCCTCTTAAAAGAAATCCATGATGGATCGCTTTCCAGAGAGCAGTTAATAGGCAGCTGGGAGGCAATGGCGCCTCTACGCCAACTGTTTTAACCCTTGAAATGCAGCAGCTGCATGCATTACAAGCAGTCGCATCACGGCCCCATTCACATAAATGGGTCTCTCCTTTGACAGCGGTTCTGCCTGCTGAACGAGGCAAAGGATATAAATTTTATGACGGCACATGTTCCACCCCATTCATCTGCTGTGTTAAGTTAGGGCGGGCTGCAGTAAAACCGTGGCTCAACTGTCTATTTTTACCATGCCTTATCCATAAGTGTAAATGAGGCCTAACAGGAAGAATTGCAAGTTATACGTAAGCAATTTTACAAAACTCAAGCTCCCTCCGTACCACTAGGCTTCCTATGGACACTTTTGGGCTTCTCGAGCTCTCTCAGATCTTCTCTGGCCCTCTATAGTTTTCTCTCTGGACCTCTCTAATATTTTCCAACTCTCTCAGGTGTTTTCTAGTCCTCCATAGCCTTAGCTGATCTTCTCTAGGCTTCTCTGGCCCTTTATGGTCTCCGCTGACCCTCTTTTGTTCATTCAGACTGTATTGTGAGCTTCTTTAAACCTCTCTTAGACACCACACACACTATTCGATTTTCTGCAGATTTTTGTCTTCGCATTTGCCAAAACCATGTAGTGCAAGGGCCTGCCTGATTGCATACAAATTGAAACTCTTAAGGTTTGACCTCATATTATATGGTTTTGGTAAATCTGAAGACATAAAACTGCAGAAAATCTAATAGTGTGTATGGGGCCCCTGTTTGGCCCCCTCTGGACCTTTCTGGGCTCCTCTAGGCTGCTCCGATCTTCTCTACCCCTCTAAGGCTCTCTGGACCTCTTGGATCTGCTCTAGACCTCTCTGTCCTTCTCTGGTCTCCTCTGATCCTCTTTGATGCTCTATATTCCCTAGACCTCTTTGGCCTTCTGTAGCTTCCTCTGTCCTCTTTGATTCTCTCTGACTCGGTCTGGTCTTCTCTAGGTTGCACTTACTCTCTTCGGCCCTCTCTGGACTTTTCCAGACCCCCCCCCCCCCCGATATTCTCCAGCTCTATATGGCTTTCTGGACCTCTCTGGTCTTCTCTAGACTCTTCTGGCCCTCTGTGGTCTTCTTTGACCTTTTTTGGCTACCTCTAATGCCGCGTACACGCGAGCAGACTTTTCGACCGGACTGGTCCGACGGACTATCCGACGGTCTTTCGGCGGACTTCCAACGGACTTTCTCAACGAACGGACTTGCCTACACACGATCACACCAAAGTCCGACGGATTCGTACGTGATGACGTACAACCGGACTAAAATAAGGAAGTTGATAGCCAGTAGCCAATAGCTGCCCTAGCGTCGGTTTTCGTCCGTCGGACTAGCATACAGACAAGCGGACTTTTCGATAGGAACTGGGTCCGGCGGAGTTCTGACGTAAAGATTTGAAACATGTTCCAAATCTAAAGTCCGTCAGATTTTCGACCAAAAAAGTCCGCTGCAGGTCCGATAAAGCCCACACACGGTCGAATTGTCCGCCGGACTCGGTCCGTCGGACCAGTCCGGTCGAAAAGTTCGCTCGTGTGTACGCGGCATAACTCTCTGGGGTGCAAGTCAATTTTTAGAAGCTCAGAGTGCATGGACCTGTGGAAGCTGTAATGGGTTCCTGCAAACCTCTGCTGTGCAAGCTGTTACATAATAAGTACATGTATAAAATTCTGGTGGAAACATAAAATATAATACAAATACAATATATTCCAACTCCGTCTTTCCAAGTGGGAACATCTACATTACACATTGCTGACAAGAAGCCAAGTCCTAGTTTACAGCAGATTCAAGAGAAAATTAAAGTGTTTAGAAAGCCAAAACTTTTTACTCAAAGTTTAGACGGAATGGGGAAGTGATAAAACCCCCGCGTCCCCGATGTGGAGATTCACCATCTCTATTTGTCCTGGTGACCATTGGCACAGGACAGGAACTAATGAGAAATCCAAACTTTTGGAGTGGTCATGGGAAGAGGAGGTAAGGGGGAATCTTCCAATAGAGTCACCTACTGGTGTCACCAATATTTTATCCCCAATTAAACAGTACATAAAAACCCAACAGGGGTCTCTCTCTTTCCTACTCCATCCAAAACTAAAATAAAGCAAAATAAAGGCATTTTTTGATTCTGCATGTGAATGTATGAAGGAATGTAGCTCATGCTCTCCCGAGGTGCTGGACAATCGTCCCGCTGTGTTGTGGGCCTGGGGTGGATTAGCACCTGGGAGAGGTCAAAGATCACGATTCGGGTTTATCTGCCATTCATCAACAAGCGCCTAATCTCCACCCAGTAGCCAATGCGTGATTTAAAAAGGGAACGGGTGGGAGTGACAGCTGCCAGTCAGGCGTCCCATGATCAATGCCTTTCCCTTTGTGTCTGCTCAGCCATTCGCCTTTGAAGGGATGAGGGCCGAGATAGGGTTAAGCAAGTGGGTGTTGCCCATCTGTCAGAGGCTGTCAAGGGACATTCTATGGAGGCTTAGAGTGGAGGTCTTGGAGATGAAGTAGGTGGGATGTCAGTGTATTTTGCAATTGACCCCTCAGGAGATGCCTCTGGGTCACAATTGATGAACTAGGTAAGCTTCTTTCAGAGGAAAATTAGCATTTGACTCCTTCTCTGGAAGAAGGGGGGTGGGGGTGGGGTATTTTGTGTCATCTGGTGTTTAGGGACTGAAGACAGAAGCCATATCAGATATATTTACTCCTTGTATCCGAGTTATAAGTATATATGTGGTAGGAGAGATGTTGGCCCTCATGCAAGCTTACAATCATTTATACACATAAGTTAATATTTTCAATTCATTGACACCAGCCATAGACATTAGTCAGCTCTTATCAGATCTGGGAACAATCTTTCTTTCCTGCAAAAAAAGATTTTTTTTCATCATACATGTGATAATGCCAGATATTCCTAACAATATACAACTGACGCTGGTATGTCCAAAGCTCACCTGTTACCTAAATATCAGCCTTTCCTGGAACTGCCCTCTATCAGCAGTGCATGTATTACAGATATGATAATGGAAGTGTCTCTACCATATGCTCTATCTGTGAGCTAAGGACAGGTAAAGGGACACTGCTGCATCATGAAAATCACACATATGGGACACATGAACTTCCTACACGGGCCCCTCAAGATTGTCATCTCAGTTATTCAGGTTCATCTCCCTGTAACAGCTAATATGTGGGGAGGTGGCTCTCCCTGACCTTCTCTGGTCCTCGCTGACCTTTTCTGATCCACTTTGACTCTCTTTGGTCTTCTCCCACCTCCTCAGAATCTTTCTGGCGCTCTCTGACCCCCTCTAGCTCCCTCTAGGCCTTGTTGGTCTTTTTAGATCTATCTGACCCTCTCTGGTATTATCTGACTCTCTAAGAACAGCTCTGGTCTTCTCTGGACCACTGTGGCTCCCTCCAGCCCTGTCTGGTATTCTCATATCCCCTCGAAGTCTCTCTGAATTTCTATGGTTTTCTCTGACCCTTTCTGGCAAACTCTGGCTCTCTTTTACCCTCCCTGGATTTTTTTACTCTCTTTGGTCTTTTCTGATCCCCCCTGTCTCCCTGTGGTCTTTATTGGTCTTTTCTGATTCTACCTGGCTCCTTCTGCCCCTCTCAGGTCAACTCTAATCTACTCTGGACCTCTCAGGCTCCCTCCATTCTACGCTCGTTATCATTGACCTTCTCTGGTCCCCTCTTTCCCTCTCTGGTATTTTCCTGACCCTCTTAGGCTTTCTCTGGACCTTTCTGGGCTTCTTGAGACTTCTCAGATCTTCTCTGGCCCTCTATAGTTTTCTATTTGGATCTCTCTATTTTTTTCCAACTCTCTGGTATTGTGTTGTCCTCTATAGCCTTATCTGACCCTCTCTGCACTCTATGGTTTCTTCTGACTCTCTTTGGATCATTCTGACTCTATCTGGGCTACTTTAAACCTCTCTTATTCTCTTTGGTCCTCTGTGGACTTTTCTGGCCTTCTTCAGTGCTGCCTGATCTTCTTTATCCCTCTATGGCTCTCTCTGGACCTCTGTAGTCTTCTGTAAACCTCTATGTCCCTCTGTGGTCTCCTCTAATCCTTTTTGGGTGTCTCTGACCCTGTCTGGTCTTTTCTAAATCACACTTACTCTCTTTGGCCCTCTCTGGACTTTCCTGGGCTTCGCTGGACCTCCCTGACCTTCTATAGCCCTCTATAGCTCTCTCTGGACTTCTCTAGTCTTCTCCAGACCTCTATGGCCCTCTGTGGTCTCCTCTGATTCTTTTTGGCTTTCTCTGACCCTGTCTGGCCTTCTCTAAATTGCACTTACTCTCTGTGGCCCTTTCATGGGATTCCCTACATCTCCCTATTCTTCTCTAGCCCTCTGTGGCTCTTTCTGGACCTCTCTGGTTATCTTTAGACCTCTTTGGCATTCTGTGGTCTTCTCTGACCCTCTTTACCTCTCTCTGACTCTGTCTGGTCTTCTCTAAATTTGACTTACTCTCTTTGGCCCTCTCTGGACTTTCCTGGGCTTCTCCAGACCTCCCTGATCTTCCCTAGTCCTGTTTAGCTCCTCAGACCTCTCTGATCTTCTCTAGACCTTTATGTTACTCTTTGGTCTCCTTTGACCCTCTGTGGTCTTCTCTAGCCCTCTGTGGTCTTCTTTGACCCACTTTCGCGTTCCCTGACTCTCTGGGATATTCTATGATCCTCTATGACTTTCTTTGGCCCTCTCTGCCTTGGTTGTGTGTTTAGCTGTTAATCCAAATTGTCCCTTAACAATTATTTGTTCCTTAAGCGGACTGCTTGTACATATTGTATTCGGTAATTATTTGGACGGCATTGTTGCAGCAGATGCAGCCACTGGACAGTAATATAAGCTGTATTTCTGGTGTTTGTACCGCGGGAGATTTCTGGATACCGTTCAGCCTTTGTGTGAATTTCTGGTTTGGTTTTGTCCTTGATCACAGAGCTCTCCCTCCCTCTATGTTATTTTTGAGGCGTTGGGATCCTGAGCTGGTGAGTGGATTTTCAGCTGGGCTCAGGGTCTAGCTGTGCACTGCGGTATATAAATAATGATGTTTATTTAGTGTACTTGTCTGGGATGTGGCCCCCTTTCCCGCTGTGCGGGTCACATCTTAGGGATTCGAAGTCTCAACATAACGGAAGAAGGTTCAGCATAAGTAGTGTTGAATAGCACCCCCATTAACTCTTACATTGCCCGATAAATATGTGTTTTAATTTGACTGTGGCCCAAGCTCGTAACTGGAACTCTATATATGTAATGTGTATACATCAAGTATGTATAAATAATTACAACATATGGGTTTTGTGCATTGGAATTTTTTTGTGTACACGGCCCCTGTTAATGGCCAAGCACTGGATTTGCATTGCAAATCTAAGACATAAAATATGTCTGCCTGTGAAACCACATTAGCAAGAAAAACGCGTGCAGTAAAGGACAGCTGCATGTTGTGGTCTCAAAAATGGACAAACCATTAAAATGTATAAAATGAAGTTCCCTTCAATCAAACATTTTGGAACCTCGCCCTATCCACCCTACATTACATTTCAAATCCGTAATATTTGTCTCTGTCAAAAAATTAAAAAGAAATAATAGTCCATGTTTAAACAAAATCCAGTGCATGCTCAGACATGCTGTTGGTCTCTACCAGGTCCTATAGACCTAAGAAGAGACCACTGGCATGTCTGCTTATGCACCAGTTCCCCTGTGAGATCTCACAAACCGCATTTTTGGAATATGACATAGACAACCCAGGAGGTGGTAGAGGCCAGATACATCATCCCAACCTAGGTGAGGGTTCAGGAGATGAATGTGTAAGAATTAGAAAGAAGGTTTTTACAGTAAATAATTAACACCACAATTGTGTAAGAAGAAGGGGGAAGGAGACAGGTGAAAGAACGTTATGTAAATGGGTGAAGGCCTGCTTTAAGTTCTAGACCTGAACAATGGTTCTGGATTGCCCACCATGGTGGTTGATTTTGTTCTGGACCTGGTAACTCCACTATAGACAGTGTTGTGTTTTATGTACAATAGTTCCAGATTTCCCACCGTGGCGGTTGAGTTGGTTCTGGACCTGGTAATATCACTATAAACAGCGTTGCATTTTATGGATGATAGTCCTGGCTTTCCCACCATGGTGGTTGAGTTAGTTCTGGATCTGGTAACACCACTATAGACAGAGCTGCATTTAATGGAAAGTGGTTACAGATTTCCCACAATGGCGACTGAGTTGGCTCTAGACCTGGTAGCACCACTATAGCAAGTGTGTTTTATGGACTATGGTTTCAGATTTCCCACCATGGCAGGTGAGTTACTTCTGAACCTGGTAACACCACTATAGACGGTGTTGCATTTTATGGACAGTGGTTCCAGATTTCCCACTATGGCTGTTGATTGGTTATGGACCTGATAACACCACTATAGACAGCATTGCATTTTATGGACAGAGTTCCAGATTTACCACCATGGTGGTTGAATTGATTCTGGACCTGATAACACCACTATAGACAGCATTGCATTTTATGGACAGAGTTCCAGATTTACCACCATGGTGGTTGAGTTGATTCTGGACCTGGTAACAAAACTATAGGCAGCATTGCATTTTATGGACAGTGGTTCCAGATTTCCCACCATGGCCATTTATTGGTTCTGGACCTGATAACACCACTATAGACAGAATTGCATTTTATGGACAGAGTTGCAGATTTCCCACCATGGCGGTTGAGCTGAATCTAGACCTGGTCACCACTATAGACAGCATTGAATTTATGCGCAGAGATCAGGATTTCCTACCATGGCGGTTGAGTTGGTCCTAGACCTGGTAATACCACTATAGACAGTTTTGAATTTTGTGGACAATGGTTCCAGCTTTCCCAGCATGGCAGTTGAGTTAATTTTGGACCTGGTAATACCGCTATAGACAGCCTGACATTCTATGGACAGAGTTCCAGATTTCCCATCATGACATTTGAGTTTATTCTGGACCTGGTAACACCACTATAGACAGCATGACAATTTTATGGATAGTGGTTCTAGATTTCCCAGCATGGTGGCTAAATTGGTTTTGGACCTGGTAAAACCACTATAGACAGCGCAGCTTTTTATGGACAGTGGTTCCAAATCTTCCACCATGGTGGTTGAGCTCAGCTTATCAGTTATTAGTAACATTTTGCTAATCTGGCATTTTTGGGGTAAAATAAAATAAGCTAGAAAAATAGAAGGATATGAGAAAAGTCTCCCTTAGCCGCACATCTGAACGATTACAGGAGCAGGGACGAGCTCCCTCCCCGCCCGGCCCTCATAGTGGTGGACATTAAGGATTTACACCCTGTCTGAGAGCCTGAGCGGCTCACACATGGGTCTTTTGGGTCGTAGGAAAAATAGAAGAGTGATGGCAGAAAAAGACCAATTCATCCATAAAGTCTGCCCTTAGTTTTTGTATTTTGTTGGTACTTTTGTTGTTTTTTTCCCCCTTTTCGTCTTAGTATAGATCTGTGTTTGTTCTAGGCCCAATCTCAAGTCCCAATGGCAGTATTCTCATGAATAGTAGGTCACTGCCCTGCATGGCTCCTATTTGTAATCATTTGTATTGATGGGTCTTGCTCAGGCCCCCTTTGCTGGTTATGGAGGATTTTTTTCACGCCTTTCCATTGAATTTCCCGTCTTACGCTCACCTCCTTTAATAGAAACAATGAGCTTTTCCATTCTTTGTTTTCTTTCCTGAAATCTCTTGGCTTGCTCCCGTTACTGTATTTTTTGGCATCCCCAATCCTTCTTATCTCCCAATTTACCTGCTTTAGCAATTCACCATTTAATTCTCTGTTTCGTCTACCCCTCGGCGCTCTCCCTCCCTCTCCCTGTGAGTTTGCCCTGGAAAGATAATTACCTGCCAGGAGGGATTGTGTTTGTGTGCGCGGGGAAGCGTGAGTGTGTTAATGTTGGTGTGCAGGGGAGCGTGCGCGTGCTAATCTGCGTGTGATTGGGTCTGTGTGCGCACGGCTGGGGGGGCCCGTCCACCATGCAGCCACACGTGTGTGTGCAGAACATATGTATTATGTAACATGTTATGTAATGCCGGGAGACAATGCTCATTATAATTACATGCAGGCACAATGTACACCACGGCGGTGTGTGACGAGTCCCCGGAGCACAATGTGTCATTGTAGAGCGTTCGGCACAAAATAGGATTTGGCTTTTCGGCTCCATGGGAGATAAAGGAACGTTCGGAGTGTATTGCTTGTATCTGGAGCCGGCCGCCTCCTGTAGTTTTAGATTAGGTCTGTATTGATCGCTCCCCGGCTGTTCTGCAGGCAGCAATCTTCTATTTTAAAGCAAACAAGTCAGAAACCCAGCGGAGCTCCCAGATTGCATTTAGCTTGATCCTCAGCCAAAGGAGTATGCGCCTCGCCCATAGATGTACCAATCCGCCTCGCCCATAGATGTTCCAAATCCGCTTCGCCCATAGATGTATTAAACTGCCCTCTGACCTCTTCATCTTTAAAAAAAAAAGATATCTCCTCCTGTTCTCTTAATACAGGGATGTCAAACTCCATTTCCTCGCGAGATGCATAAGCAGTATGGTTGCCTTCAAGGGGCCGGTCCTATCTGGGGTGCACTACATACAGAGTGCAGAGATCAGGAGTGTGCTAGATACAGAGTGCAGAGTTCAGGAGGGTATTTTGTACAGAGTGCAGCGTTCAGGAGTGCACTATGTACAGAGTGCAGAGTTCAGGAGTGCGCTATGTACAGAGTGCAGAGTTCAGGAGTGCACTATGTACAGAGTGCAGAGTTCAGGAGTGCGCTATGTACAGAGTGCAGAGTTCAGGAGTATGTTGCATACAGAGTGCAGAGTTCAGGAGTGCGTTATGTACAGAGTGCAGCATTTAGGAGTGTGCTGTGTACAGAGTGCAGAGTTCAGGCGTGTGCTGTGTACAGAGCGCAGAGTTCAGGAGTGCGTTATGTACAGAGTGCAGTTCCAGGGGTGCCCTATGCACAGACTGCAGAATTCAGGAGTGTGCTGTGTACCGTGTGCAGAGTTTAGTATAGCTCTAGTAGCTCCCCATGTAGGTGGCTCTGCCTCACCTTGCAGGGAGATTGTTCTCTCTCTCAGATTATGGAGACCCGTTCCCACCTTGTGTGTGTAAGGATCTGTTAGATCTGGGAGGCTTCTGTGTTTGCAAGTGATACTGGGGAGCGAGAGCGGAGGGTGAGAGCTGGAGGTGGCAGAATAAGGATCTGCTACATTTCGGCTGCAAAATGGGGTGTGAGGGTCACATGACAAGGCCTAGCGGGGTGTATTCGGCCCATGGGCCTTGTGCTTGGCATATGTGTTCTAATGTCACACACCTCAGAGGAGACCCTGGACCTTCGTTTCTTCTACATTCTTCTGAGTTATTGTAGTTCAGGAACTTGCAGCTACATTACTAATTCTTTCTGAACAAAACACTAGAAGTGACAGTTACACATGTGGGTGTGGCTTCAGGCGCCCTAGCAGGGACACTGCAGGACTGCAGGGTCACCTCACTCCCAGTGACTAATCCACTGTTCCGACAGGATACAGGATATGCTCTTTCTTCCTTCTCCATGCTTGCTTTCTCACTCTGAGGCCTTTCTTCTCATCACTCTCCCGTGACTCCAGGCTAGGTCCCTAGGTACTCTGTGCTGCAAATCCGGTCCCTAAAAGTGGGGAACCGGCTGTTAGTGAAGGTGCCAAGCACGTAACCCCCTTTACTACTGGAGTAACCGTCACCTTGGCCATGTCACCCATCTCCTGGCTGGTTGGTTACTTTTGCATGTTTTACTTAGAGGGATGGGAGACTGACACGCCCCTCTCCCCCTGCATTCCTCTTGTTGCCACTCAGAGCGGAGATAAACACTAGGTGTCAAGCAGTTGTCTCCTTGCTGGCTACGTTGTTGAACAACTATGGTGAGGGGGTGGAGAACTCAGACGTTCCCCACGATTTGAGGCTCCATCACTGAGCAATTGACTTTTGAGCTACGGAATCATCATCTTCAGTACCTGCTCATGTTCCAGTAGGGCTGGTAATAACCATGGCGCACCCATGAATTGGTGAATTGTAGGTACATAGAGAAGTTTGGAAAAGAAGAAAGGTAACAGCGCTCTCTGCAGGGAAAACTCAATCCATACACCAGGTCTACTCACAGGTGCCGACGCGTTTCGGCAATAGCCTTAGTCGCAGCTAGCTACGACTAAGGCTATTGCCGAAACGCGTCAGTTTTATTGTTTTATTGTCACTCTGTTGTACCAATAAATGACACTTCAAGGATTACAGTTTTGCCGGCTCTCTTTATTACTGTTACATAGAGAAGTTTTGTCTCCAGCTTCAAGTTAGCAGAGAAAATAAGAGAAGAAATCTGTAACTGCTACAATGCTAATAGTATGATACGGCCCTCCCAGTCCTTCTACTCTATTCCAGAGAACACCATTCTGGATATATCATTAGTATACAGTATATACAAGCTGTGTAGCATTGTACATTGCTTGGGACTGATAGCTTCCTGTGGGAAACGGAGGGTCAAAGGGACTTGTCTGTATGAGTTCTGATATTCACAGCTTGGTTAGAAAACATCCGGAATATGCAATTTATGTCCATAGAGAATTGAAAGGTGGAGCAGAGTACGAGGATCTCTACAGCAATGTGTTCAGTCTATAGTTTATAGTGGTTGGGGGACTACAAGTCTCATTAATCCATCATGTGACCCCTTCCATAGCTTATTATATTATTCCTTCTGATTTTGCATCCATGGCAGTGCAGCAACAGGCAGATGTGTGATTTCCATTTGTCTTTTACAGTGTGCATCTCCCCTGCAAATAATGCAATTGTCCCTCCTGTGGACTCTAGTCCCTCTGTCGCTCCTACGGACTCCAGCCCCTCTGTCTCTCCCATGGACTCCAGTCCCTCAGTCCCTACTTTGGACTTCCGTCCCTCTGTCCCTCCTATTGACCCCATACCCTTTGTCCCTCCTATGGACTCCAATCTCTCTGTCCCTTCTAAGGACCCCAATCACTTAGTCCCTCCTATGGACTCAAAGCCCTCTGTCCCTTGTATGGACCCCAATCCCTCCATCCTTTATATGGACCACATCCCTCTGTCCCTTTTATGGACCCAAATCCATCCTTCCTTCGAATGTACCCCAAATCCTCTGTTCCTCCTGTAGACCCCCATTCTCTTGTCCCTGCTATGGACTCTAGTTTCTCTGTCCTATGAACTTTAACCCCTCCGAACCTCCTGTGGACTAGTCTGTACCTCCTATGAACTCCATTTCCATTGTCCATCCTGTGGATCCCAATCCCCGTGTCACTTTCATGGACCCCAATCCCTCGGACCCTCTAATGAACCCCAAACCCACTATCCCTCCTATGGACCCCAATCCCTCTATCCTTCCTATGGACCCCATCCATCTGTCTTTTCTGTGGACCCCAATATCTCCTTGCTTACAACATACCCCCATTCCTCTGTGCCTCCTGTAGACCCCTACCCCAATGTCTTTATTATGGATTCCAATTTGTCTGCCCAAAGGACCCTAATCCATCTGTATCTCCTTTGGATATTCAATCTGTTCTTCCTATGGATCCCAGTGTCTCTGTCCATTTTATGGACCCCAATCCCTCTATCCTTCCTATGGACCCCAATCCTTCCGTCACTCCTTAAGACTCGAATCTCTGTCTCTCATATGGACCCCAACCCTTCTGTCACTCCTAAAGACTTGAATGTTTGTCTCTCATATGGCCCCCAATCCCTCAGACCTCCTAATGAACCCTGATCTCTCTATCCTTCCTAAGGACCCCAGTCCCTCTATTCCTCCTATGGACCCCAATTCCTATCTCCTTCCTATAGAGCCCCATTCCTCTGTCCCTTCTATGGACTCCAATTTCTCTGTCCAATGGTCTTTAATCCCTCTGTATCTCCTATGGAGTCCACTCATTCTGTCCTTCCCATGGACTCCAATCCCTCTGCCCCTTTTATGGACCCCAATCCTCCTGTCACTCCTAAAGACTTAAATCTCTGTCTCTATGGACCGCAATTCCTCAGACCCTCCAACGAACCCTGATCCCTCTATCCTTCCTAAGTACCCCAATCCCTCAGCCCCATGTATGGCCCTCCATCTCTCTCTCCTGTGGACCCCATACCCCATATATTTTTCTATAGACCCAATCCCTCAGTCTTTCCTCCCTTCATACTAGAAGCATTTCAAGCAGAAACTCATATAGTCATGCAGGGCAGTCAGTGGATCCAACTAAAAGTGACATGGGCCATTCCTGGGCAGATATCGGTTGTATAATGTATGACTGCACATCACCTATACACGGCCCTTGGGACCTTCATCTATGACCCACAAGAGTAAAGCCCTTCACAGCGGGTGAGAGGAACTCCTGAAATCTAAGGAAATGAATGGGGGAGAATGTACTGAATTCTGTGTAAGGGCTACTATGTTGCATGGAGATGTGGAATGTTCATTAAGAGAAGTTTAGTTCCCAGCAAGTACTTTATGGGACTTTTGATGGGTGTTACATTGACGGGAGGATCTCATATTGCAGATTTAATGAGTATAAAGAATGTATGGAGAGTGGCGGGGAGCCCGCCACCCACATTTATCACCATGTCCAGGGAATTCCTCCTGATGTCCGATTGTTGGGTAGAACTTACCAGATGGGTGTTACTGTCCATGGTTGGCGTCTCCTGGCGACAGGATCCAGATAAATGGTTCTGTCACTTCCTGTCCTCGAGGATGCCGTGTTTCCAGCGGTACCGCCCGGTCCGGAGAGCCGCTACAGGATTTCCTCCACCAGGGAGGGGCTCATTTGGCAGATTATTCCAAGGCACTTTATTAAGTGTCGGCGGAGCTGTGGAGAACGTGTGCGGAGTTCCGTCACAAGGCCAATATGTAGATCATTACTGAGCTAATGATGTGAGGTCACGGTGGATGGACAGCGCTTGGATATGAAGGAGATGTGCAATGGATGGCTCCTGGTTGTCACTTCCTGCCTCACCTCCGGGGTCACTGACCTCGTCCTCTTATTGTCCACTTACATAGATTAAGGTTGGGATTAGCACCTTGTGATCTGCCCCCTACATATTATGTGACCACATGAGACCCTCCAAATCTCCTTATCTGTGGAATCCGCTCCTCACTCCTGGATTGTGTTTGTTGAAAGGATTCTGTCATGTGCAGAGATAACCCCCACCTTCCCCAGGGCTCCTAATGGGTCCTGATAAAGAAAGCAAGCCAATGGCAACAGACAGGAAAAAAGAGAAATGCTTCTGTGTGCAGCTACCGTGTGTGACCTCTGACCTAATGAGGGAATATTCGGGAAAAGTTTATTTATGGAGGACCCAAGCTGGCCAAAAGTGTCCATTCTGACCAGATCCAGTGTAGAACTTCTATGGGACGGTGGAGGTCCACCAGCTCATCGGCCTAGAGGGATCCTAATAAAAGAGGACCTGTCCATATCATTACAGGTCTTTATAAAGAAATCCCTGACGTGTCACAATATACAGCAACACGATCATTGTTCAGAGTCCACATCAGAGTCCTGCCTTACATGAGAGTCAGACAAGGACATCTAGAGTCCCGGGCGAACATGCCAAACTGCACCCCTACCAAGATGTATGAGCATTATGTATCAGAAAAAAATCCCCCCCCCCCCAAAAAAAACTGAACACTAATCTGCATGATTAAGAATAAATTCTCCCTCCTCCCAGTACAAATCTGCCCCCATGCTGAAATCCCCCTTTCCAGTACAAATATTTGCCCCCCCCAGCACAAATGCCCCTTCCCCAAAACAATCATGCCTCCTAGCACAAATTCTCTACCCCTGAAGTTTCCTCTTCAAGTACACATTCTCACCCCTTACTCCAAATCCCCCCCCCCAGCACAAATTCCCCCCTAGCACAAGCCCTCTCTCTACCATATCACCTCTTCTAGCGTAATCCCCCCCCCCCCAATTTTCCCTCCTAGAAAAATTCTTACCCCTTGCCACCCCACAAATCCCCTCACCCCAAACTCCGTGCACTACCCCCCCCCTCCCCACCTCCCATGATACCACATGTCACACCTGGTCCTGGCCCTGATGACAGTTCCCATCAGAGTCCCCATTACATCATAGTCCCCCTGAGCAGCAGAGTCCCCCATTACATCAGAGTCCCCAAACCCCCCCCCCTTACATCCCAGCCCCTATCAGAGTCCCCCATTACAATATAATTTTTTTTTTTATTTGATAATTTTCCTTCATATAATGTGATTTTTGTCTTTTTGGAGGCCTTTTCTTCTGCAGGGGTGTTAGTGTATAATATGTCTGTGTCCCGAGTCTGTGTCCTGTGTCCGTGTCCCGTGTCTGTGTCCTGTGTCTGTTTCTCATGTCCCGTGTCTGTGTCCCCTGTCTGTGTCCCCTGTCTGTGTCCCGTGTCTGTGTCCTGTGTCTCGTGTCTGTGTCTTGTGTCTGTGTCTCGTGTCTGTGTCTCGTGTCTGTGTCCTGTGTCTGTGTCCTGTGTCTCGTGTCTGTGTCTTGTGTCTGTGTCTTGTGTCTGTGTCTCGTGTCTGTGTCTTGTGTCTGTGTCCCGTGTCTGTGTCCTGTGTCTCGTGTCTGTGTCCTGTGTCTGTGTCCCATGTCTGTGTCCCTTGTCTGTGTCTCGTGTCTGTGTCCTGTGTCTGTGTCCCGTGTCTGTGTCCCGTGTCTGTGTCCCGTGTCTGTGTCCCATGTCTGTTTCCCGTGTCTGTGTCCCATGTCTGTGTACCGTGTCTGTGTACCGTGTCTGTGTCCCGTGTCTTTTTTCTGTGTCTGTGTCCCGTGTCTGTGTCTCGTGTCTATGTCTCGTGTCTGTGTCCCATGTCTTTTTTCCGTGTCCGTGTCTGTGTCCCGTGTCTGTGTCTCGTGTCTGTGTACTGTGTCTGTGTCCCGTGTCTGTGTCCCCTGTCTGTGTCTCGTGTCTGTGTCCCATGTCTTTTTTCCGTGTCCGTGTCACGTGTCTGTGTCCCTTGTCTGTTTTTCGTGTCTGTGTCTCGTGTCTGTGTCCCGTGTCTGTGTCCCCTGTCTGTGTCTCGTGTCTGTGTCCCATGTCTTTTTTCCGTGTCCGTGTCCGTGTCACGTGTCTGTGTCTCTTGTCTGTTTCTCATGTCTGTGTCTCGTGTCTGTGTCCCGTGTCTGTGTCCCGTGTCTGTGTACCCTGTCTGTGTGTCTGTGTCCCGTGTCTGTGTCCCGTGTCTGTGTCCCGTGTCTGTGTGTCTGTGTCCCGTGTCTGTGTCCCGTGTCTGTGTCCCGTGTCTGTGTGTCTGTGTCCCGTGTCTGTGTCCCGTGTCTGTGTCCCGTGTCTGTGTCCTGTGTCTCGTGTCCCGTGTCTCGTGTCCCATGTCTCGTGTCTGTGTCCCCTGTCTGTGTCCCGTGTCTCATGTCTGTGTCCCGTGTCTCATGTCTGTGTCCCATGTCTGTGTTCCGTGTCTGTGTCCCGTGTCTGTGTCCCGTGTCTGTGTCCCGTGTCTGTGTCCCGTGTCCCGTGTCTGATGGTTGTCTGTATGTGATCTGCGGGTCGGTGGGAAGGCAGAGATCTCTATATGGAGGAGTCTGCAGAATGTGCCAGAAATATTTTCTTCCCTGGATTCCGGCTTCCTTCCTTTTCAGCTCCTTCAAAATCTTTGACTTTCCAGAGGAAATAGACAGGAAAGGTTGGAGATGTTTGTTTGGTACACAACGGATGATCCTCCTCGGAGATTTGCGTGTTTTTGCGGCGTGTGAAATTCCTTTGTCTCTTTGCACTGTTGACTGCCGGGAGCATCGGCCTTCCAATGTGTAGAATGGGAAATAGAGGCTCCCCCCCTCCCCCCTCCCCCATTCTGATAACATTTTTAAATAAAAACCTTTTTTCTGTTTTCATTACTCACCTTATTTTGTACCCAGAGATGTCATCACTGGGTCTCTGTGCTTCTCTATGCAATGCAGGCAGATCGTGGCTGGTGGGAGGGGCTTGTAGAGTGCTATCACTGTTTTTTTTCAGCGGGAACGCGGGGGAACGCAGTTCCGGCATCTCCAGGACTGAATGTATGCAATGGAAGGAGTTCTGGGGGTGGGCTGCAGGGTCTGTCGATGCTGGCTACTGGGGGATCTTTTGTCGCAGAAGGGAACCTCTTTTTGAAGGGTGGGGGGTCTGTTGTCGATGGGGGGGATCTACTGTTGAGGGAGGGGTCTATTGGAGTTTTGTTGCTGCTGCTGGGGTCTATTGGTGTTGGGGGGGGTGGTATTTTGTTGCAGGTGGTCCGTTGTTGCTGGGGGATCTATTGCTGGGGGTCTATCGATGCTGGCTGCGGGGAGATCTGTTGTTGCTGGGGGGTAGTTGGCTGCAGGTGGTCCATTGTTGCTGGGGGGATCTATTGTTGCTGGGGATCTAACAATGCTGGCTGCGGGGAGATCTGTTGTTGCTGCAGGGGGTCTATTGTTGCTGGGGAGAGGGTATTTTGTTGCGGGTGGTCCATTGTTGCTGGGGGATCTATTGTTCCTGTTGGGGGTATTTTGTTGCAGGTGGTCCATTGTTGTTGGGGAGCTCTATTGTTGCTGGGGGTCTATTGATGCTGCTGCGGGGAGATCTGTTGTTGCTGGGGGGTAGTTGGTTGCAGGTGGTCCATTGTTGATGGGGGGGTTCTATTGTTGCTGGGGGTCTATCGATGCTGGCTGCGGGAAGATATGTTGTTGCTTGTGGGGGTATTTTGTTGCAGGTGGTCCATTGTTGCTGGGGAGCTCTATTGTTGCTGGGGGTCTATGGATGCTGGCTGCGGGGAGATCTGTTGTTGCTGGGGGGTAGTTGGTTGCAGGTGGTCCATTATTGCTGGGCGGGTCTATTGTTGCTGGGGTATCTATTTTTGCTTGGGAGGGTCTATTTTTGCTGGGGGATCTATTGTTGCTGGGAGGTGCTATTGTTGCTGGGGGATCTATTGTTGCTGGGAGGGTCTATTGTTTCTGGGGAGGGTCTATTGTTGCTGGGGGATCTATTGTTGCTGTGGAGGGTCTATTGTTACTGGGAGGGTCTATTGTTGCTGTGGAGGGTCTGTTGTTACTGGGAGGGTCTATTGTTGCTGGGGAGGGTCTATTGTTGCTTAGAGGGTCTATTGTTGCTGGGGAGGGTCTAGCATTGCTGGGGAGGGTCTATTGTTGCTGGGGAGGGTCTATTGTTGCTGTGGAGGGTCTATTGTTGCTGGGGAGGGTCTATTGTTGCTTAGAGGGTCTATTGTTGCTGGGGAGGGTCTATTGTTGCTGGGGAGGGTCTATTGTTGCTGGGGAGGGTCTATTGTTGCTGGAGAGGGTCTATTGTTGCTGGGGAGGGTCTATTGTTGCTGGCTGCATGGAATCTATTTTACTGCTTTTCTTGTTATCATTACCAATTTCCATACAAATGATTTAGTACCACAAATGTTACATGCGTCTGTATTCTATAAAAGGGGCGGTCTTCGGAGGTGGGTAGGGGGTGGAACCAAGAAATGTTGCTCAGAGGTGGGTAGGGGGCGGAGACAAGGCGTGACTTGGAAAGGGGGAGTTCCTGCACCTATTCTGGCTGCTGTACATAGCTTCCTGAAAACATCACAGCACTCCTCTCAGTCATGATGCAAGCAGTGGGAGGAGTTATGCAAATGTCAAAATGCTTTGATGGGTGGGTGTCAGTCTGGAGGATTGGGCGTTCCTAGGCAGGCTGTGCATAAGTAACGCCCACATGTGATTCTAAGCCTCCATGATTAAAAGAACTGAAATCCAATGAATAAAAGGGGCGGGGCCAGAGTGCAGAGACTGGGGAGGAAAGAGCTAGATGATGCTGGATATCCTCCAGCCAGGAAATGAGGCAGGGGCTCTCTATCTGACTTGCTGCAGCTTCTATTGCACATGGTGAGAAGCTCACAGTGTGCAGTGAAATCAGAGGAAGCCATTTCAGTCCAGGAGAGGATCTGTGTGAACAGCAGACGTTCGTCTTGTAGACTCGGCGGGCGGCGATAGTCGTCATATTTTGTATCTGAGCGATCTCACTGACAGGACGTGTCATTGCCCTGTGATAGGATCGCCGCTCTGCTGACACAATACAGTAAGCGTGAAATTGTTATTACAGATCAGTGTGAAATTTTACTGCTGAACTCCACACAGCGGTCACAGCGTTTTACTGCGGCATCCGAGCAGAACGACAGCTGAGATCGATCACCTCTGTCCTACAGACATACCGAATACCCAAACCGACGCATCCAACGCATACCGCAGGGTTATGGTACAAGGTGTCAGTTCTGGTGCCGTCTAATAAGAAGAACAGAAAGAGCCTGCGCTTATAGGGAAGACTTTATCATGCTGTACTGAAGAACTGACACTCTAAGGAACAGAAAGAGCCTGTGCTTATAAGCAAAGCATTATCATGCTGTACTGAAGAGCTGACACTCTAAGGAACAGAAAGAGCCTGCACTCATAAGAAAGACATTATCAGGCTGTACTGAAGAGCTGACACTCTAAGGAACAGAAAGAGCCTGCACTCATAAGAAAGACATTATCAGGCTGTACTGAAGAGCTGACACTCTAAGGAACAGAAAGAACCTGCACTAATAAGAAAGACATTACCAGGCTGTACTGAAGAGCTGACACTCTTAAGGAACAGAAAGAGCCTGCACTCATAGGAACGACTTTATCAGCTGTACTGAAGAGCTGCCACTCTAAGAAACAAATAGAGCCTGTGCTTAGAAGCAAAGCATTATCAGGCTGTACTGAAGAGCTGACACTTTTAAGAAACACAAAAAGTCGTTCCTATGAGCACAGGCTCTTTCTGTTACTTAGAGTGTCAGCTCTTCAGTACGGCATGATAATGTCTTTCTTATGAGCGCAGACTCTATCAGCTGTACTGAGGAGCTGACACTCTAAGGAACATAAAGAGCCTGCGCTTATAAGAAAGACATTATCAGGCTGTACTGAAGAGCTGACACTCTAAGGAACAGAAAGAGCCTGCACTCATAGGAACGACTTTATCAGCTGTACTGAAGAGCTGACACTCTATGAATCAAATAGAGCCTACGCTCAGAAGCAAAGCATTATCATGCTGTACTGAAGAGCTGACAATTTAAGAAACACAAAAAGTCTTTCTTATGTGCACAGGCTCTTTTTGTTCCTTAGAGTGTCAGCTCTTCAGTACAGCATGATAATGTCTTTCTTACGAGCGCAGACTCTATCAGCTGTACTGAAGAGCTGACGCTCTAAGGAACAAATAGAGCCTGCGCTCATAAGAAAGACATTATCAGGCTGTACTGAAGAGCTGACACTCTAAGAAACAGAAAAAGTTGTTCCTATGAGTGCAGGCTCTTTCTGTTCCTTAGAGTGTCAGCTCTTCAGTACATCTGATTAAGTCGTTCCTTTGAGCGCAGACTCTTATCAGCTGTACTGAGGAGCTGACACTCTAAAATCATTCCTTTTACTGGTTCCAGGCCACAGAATAAACACAATCATTTCTCTTGTGATGAATGTCAGAATTCTCCAGAATGAGACTTGTTTGTCGTCTGATAAGAAGTGCAGCGATCATTGGTGAACCGCGGGAAAATAAGAGTAAGGGCCAATCCTAAGAAAAGGCGTGGCCTATTGTCAGTGAGCTGCCCTGCTTCATAGGGCGGCTGGAAACCACTCCCTATTTTCAAGAGACTGCTAGCATGATTGTAAGAGACAGTCAGAGAGTGTTCATATAGTACAGGGGACTGTCAGAGATTGTTTACATGGTACAAGAGAGAGTTAGAGATTGTTCACATGGTGTAAGAGACAGTCAAAGAGGTACAAGAGACTGTCAGAGAGTGTTCACATGCTACAAGAGACAGTTAGAGATTGTTCACATGGTACAAGAGACAGTTAGAGATTGTTCACATGGTACAAGAGACAGTCAGAGATTGTTCACATGGTGTAAGAGACAGTCAAAGAGGTACACGAGACTGTCAGAGAGTGTTCACATGGTAAAAGAGACAGTTAGAGATTGTTCACATGCTACAAGAGACTGTCAGAGAGTGTTTACATGGTACAGGAAACGGTCAGAGTGTTCACATGGTACAAGAGACAGTCAGAGATTGTTCACATGGTGTAAGAGACAGTCAAAGAGGTACAAGAGACTGTCAGAGAGTGTTCACATGCTACAAGAGACAGTCAGAGAGTGTTCACATGCTACAAGAGACAGTCAGAGAGTGTTCACATGCTACAAGAGACAGTCAGAGAGTGTTCACATGCTACAAGAGACAGTCAGAGAGTGTTCACATGCTACAAGAGACTGTCAGAGAGTGTTCACATGGTACAAGAGACTGTCAGAGAGTGTTCACATGCTACAAGAGACAGTCAGAGAGTGTTCACATGCTACAAGAGACTGTCAGAGAGTGTTCACATGGTACAAGAGACTGTCAGAGAGTGTTCACATGGTACAAGAGACAGTCAGAGAGTGTTCACATGCTACAAGAGACAGTCAGAGAGTGTTCACATGGTACAGGAGACTGTCAGAGAGTGTTCACATGGTACAAGGCACAGTCAGAGAGTGTTCACATGGTACAAGAGACAGTCAGAGAGTGTTCACATGGTACAAGAGACTGTCAGAGAGTGTTCACATGGTACAAGAGACTGTCAGAGAGTGTTCACATGGTACAAGAGACTGTCAGAGAGTGTTCACATGCTACAAGAGACAGTCAGAGAGTGTTCACATGGTACAAGAGACAGTCAGAGAGTGTTCACATGCTACAAGAGACTGTCAGAGAGTGTTCACATGGTACAAGAGACTGTCAGAGAGTGTTCACATGGTACAAGAGACTGTCAGAGAGTGTTCACATGCTACAAGAGACAGTCAGAGAGTGTTCACATGGTACAGGAGACTGTCAGAGAGTGTTCACATGGTACAAGGCACAGTCAGAGAGTGTTCACATGGTACAAGAGACAGTCAGAGAGTGTTCACATGGTACAAGAGACAGTCAAAGAGGTGCAAGAGACTGTCAGAGATTGTTCACATGGTACAAGAGAGAGTCAGAGAGTGTTCACATGGTGTAGTGCATGATGGGAAATTGGCACAATGTTGCTTGTGTTCCTGGCATGCACAAAGTGTGAACCCCACCTAAGAAGGTTCTACTGCCTCCCACAATTATTTCCTTCTCGTCATAAACTGAAGGGCCCATTTATAGTCACATAAATGGCGGACTGTTTGTGGCATTTCCACTTCGCCGGGAGATTCACGCTTGGCATAAAAGACTGTTATGATCGCTAAAATCCTAAGCATAAAATATAAAAGTCGGTGAATGGAATTGGTTTCCATCCCGGGGACTTGTGAAGGGATCTGAGAACAAACGTTGTATGGATACATTGTTGCATGTTTGTATCGTTGTTTACAAAGTCCAATAACTGAAAACAATCCTTTATGAGGCTACATCTCCTGCTCTTCCCATTCACATAGAGAACGCTCGGTCGTATGTCGGGGGGGCCATATAATGGAGTGCAGGCCCTGCACTCCGTTCCGCCCCCCCCCCCCCCCCCCCTCCACCTGTCCTCCACCCAAATAAATGAACCTGCCAGCACACAATACTTTTGGGATATCCCGTGTTATTCTTGGCCGCGGTGACGCAAGTGTGATGCGACTATTACTTCTTCAAGCCTCATTTCCTTCTGCTTCATATTAAAAATAAAAATCTTTTATGAATCACTCCTTATACTGTTCATTTCCGTTGCTGCTCTGCCAGTTTCCCTTCCACTAATAAGAACCGTCCTCCTCCTCCTCCCCACCCGCGTTCTCCGCTCGCTCTCCTGTAATCTGCGCAGTCATACTGACACACGGCCTTAGTCACACTATGGATGTCCATTGCGCCCCCTGACCTCGCTGACCCCTTCCAATGGTGTACACATAATATAAAGTCATAGTTAAGGGGTTACCCTGCGTTCGGCGGAGACCCTCTTCCCAGGAAATGTATAATACTGACACCGCCCTACTACAGACGTATAAAAGATTCTATGAATGTTAAGTCAACTACCAAAATAAAATACATAATAGAAAGCCCAATAAAAGATATAATAACAAAACCAGCTTTTGCTGCAATATTCACCTTCAATTCAGAGATTTCCCCTGGTGTACTTTTTTTCTGCCACTAGATGTTCTCAGTCTCAGTCAGCCCTCATCTTCGGAGACAAGGTTGTCCCGGACGAGCCCCCAACCTGTGACTGGACAGTGAAAGGAGAAGCAGCACAGTGATGAGCTCATCTCTCTGTCACTCTGCTCTCTCCTCCTATCAGCATGCTGCTTGTCAACACATGAATTGACTATGAACATGAACTGTATATATTCACCTTCAATCCAGAGATTTCCCCTGCAGTACATTTTGCTGCTATTTTAGCGGTTTTCCGTGAGTTTGCGTATAGGTTGGCCCATGATTTGAATGGGTTGCCATACGCGGGACAAACACGCCAAAGAAGCTCCCACGCGTTTTCAGTGTGCATTTTGCTGCGTTTGTAGTGCTTTTGTTGTGTGACAAAACGTGTGCCAAAACATGCGTCTGCTAGCCGTGTTTAGGGTGCCATTAAGAATGAATGGCTCTGTAAATGCGTTGGACGTTTTGCCATGATTTTACCGCAAATTTTTCTGCATATGTCATTTTTTTAAATAGTTGAATGATTACTATTATTAATATTATTATTATTAACATTATTATTATCTATGTTATTATTATCATCATTATTATTATTATCATCATAATTATTATTATTATTATCCCTAATATTATTATCATTATTATTATCTCTGTTATTAATTAATAACAATATTAGTATCTCTATTCTTATTATCATTGTTATTAATATTATTATCTCTGTTATTATTATTATTAATATTATTATTATCTCTCTTATTTTTATCATCATAATTATTATTATCATTATTATTAGTAGTAGTAGTATTATCATTATTAATATAATTATTATCATTATAAAAATAATGATGATTATGATGATGATGATAATAATAATAATGATAATACTACTACTAATAATAATTATAATGATGATAATAATAATGATAATTATTATCATCATCATTATTATTAGTATCATCATTATTATTAATATTAATATTATCTCTGTTATTATTATCATCATAATTATTATTATTATTATTATCATCATCATTATTATTATTGTCATCGTTGTAATTAATATTAATATTATCTCTGTTATTATTATCATCATAATTATTATTATTATCATCATAATTATTATTAATATTATTATTATTATCTCTATTATTATTATTATCATCATTATTATTAATGTTATTATTATTAATATTATTAGTACCATTATTATCATCATAATTATTATTATTATTATTAGTAGTAGTATTATCATTATTATTATTATTATAATTAGTAGTAGTATTATTATTATTATAATTATTGTCATCATAAAAATAATGATGATTATGATGATGATGATAATAATAATAATGATAATAATTATAATGATGATAATAATAATGATAATTATTATCATCATCATTATTATTATTGTCATCGTTGTTATTAATATTAATATTATCTCTGTTATTATTATCATCATAATTATTATTATTATTATTATCTCTATTATTATCATCATTATTATTAATGTTATTATTATTAATATTATTAGTACCATTATTATCATCATAATAATTATTATTATTATTATTATTAGTAGTAGTATTATCATTATTATTATTATAATTAGTAGTAGTATTATTATTATTATAATTATTGTCATCATAAAAATAATGATGATTATGATGATGATGATAATAATAATAATGATATTACTACTAATAATAATAATTATAATGATGATAATAATAATGATAATTATTATCATCATCATTATTATTATTGTCATCGTTGTTATTAATATTAATATTATCTCTGTTATTATTATCATCATAATTATTATTATTATTATTATTATCTCTATTATTATTATCATTATTATTAGTAGTAGTATTATCATTATTATTATTATCATTATTGTCATCCCAAAAATAATGATGATTATGATGATAATAATAATGATGATGATAATAATTATTATTATTATCATCATCATCATTATTATTATTATTATTATTATTATTATTATTATTCAGGATTTATATAGCGCCAACAGTATGGTCAGCGCTTTACAAAGTGAATTTCGAACATTCAGCCTTTTCTTCCCCTTGGCCATATAACGAGGAGTTAAGTTTTTGTCGGAGACGGAGAGGCTGGAGCTGCAGATTTGCTGCGACTTCTGTAGTTTGGGGCGTCTGGCGGTTCTGCGGTTAGTTTTGTGTGTTTATGATTTGTTACAGGCCCGGCTCCTATGAATGAGCCCTCTGTGAGCGCCGGTGACCCCCGAGAGAGGAGAGGGAGGTGTGTGTGTGTGTGTGTGTGGTCTGTAGAGCGCAGTGACGGCTCCAGGTTGGGTGCAGAGGGCGCGATGATGCCTCCGGTTGGGCGCTGGTGTTGTGTGTCGGTCACCCCAGGTGCCCAGAAGGTAAAATTTGAGGACGTGAAGAACCTCACCGGAACCAAAGCCAACTGCTCCTCATGGCAGGCGCCATTTATCTCCAACGTCACAACCTTGTACGCCTTCTTTCAATGCTTACTGTCCTCTGCAAAGCGATCGATCAATCCCAAGGGGGAAGTGGTAGTAAAAAAAAAAAAAAAAGCACCGCAACCACGAGCCAAGAGTTTGGCCCATGGTCGCAGTGCGCTCTCATTGAACTGAATAGGCGAGTTTGACAGGTGGTGTCACCTGCGACTCCCTGGATAGCGGTGAGGGGGTCCGGTGCATCCTTGTTATCCGATTCAGGGAAGAATCGGGGCCAAATTTTTTGCCTGAACTTGGACCTGAAACAGAGCCAAAGACGCACCGGACTCCTGTGCAAGCCGCTCCGCAGCCGCCGCGGAGATATGTGAACCGGCTCCATAGAGAGGCCGTCACACTCTCCTGTCATGCGAATTGGATGCAGCGAAACCCACATCCAATTCGCACTAGTGAGAACCCAGCCTTAATAAAAATGACTTTGTAACAAATATCAATATGAATTACTGTGTAAGATATAATGGTAGTAATAATAATAATAATTTAAAAAAATAAAATAATAAATATATATATATATATAAAAATGGAATCGCCCCAAATCCCAACTTCTAATTTTGACTTTTTGACACCGGAGCACAATTAGGGACAAAGTGTTGCCAACCTATACCAGGAAGGGCCTGAACCTCCGTGGCAGCACCAGACCCCTACAGACTAGGAAGACCGTCCCTCTCCTGTTCCTCATTAGTGACTCCCAGTCTGAGATCCATAATTACAGTTGGGTAATGGTCGGTCAAAGGGATCTTCAAAGATCAGCGTGGTCCCTCCGTGACGTGGGATGAAATATCACCTTCCTGGGGGCACATTTGGAGCCTGTCTGTCACTTCACAGAGACATCCAAGGTTTTCTATGTGTCACAATCACATAGGGGGTCACAAGTCTGACTCCACCATGACTGGAACAAGACCGGCACTGTGTACGTCCAAATGGAAAGTCTTCTCCGAGATGTTCCAGGGGGACTCGTGTAATTCCATCCTCAGTGTTCCCCCTTCACTGCACAACACAGGAAAATGAATCGTACGTGTCAACCCGAAATCTAAACTCTCGTAACATCTTCCCGTCATTATTAAAAGTCATTGTCAACTTTTTTATATGATCCTCCAATGAAGGTCTTTGTTCCAGACACTTCCTGCCCCGTCTGCCCTGGGCATGATCCACTGTGTAATGAGACCACACTAATCTTTGATCCAACCTCTACCCAACTGTAATTACAGATCTCAGACCAGGAGTCACTAACGAGGAACTGGAGAGGGGATGTCTTCCTAGTCTGAAGGGGTATGGTCCTGCCATGAAGGTTCAGGAACTTCCTGTTACCCGTTGACAACGCTCAGCCCGTCTACCCTAATGAGACCATTCTAATCTTTAAACCGACCTCTACCCTTCCTGTTACCGGGTGACAACACTCTGCCCCTCTTCCCTGGGCATTGTCCACTGTGTGATGGGACCATTCTCATCTTTGATCCAACCTCTACCCAACTGTAATTACAGATCTCAGACCAGGAGTCACTAACGAGGAACTGGAGAGGGGATGTCTTCCTAGTCTGAAGGGGTATGGTCCCGCCATGAAGGTTCAGGCACTTCCTCTTACCTGGTGACAACGCTCAGCCTCGGCTACCCTAATGAGACCATTCTTTGGTCCAACCTTTACCCACCTGTAATTACAGATCTCAGACCAGGAGTCACTATCAAGGAACTAGAGAGGGACAGTCTTCCTAGTTTAAAGTGGTATGATCCTTCCATGAAGTTCAGGCCCTTCCTGTTACCGGGTGACAACACTCTGCCCCTCTACCCTAGGCATTGTCCACTGTGTGATGGGACCATTCTCATCTTTGATCCAACCTCTACCCAACTGTAATTACAGATCTCAGACCAGGAGTCACTAACGAGGAACTGGAGAGGGGATGTCTTCCTAGCCTGAAGGGGTATGGTCCTGCCATGAAGGTTCAGGCACTTCCTGTTACCCGGTGACAACGCTCAGCCCCGGCTACCCTAATGGGACCATTCTAATCTTTGATCCAACCTCTACCCACCTGTAATTACAGATCTCAGACCAGGAGTCACTATCAAGGAACTAGAGAGGGACAGTCTTCCTAGTTTAAAGTGGTATGATCCTTCCATGAAGTTCAGGCCCTTCCTGTTACCGGGTGACAACACTCTGCCCCTCTACCCTAGGCATTGTCCACTGTGTGATGGGACCATTCTCATCTTTGATCCAACCTCTACCCAACTGTAATTACAGATCTCAGACCAGGAGTCACTAACGAGGAACTGGAGAGGGGATGTCTTCCTAGTCTGAAGGGGTATGGTCCTGCCATGAAGGTTCAGGCACTTCCTGTTACCCGGTGACAACGCTCAGCCCCGGCTACCCTAATGAGACCATTCTAATCTTTAAACCGACCTCTACCCACCTGTAATTACAGATCTCAGACCAGGAGTCACTATCAAAGAACTGGAGAGGGGATGTCTTCCTAGTTTAAAGTGGTATGATCCTTCCATGAAGGTTCAGGCCCTTCCTGTTACTGGGTGACAACACTCTGCCCCTCTTCCCTGGGCATTGTCCACTGTGTGATGGGACCATTCTCATCTTTGATCCAACCTCTACCCAACTGTAATTACAGATCTCAGACCAGGAGTCACTAACGAGGAACTGGTGAGGGACAGTCTTCCTAGCCAGCTGTGTAACAGAAATACTCTGATCTTTGAAGATCCTTTTCTTGAACCTCTACCCAACTGTAAATGTAGATTTCAATCCAGGAGTCAAGGTGATGACAAACTGTCCCTATCTCCTAATTGTGCTCCTCTGTTGTCAACCTGATCTTTGAAGATCCTTTTCTTCAGCCTCTACCCAACTGTAATTACATACAGTATCTCTGACCAGGAGTCACTAATGAGGGACTGGAAAGAGACAGTCTTCCTATTCTGTAGGGATATGATCCTGCCATGAGGTTCAGGGACTTACTGTTATAGGGTGACAACGCTCAGTCCCTGTCACCCAATTGTTCTTCTGTGTTGTCACCCATCTCACAGGCTTCCAATGGAGACTGCAAGTGGCTGTTTCAGCATGGCCAGGCATGGTCAGCTGTGTAACTGGAATACTCTGATCTTTGAAGATCCTTTTCTCCAACCTCTACCCAACTGTAAATATAGATCTCAGACCAGGAGTCAAGGTGACAACACTCTGTCCCTGTCTCCTACTTGTGCTCCTCTGTTGTCACCCTGATCTTTGATTATCATTTTCTTCAGCCTCTAACCAACTGTAATTACATATCTCAGACCAGGGGTCACTAATGAGGGACTGAAAAATGTCAGTCTTCCTATTCTGTAGGGATATGATCCTGCCATGAGGTTCGGGCACTTACTGTTATAGAGTGACAACGCTCAGTCCCTGTCACCCAATTGTTCTTCTGTGTTGTCACCCTTCTTACAGGCTTCCGATGGAGACTGCAAGTGGCTGTTTCAGCATGGCCAGGCATGGTCAGCTGTGTAACCGGAATACTCTGATCTTTGAAGATCCTTTTCTTCAACCTCTACCCAACTGTAAATATACATCTCAGACCAGGAGTCAAGGTGACAACACTCTGTCCCTGTGTCCCAACTGTGCTCCTTTGTTGTCACCCTGAACTTTGAAGCTCCTTTTCTTCAACCTCTAGCCAACTGTAATTATGGATCTCAGACCAAGAGTCAAGGTGACAACACTCTGTCCCTGTCTCCCAATTGTGCTCCTCTGTTGTCACTCTGATCTTTGAAGATCCCTTTCTTTAGCCTCTACCCAACTGTAATTACCGGTCTCAAACCAGGAGTTACTAATGCGGGACTGGAGAGAGACAGTCTTCCTATTCTGTAGGGGTTTGATCCTGCCATTGGGTTCAGGCACTTCCTAATATAGGGTGACAACGCTTCGTCCCTGCCACCCAGTTCTCCTGTGTTGTCACCCTCCTTTGAGGCTTCAGATGGAGACTACAAGTGTCTGTTTCAGCATGGTCAGCTGGATAATGGGAATACTCTGATCTTTGAAGATCCTTTTCTTCAACCCTTTACCCAACTGTAATAATGGATCTCAGACCAGGAGTCAAGGTGACAACACTCTGTCCCTATCACCCAACTGTGCTCCTCTGTTGTCACCCAGATCTTTGAAGATCCTTTTCTAAAACCTCTACCCAACTGTAATAATGGATCTCAGACCAGGAGTCACTATTGAGGGACTGGAGAGAGACAGTCTTCCTGTTATGTAGGTTTATGATACTGCCATGAGGTTCAGGCACTTCCTGTTATAGGGTGACAACGCTCTGTCCCTGTCTCCCAATCGTTCTCCTTTGTTGTCACCCTCCTCGCAGGCTTCCGATGGAGACTACAAGTGGCTGATTCAGCATGGCCAGGCATGGTTAGCTGGATGAACCGTATCTCAGACCATGAGGAGTCAAGGAGACAGCACTCTCAGTTGTGCTCCTCTGTTGTCACCCTGATCTTTGATTATCCTTTTCTTCAACCTCTACCCAACTGTAAATACGGATATCAGACCAGGAGTCAAGGTGACAACACTCCGTCCCTGTCTCCTAATTGTGCTCCTCTGTTGTCACCCTGATCTTTGATTATCCTTTTCTTCAGCCTCTACCCAACTGTAATTACATATCTCAGACCAGGGGTCACTAATAAGGGACTGAAAAATTACAGTGTTCCTATTCCGTAGGGATATGATCCTGCCATGAGGTTCGGGCACTTACTGTTATAGAGTGACAACGCTCAGTCCCTGTCACCCAATTGTTCTTCTGTGTTGTCACCCTTCTCACAGGCTTCCAATGTAGACTGCAATTGGTCATTTCCATATACATTACACCAACATGGTCCACTGTTGTCACCATCAGGACGCCCATCCTGAGAAATGCCATACAACTATCACTAGAGTGTATGTAGATGGGAAGTGGCTGCAAAGAGGCTGCAGGAGATCAGAAGCGTTGAGCTATGACAGTAGATAAAAACTGGATTTTATGGATTTTATGAAATGTATAAATGTCAGTCCGTTGGGATTTATATAGCAGAGAAAGATCTATGTGTCAGTGAATGGATGTTAGTGTGGTTGTGTCTTCCTCTGAGCTCCATTGTGTGCAATGTCAGGATGAAGGGAGATCTTCTATAATGCAGAACATTGACATGCTCAGCCTCCATCTCTGTGAACTTCATGTGTTCAGACAAGACAGCTTCCTCCAACTATCCAAAAATGCTTTCAGCCTCTCCCCCTCACTGCAGACTGCGCGTCTCCTGCAGGAATGTGACCTGCTTTGAAGCCATGGCTACCCATTAACCCATTGCCTGTCCTGGTGGTATCATCCCGCCATGGGGGGGGTATGAGGGGTTAACAACCTCCAGTTCATCCTCCCAGTTCTTCTACCTTATCAATCTTCTGTACTCCCAAAAAATGCCTGAAATGGTCCATGTGTCACTTTAATTCACACGCCGCCCCAATTAATGGCGAGCGATATCTGGGCGCTGCGAAGGACGCATTCCTCGGCGCGATCGCGAAAAATTAAACTATTGCACCGAAATGCAGAATACGGATTATTGGAGCGTCTTATACGTCATTCTGGAGAAACGTTCCCAATATATATATATATATATATATATATATACCTGGAGGAGCCTTCCATAATACATGGCGGAGAGCTACCGCTTTAATTGTCGTTTTTATTGGCCGATTGAAGTTATATAAGTTTTATATTAAAGATTTAAACTGAAATGTTCCTTCCTAAAGGGTGTCATGGAGGAGGAAGGAAGCTGAGCTGCTCTGAGAGCTCCTATCTCTAATGACCTAAAGAAGAATTCCAGCGACGGATAATGTTACATCGTTACATTGGATCAGTTTGGGATTAATAGTGCAGTACAGTGCCTTGAAAAAGTATTCATACCCCTTGAAATGTTCCACATCTTGTCATGTTACAACCAAAACCGTAAATGTATTTTATTGGGATTTCATGTGACACAAAGTGGCACATAATTGTGAAGTGGAAGGAAAATTATAAATGGTTTTCAATTTTTATTTTTTTTTCAAATAAATATATGAAAAGTGTGGGGGGTACATTTGTATGGTGCCCCCCGGAGTCAATACTTTGTAGAACCCCCTTTCTCTGCAATTACAGCTGCAAGTCTTTTTGGGGATGTCTCTACCAGCTTTGCCCATCTAGAGAGGGACATTTCTGCCCATTCTTCTTCTTTGTAAAATATCTCAAGCTCTGTCAGATTGGATGGAGAGCGTCTGTGAACAGCAATTTTCAAGTCTTGCCACAGATTCTCAATGTGATTTAGGTCTGGACTGTGACTGGGCCATTCTAACACATGAATATGCTTTGTGTGGGAGGAATAGTGCCCCATCATTGGTATTAGTGGGAGGAATAGTGCCCTATTTTTGGTGTCAGTGGAAGGACTAGTGCCCCATCATTGCTGTCAGTGGGAGGAATAGTGCCCAATTGTTTGTGTCAGTGGAAGGAACAGTGCCCCATCATTGGTGTCAGTGGGAGGAATAGTGCCCCATCATTAGTGTCAGTGGGAGGAATAGTGCCCCATTATTGCTGTCAGTGGAAGGAATAGTGCCCCATCATTAGTGTCAGTGGGAGGAATAGTGCCCCATCATTGCTGTTAGTGGGAGGAATAGTGCCCCATCATTGGTATTAGTGGGAGGAATAGTGCCCTATTTTTGGTGTCAGTGGAAGGACTAGTGCCCCATCATTGCTGTCAGTGGGAGGAATAGTGCCCAATTGTTTGTGTCAGTGGAAGGAACAGTGCCCCATCATTGGTGTCAGTGGGAGGAATAGTGCCCCATCATTAGTGTCAGTGGGAGGAATAGTGCCCCATTATTGCTGTCAGTGGAAGGAATAGTGCCCCATTATTGGTGTCAGTGGGAGGAATAGTGCCCCATCATTGGTATCAGTGGGAGGAATAGGGCCCCATCACTGGTGTCAGTGGGAGGAATAGTGCCCCATCACTGGTGTCAGTGGGAGGAATAGTGCCCCATCATTAGTGTCAGTGGGAGGAATAGTGCCCCATTATTGCTGTCAGTGGAAGGAATAGTGCCCCATTATTGGTGTCAGTGGGAGGAATAGTGCCCCATCATTGGTATCAGTGGGAGGAATAGGGCCCCATCACTGGTGTCAGTGGGAGGAATAGTGCCCCATCACTGGTGTCAGTGGGAGGAATAGTGCCCCATCATTGGTGTCAGTGGGAGGAATAGTGCCCCATCATTGGTGTCAGTGGGAGGAATAGTGCCCCATTGTTGGTGTTAAAGGGAGGAATAGTGCCCCATTGTTGGTGTCAGTGGGAGGAATAGTGCCCCATTGTTGGTGTCAGTGGGAGGAATAGTGCCCCATCGTTGATGTCAGTGGGAGGAATAGTGTCCCATCATTGGTGTCAGTGGGAGGAATAGTGCCCCATCATTGGTATCAGTGGGAGGAATAGTGCCCCATCACTGGTGTCAATGGAAGGAATAGTGCCCCATCACTGGTGTCAGTGGGAGGAATAGTGCCCCATTGTTGGTGTCAGTGGGAGGAATAGTGCCCCATCATTGGTGTCAGTGGATGAAATGATGTTGGTGGGAAGTACAGACAATGGTATAGAATGGGAATGGTCCCCGGGGTGGCACAGTGCTGTGTATATGAACATCATCGGCTGTTCTGGGATTATTTAATAACAATGTATAGATCCCCGGACACACCGTCCTGGTCACATGACTCCACATATCATGTTGCCGGCGCTCGGCGATCTTCTGACATTTACGACACATTGTAGCGTCTGAAGATGAAACGTTTGTAACATTTGAGAGATTTAAAGGCACATTACAGGATATAACGGCAGCTCCTGTTTATTGCCGCCTCGAGGAGCTTCGCGTGGGGAACGGCGATGGAACATCAAAGGCCACATGAAAGCCGCGTCCGCATGACAACCATCGGGGATGAAGAGTCATCTGTTACGGCTTGGACCCCGCGTCGCTTTTCATCAGTAAATGAACAGCAGTCGTATTTCATCACAGGCAGGCCGAGGATTGCGAAATCCCGCAAACAGGCCGGCACCGCGCAAATTAAAACCTGGAGCGCCGAGCCCAACGTCTGCGTGCCGTGAAATGTCTACGGCTGGGCAGGGGACCGTTCTCGGGGGGGGGTGGCGGGACGGACACACGACCTGACTTGTCTCTGTACTTTGTGGGTCATTCATTGTAATATCATAATGCCCCCCCCTCCACCAAATGGTTTGGTCCAGTGCACAAAGCAAGGTCCATAAAGACATGGATGAGCGAGTTTGGGGTGGAGGAACTTGACTGTCCTGACCTCAACTCAATAGAACACCTTTGGGATGAATTAGAGCGGAGACTGCAAGCCAGGCCTTCTTGTCCAACATCAGTGCCTGACCTCACAAATGCGGGTCTTCTGGAAGAATGGTCAAACATTCCCATAGACACACTCCTAAACCTTGTGGACGGCCTTCCCAGAAGAGTTGAAGCTGTTATAGCTGCAAAGGGCGGAGCCAACTCAATATTGAACCCTACAGAATAAGACTGGGATGCCATTAATGGTCATGTGCGTGTAAAGGCAGGTGTCCCAATACTTTTGGTAATATAGTGTAAAATACACCTACGGTAAAAAAAATTATAATTTGTAAGTGGGAAATCTGAAGGGGATCAAACCATTATCCCCCCCCCCCACACACACTGTAACAGGAACAAGGACCCCCCATGGCGGGATCACCGGTAATGATTTTAATGAAAGCTGCAGATTTAAAGAGATTGAAAATAACTTTTTATCACTTTGATGCTCCTCTGAGATTTCGGTGATGGGCTCAGACTAGCGAGTTGCGTCCTTCCCCTGCGCTGCGGATATTTTTCAGCGTCCAACGTGTTTCATTTTCCTTGCTGGTATTTGGGGAAAATCTTCGCCATGTCGGGGGGGGGGGGGGGTGTAATGGAAGACTCGGCCGTGTAATTAATTGCTCCTTAAGCCGGGACTTGGGAGGGATTTGGAGGGTATCTTCGGCCCGCGGCGTTGCACATGACATCACCCTGGCACAGCTGTCGCGGCCGCACTGCCCCTTCACACGTCTAATGAAGATGTTTGAGATGTCTGGCGGCCCCTAGAGAGGGCTGGAGTTACACGGCGCGGCGGGGCTCTGGTGGCCGGTCCTGGAGGTGTGAAGCCCCCCCCCCCGCAATCCTCCGCCGGATCCGCCGCCTACGCTACCAACACCTTCTCCTCAATCTCACAGTCTGACCGATAAACAGGGAGGCTCTGCGTTCTACTGACCTCCACCCAGTGCCGCGGGGACATCTAGAGTCCAACATGCCAAATCACCCCCCCCCCCCAAGATGTACTATAAGCATTATGTGTCAGCAACCCCCCCCCCCAAAAAAAGTAATCACTAATCTACATGCTTACCCCCTAAAGCATAAATCCCCCCCAGTACAGATCTTCTGAATTCCTGCCTCCCAGCACAAATGTTTGCCCCCCCCATCCCCCCACAGGTCAAAATCTTCTCTCTCCCTTTAATCCCCCCCCCCCCCCAAAAAAAAATCCCCCTCCTAGCAAAAATTATCTTCCCCCCACAACAAATCCCCCCTCCCAGCACAAATTCCTCTCCCCCAATCCCCCATCCTAGTACAACACCCCCCCCCCCACACACACACACACACAAAAAAAAATCCCCTCATAGCACAAATACCTTCCAATCATCCCTACTAGCACAACACCCCCCCCCAAAAAAAATAAAAAAAAATAAGCACCAATCTACATGTTTACTCGTGCAGTTCTCCCCCCCAGCTCAAGTCCTCTCTCTCCTTATATGCCTCCATCATAACCCCCCCCCCCCCCCCCAAAAAATATTCCCCAGCTAGCACAAATTCTTCTCCCCACACTCCAAATTCCCCCTCCCCCAATCTCCAATTCTAGTACAATCCCCCCCCCAAAAAAATCCCCCTCCTAGCACAAATTTTCTTCCCCCCACTCCAAATCCCCCCTCCCAGCTCAAATTTCTGTCCCCCAATCCCCCATCCTAGTAAAAATCCCCCCCCCCCAAAAAAAATCCCCTCCTAGTACAAATACCTTCCAATTATCCCTACTTTTTTTTTTTTTTATTCCATTATCATGTTGATGAGGGGGGAGGGGGGATATAAGAAAAATGAAACCTCAGCTTCGTATTGCAGGGCAGATGCTCAGATAGAGCCCATTCACAGTTGTGTGACTTAAAAAGTGTGATTTCAATTGCTACTTCACAGTGCAACTTGATTGCGACTTTTGAAGAGACTTTAGAGGAGTGCGACTTTGTTGTATATCATGCAGGTGCGACTTTCATGTGACTTTTTAGGGTTTGCATTGAAGTCTGTGGCCCTCAAAGTCGCATGAAAGTTGGGACACAGTAGAGCTGGAACTACTTTAAATTCACTGCGACTTTAAGTTGCAACCGATATGAAAGGTACTCATTGGGAAACATTGGGTGCAACTTGTCATGCGACTTTGCGGGGGTGGGCAGTGGGGGGGGTGACAACCCTTCCATGGTTTTAAGAGCCTTTGGATGGCGTTGTCACCCTATTACAGGCAGCGCAGGGAGCAAGGAGGATGACTCGGAAGCAGGGGGGGGGGGGGGAGTCCTGAATTTACAAAGATGGATCCATTGCAGCCCGTTCTGGTTGTATGGAGGTGTCAGGTATTGGCTTCGGTCTGAGCACTTCCATTTCCTGGGTGGTGAATGTGCAGCGCTTGGCGTATTCCTCAAAGGCCCCCCGAGCCGTATGAACTGATTTAATGACATGTCCTGGTGTCTGAGGTCATCTGCTGGGGCTGGAGACGTGTCATTAACCCTGGTGCATGACTCTCCGGCATTGCAGCCTCTGCACACTGTTTGCCCCCCCAGCATTGAGACTTTCATTCATTATTTTTTATTTTTATTTATTTTAGTATATGCTATTTTCTTTTTTTTTTACTTTTTTTTGAAATTTTCAGTATATGTTATATTATTTTTTATTTTCAGTATGTTATTTTTTTTCATTTGTTCAATATTTTTCCACAAAATTGACTTACTCTTTAAGAGCAACTGTTGCCCCCCCCCCCCCCCCCCCAGCATTGAGAATTCCGTTGGAACATAAATAAAATAACTTTCCATATCTGCCATGAAATAACCATTGCTGCATTGGAATGGTTCTGGCGTTCTATCCTTCTATTTTATTTTTTATTTTTATTTATTTTAGTATATGCTACATTTTTTTATTTGCAATTATTTTATTTTATTTTATTATTCTTTTTAGTATATGCTATTTCCTTTTTTTTTTACCTTTTTTTGAAATTTTCAGTATATGTTATATTATTTTTTATTTTCAGTATGTTATTTTTTTTTTTTTTTTTTTTTTCATTTGTTCTATATTTTTCCACAAAATTGACTTACCCTTTAAGAGCAACTGTTGCCCCCCCCCCCCCCCACCCCCCAGCATTGAGAATTCCATTGGAACATAAGTAAAATAACTTTCTTTATCTGCCATGAAATAGCCATTGCTGTAGTGGCTAGGTTCTGGTGTTCTATCCTTTTATTTTATTTTTTAATTCAATTTTATTTTTAGTATATGCTAATTTTTTTATTTGCTATTTTTTTTATTTTTTTTATTTCATTTTGTTTTCTTGTTTTATTTTTTTTTAGTATATGCTATTTTTTTTAATTTGTTTTAAATATTTTTTTAATTCCAGTACTTGTTATATACAGTGTCTTGAAAAATATATACTGTATATAGATATAGATATCTATAGTTATATATATATATCTGTAGATATATATATGGATATATAGATATATCTATAGATATATATATAGAGAGAGATATCTTTATATATACTGTATCTATCTATCTATCTATCTATCTATCTATCTATCTATCTATCTATCTATCTATCTATCTATCTAATCTATATATATGATAGATAGACAGATATTCATATATTTATATATATACATATATTTATATTTTTTTATATATATATATATATATATCCATACTTATATAGAGATATCTATCTATCTATCTATCTATCTATCTCTATATATATATTTATATATAGATATATCTATATATATATATATATATATATATATATATATATATATATATATATATAAAGATATATATAGATAGATATATATATAGATATGTCTATATATATATATATATATATATATATATATATATATATATATATATATATATATATATATATATAATTATTATTATTATTATTAGTTTTATTTTTTATTGGCAGTACTTGTTTTATATATATTCTTTATTGTATATCATTTATTAAATATTTTTCTATGAAAATGGAGTTACCCCTTAAGTGTATTGAGGCTTCCATTGGCACACAAGTAAATTTAGCTTTCTATACCTGCCATGAAGAAGCCATTGCTGTAATGGATTGGTTTCCGGTGTTCCATGTCCGGTGATGGTCAGTATGACATGTCGGATTTGGTGTCTCTATGATTATATTTCTACTTTCCTCCCATTATAGAACCTTGACTGAGCCAATCTCTGTCCTTGTCCTTGCAGAGCTGAAAGCCTCCAATACGGCGCACTTCCTGAACTTCCTACTGAACACGACCGATTATCGGATTCTGCTAAAAGATGAAGATCACGACCGGATGTACGTGGGGAGCAAGGACTACATCTTGTCCCTGGATCTGCAGGACATCAACCGAGAGCCGCTCATAGTAAGACCACCGCCCATACCCATCTGCCTTGACTTGTCTGTTCCTCAACTTCCCAACATCCGTAATGAGTTATCCACCAGGGAAAAAAAAAAAAAACAATCCCAGATAAATAAAAATATTCCATAAAGAACTATTAGAACTCTTGGAGCCATCTCTTTCCCATGAACGGCGAGATGGGAAAATAATGTATCTGCATCTCATTTAACTGAGAACAATGGCACCACTACAGGCTCGGGGGGTAATAGAAGATTTCTTAATGCGGATGTGTATTATAAGTTGGTTGCTTTCTAATGAGGACAAGACCCGAATGGTGCATGCAAAGCAATTTAAAGGAATAATAGGTGTTTTTTTTTTTACTTTCTTTCTCTAATGTATCTCTGAATGAGCCGTTTCATCCGAAGCCTCGGGGATGTGACGGATCCGCGCAGAGATATTCGGAGATAACTTTGTATCTCTTTCTCTCTCTTTGCAGATTCACTGGCCTGCAAAGCAGCAAAGAATAGACGAATGCGTTCTGGCCGGGAAAGACAGCACTGTGAGTAAAGGCTAAAGAGGAAATAACAGACATCAAATGTAACATCTGAGTATCGAGAACGCTGCAAAATAGAAAAAAAAAAAAAAAAAGTAGCAAAGTCAGACGTAGACGATGCTGGAGAGAGATAAAACGAGTCTTTATTATTCGGAATTCTACAAAAAAAAAGAAAAAATCTGTTGTAGACACAAAAAGAGAAGATGTGAGGAGTGCAGAATGTGCACAATTTAGGGCGAGCGCGGGATCTGGACGCCATTAACTCATAGATTCCCTTTACTTTGTTTTCTCTTTTCTGATCTCTTATTATTATTCTGCTTTTATTCTCTCTATGACTCACTCACAGAAAGAATGTGGAAACTTTATACGTTTGATACAACCTTGGAACAGGACTCACCTCTACACCTGTGGGACAGGAGCGTACAACCCCGTGTGCACGTACATCAACCGCGGACGCAAAGCGCAGGTAATACAATCCCTCCCACACTGAAAACACTTTCCCCACCCCTAACCAGAGGCTTTCCACACAGGGCCCTTGTGGCAGAATACTGTATTGCACCCTGTTGTAGCTGTGCTATTCCATATTCATTGGGGGGACCTGGAGATCAATGTAGATCAGGGTCTCCAAATCAAATTTCCTAAACAAAGGGCCGGTTTACTGTCCTTCAGGCTTTAGGGGGGCCGGTCTGTGGCCATCTGGAGTACAAAACGTCCCAGCCTCAGTGGGAGTAAGAAAACCCCCATCATTGTGCCTCTTCATTGATGTCAATGGACCCCACTGTTGGTGCCATTGGGAGGAATTGTGCCTCACCATTGGTGTCATTGGGAGGAATTGTGCCTCACCATTGGTGTCATTGGGCCCCTTTGTTGGTGCCATTTGGAGGAATTGCTCCCCATCATTGGTGTCATTGGGCCCCATCGTTGGTGTCATTGGAAGAAATTGGGCCCCATCATTGGTTTCATTGGGCCCCATTGTTGGTGTCATTGGGAGTACTGTATGTAATGTATTGGAAAGGGCTACTGGGGTGTGCTAGAGGTTCTTTTGTTGCTGGCTCCTGGGGATCTATTGTTGTGAGGAGGGTCTATTGTTGCTGGGGAGGGAAGCCCGGCAGTTGTTACTGGGGGGGATCTGCTTTTGATCACATTGGTCACATGTGGTCCATTACTGCTGGAATCTATTGTTGTCGATGGGAGTCTATTGCTGCTGGGGGTCTAGTGTTGTTGGGAAGAGGGGGGGGGGTCTGTTTTTGCTGGGGTGGATCTATTGTTCCTGGTGAGATTTATCGTTGCTGGGATTGTTCCATTGTTGCTGGGAGGGTCTATTGTTGCTGGGGGGGTCTGTTGTTGCTGGGAGAGTCTATTGTTGCTGGGAGAGTCTATTGTTGCTGCTTGCAGGGGATCAATTTACTGCTTTTCTTGTGATCATAGGCAACCTCCATACAAATGACTTAGCACAACAAAATTATACTTGGTCCCCTATTCTCTAAAAGGGGCAGTACTGGGAGCTGGGTAAGGTGTAGAACCAAGGCACAGAGGTGGGTAGGGGGCGGAGACAAGGGGTGACTCGAAAAATAGGGACTACTTGCAACCAGGGACGGGACAAAAAGTGGGGGAGGATGCATGGTTTTACTTCCTTTCCTTGGGCAAGGTATCTGCTCTTGCACTCTAGCAACTCCCCTTTCAAGTCCTCTACTGAGTGTTAAGTTGGACCAATTCAAAGAAAAGCCTAGACCAGCCTTTCTCAACCAGGGTTCCTCCAGAGGTTGCTACAGGATTCCATGAGCAATGGGAAATTTCTGCTGCTCAGATGAGTAACCACTGACACCAATAACATTTCCGAGCTTTGAAAGGATGGGGTTCTTCCCAATGACTGCAAATGTAAAGAGCTTTCATAACAATAATGTAGATATAGTAATTATTCTCTGAGTCTGGAAAGTTATTTCAAGGCTTCCATCATGATGAAAAGGTTGAGAAAGTCTGGCCTAGACTGAGACCCTCAAACAAATTCTTGATGATGTTGACGTGCAGGGCCGCTGATAAGGCGGTAGCACCTACCCTCCTGTGCGGGACTCAGCCCCATAAGTTCAACGGGAGGGGGGTTCCAAAGCAGCAGGAATAGGCGCAATTACTGTAACCAATGCCCTTGTGCCCCCCCCCCCGTGTTTACTTTGCTTCAGTTTGTAAATGAACAGGGAGCCTCTGTACAGAGCGCTTACTGTTCATTGACTCTGCAGATAAGGCTGCAGAGAAAGGATTGAGGAATATGGGTCCTCAATCTCTTTCTCTGTCTCAAATGTGAGACCGTGGGTGTCAATTTAGACTCTTGATATTTCACCAAAGCCCCACCAAATCAAGGGCAGGCTGTGAAAAAAATGTAAAAAAATTTAAAAAACTAAAATTGTAAAAAAAAAATATTAATAATAAAAATATAAGTAAGAGCTCATTCTCACTGGCATTCTGGTTGCATGAATGAGTGGTTTGTTCATGTTAGGCTTGGTTCACTTATGCCGCGTACACAGGAGCAGACTTTTCGACCGGACTGGTCCGACGGACTATCCGGCGGACTTTCGGCGGACTTTCCCAACGAACGGACTTGCCTACATACGATCACACCAAAGTCCAACGGATTCGCACGTGATGACGTACGACCGGACTAAAATGAGGACGTTGATAGCCAGTAGCCAATAGCTGCCCTAGCGTCGGTTTTCGTCCGTCTGACTAGCATACAGATTAGCGCACTTTTCGATAGGAACTGGGTCCGGCGGAGTTCCGATGTAAAGATCTGAAATATGTTCCAAATATGTGGTGCACTCTGTGCTTTTGTGTTTTATCTTGCGTTACATATATTGCCTTTGGATAGCTGCAAGGGATTGTGGTGTTGAGAAGAAGTGGCCGACGTTAGCTGTGGTGAGCGGGTTCTAACTTGCAGGTGAGGTTACTACCTGGAGAAGGCTCCAGATGTGCTTTGTTTTGGGAGCCGCTGTCTTTTCGTGCAATGATAAATGTCAGTTCGCACAGCTGTGAAGCAGACACAGACCCAATTATGGGAACATTCCCCCTCCAGGTCTGACAATTTTCTCAGAAGGTGACCATGACCCCCGCAGTGGCACTGGATGTTACGCAATAAAACGTGTGCTTGAATTCATTATATCGGGCACTTGAAATCAATCCATCCACTTCCGTCTATTGCTTCCATAACCTGTTCACATTAGAAGGTCTTTGATGTGAAATATAAGAAAGTCCTGTCATAATACTCCAAAGCTGTGCCCCGAGTTAATCTAGAAGTACCTAATCTCCCTTTTTTGGCCTAGAAAATAATTCTTTGTTGCTATATGGAAGTGAGAGCTTATATATCCTGGCATTGGAAGCAGATGATCTTAAAGGAGTTTTCTATGGGATGTAATGAAAAGGGAAAAGTCGAGGGCCACAAAAATCAGCTATTTCAATGCTAGTAAATACATAGCCAAAAAAAAAAAAGCCAAGTTTCAGCCGTTAGGCCTTAATCATAGCTGAGTCATGATTAAGGCCTGCCGGCTGAAACATGTTGGCTTTTTTTTGGCTGTGTATTTAAAAAAAAAAAGTTTTGAAGCATTTTTAGCAGTTTTTTTTGTGGCACTCGCCTTTTCCCCTTCATTGCCTGTAATGGAGGCTGCGGAGACCTTTTTTCAGGCCCTGCCAAGAAGTGGATGTCCATAACCAGGGAGGTGGAAGCTTGGACACACCTGTTCTCTCTATGATATGTAAGGCTCCTCCATGGTCTGTGATAGCAGTCAGACCTCATGTAATTGGAAAAGAGGTCTTTTTATTTTCATGAGGAAGATGATATAAGACAGTGATCTCCAAAATGCGGCTCGCGGGGCCGGATGTGGCACTTTGCTTGCCTTTATCTGGCCCCTGGTGCACTATTCCTTCCACTGATACGAGATACTATTCTTCCATCTGACATTAACAATGGGGCACCATTTCTCCCACTGACACCGATAATAGGCCATTACTCCTCCCTATGATGCCAATGATGGGGCACTATTCCTCCCCACTAATACCAAATGTGGCGATGTTTACTTCCGCTGGCCACAATCTGGCCCTCCTAAAGTCTGGAGGACAATAAACTGGCGCCCTTTGTTTAAAAGTTTGGAGGCCCCTGGTTTGAGAATGGCGCATTTGGTAGCATAAGACAGCTATGTCTATCAAACATGCCATGCTATGCCATGCTCTTTTATACCAAACCTCCTGGGATGACAATTGTTTCTGGGTATCAGAGTCCCACCACCTTGGTAGTTACTGTTGGCGTATGACTATACAAGATTGTCAGGAAACAACCTGTACACTGTATTTAGGATCTAGTCCATGATGCTGTGATGGGTGGAGGTTTTCTAGGTTGACACAATGTAGATAGGTGATTCTTCTGTTACAATGTAGAGAAAACATTAAAGTGTATCTAAAGCCAATGTTGTTTTCTATTTTGGATAGAGTAGAGAAAGGTTACTACCTATGACTGTTTTTTTGTTTTGTTTTTTATCGCATCCTGGGAAAATCAACTTTTCTGTTGGTGTATTTTGGTTATTTCCAGGACCAAAATGAAGGAAAATCCAAAATTTTAAGTTGTCAGTGGAACAGTAATAGAAGGGAAATATTTCAAAACAAGCAAACAGTTTGGCCAAGCAATGGAGAAAGTGAACAGAATTGTGGGGTGAATCATTAAAGGAATCATCAGCATGAGGTCCTTATTCCTCTATATAGATATTTATATCACTAGAGGGATCACCAGCAGGAGGAAGGAGGTCCTGATTCCTCTATATAGATCTTTATATCACTAGAAGGATCACCAGCATGAGAAAGGAGGTCCTTATTCCTCTATATATAGGTCTTTATATCACTACAGGAGTCACCAGCAGAAGGAAGGAGGTCCTGATTCCTCTATATAGATATTTATATCACTAGAGGGGTCACCAGCAGGAGGAAGGAGGTCCTGGTTCCTCTATATAGATCTTTATATCAATAGAGGGGTCACCAGCAGGAGGAAGGAGGTCCTGATTCCTCTATATAGATCTTTATATCACTATAAGGATCACCAGCAGGAGGAAGGAGATCCTGATTCCTCTATATAGATCTTTATATCACTAGAGGTTTTACCAGCAGGAGGAAGGAGGTCCTTATTCCTCTATATGGATATTTATATCACTAGAGGTATTACCAGCAGGAGGAAGGAGGTCCTGATTCCTCTATAGAGATCTTTATATCACTATAAGGATCACCAGCAGGAGGAAGGAGGTCCTTATTCCTCTATATATAGATCTTTATATCACTAGAGGGATCACCAGCATGAGGAAGGAGGTCCTGATTCCTCTATATAGATCTCTATATCACTAGAGGGGTCACCAGCAGGAGGAAGGAGGTCCTGATTCCTCTATATAGATCTTTATATCACTAGAAGGATCACCAGCAGGAGGAAGGAGATCCTGATTCCTCTATATAGATCTTTATATCACTAGAGGTTTTACCAGCAGGAGGAAGGAGGTCCTTATTCCTCTATATGGATATTTATATCACTAGAGGTATTACCAGCAGGAGGAAGGAGGTCCTGATTCCTCTATAGAGATCTTTATATCACTATAAGGATCACCAGCAGGAGGAAGGAGGTCCTTATTCCTCTATATATAGATCTTTATATCACTAGAGGGATCACCAGCATGAGGAAGGAGGTCCTGATTCCTCTATATAGATCTCTATATCACTAGAGGGGTCACCAGCAGGAGGAAGGAGGTCCTGATTCCTCTATATAGATCTTTATATCACTAGAAGGATCACCAGCATGAGAAAGGAGGTCCTTATTCCTCTATATATAGGTCTTTATATCACTACAGGAGTCACCAACAGGAGGAAGGAGGTCCTGATTCCTCTATATAGATCTTTATATCAATAGAGGGGTCACCAGCAGGAGGAAGGAGGTCCTGATTCCTCTATAGAGATCTTTATATCACTATAAGGAACACCAGCAGGAGGAAGGAGGTCCTTATTTCTCTATATATAGATCTTTATATCACTAGAGGGATCACCAGCATGAGGAAGGAGGTCCTGATTTCTCTATATAGATCTCTATATCACTAGAGGGGTCACCAGCAGGAGGAAGGAGGTCCTGATTCCTCTATATAGATCTTTATATCACTAGAGGTTTTACCAGCAGGAAGAAGGAGGTCCTGATTCCTCTATATAGATATTTATATCACTAGAGGGTCACCAGCAGGAGGAAGGAGGTCCTCATTCCTCTTAATATATCTTTAGTTAGGCCTCATTTAGAATATTGTGTCCACTTCTGGAGATCTCATTTTTAAAAATATATTGATAAGATTGACTGAGCCCAGAAACAGGAAACAAGCATAGCGGAAGATTTAATATGAATAGTTTGGTAAAAGGAAGGGAAGGGGGGGGGGGGGGGGCATGACTGATGCCTTTAAATACATGAAGGGTATGAATAAGGTTCAGGAGGGCCGGATTATCAATCTGAAGCTAAGATCAAGAACATGGGGACATGACCTCATGTTCAAAACTAACCTTAGAAAGTATTATTTTACCAAAACAGAAATTGATACTTCAGACGCCTAGCAGAGGTAGTGACTCAGTAAACACTATGTGAGTGTAATGCCTGAAACAAACATAGATTTATACTCAGACATTAAAGTAGAATTAAAGGTAAAACTTTTTTTTTTTTTTTTTTCATTTTGGATAGAGTAAGGGAGGATTAAAACATCTCTGTCCCATTGGAGAGATTTTCCTTCACTTTATGTCCCAGAGCCAAAATTAAGGGGATGCCTATGGGGACCCCCAGGTCACCAGAACAAGTATCCCCATTGGAAGATTTCCCCCCTATTACTTTTCTGGGGACAACCCAAAAATTTGGGATTTTCTTTCACTTTCAATGAAAACGGCAATTAGAGAATCCCCTTAACGGGGGCACAGACTCCAATAAAAACTGACAGGGTTTCTAATCCCCCTCCACTCCATCCAAAGCTAAACCGAAAGTTCTACTATTAGTTATACTTTAAAAAAAAAAGGAAAACAACAACAACAAAAAAACAGCCTTGTTGGACCACTTGGTCTTTTTCTGCCATCACTCTTCTATGTTTTTAGGAACAGAAGTTTTTCCCCTTAGTTTGGGGAGATTTCCTCTCACTTCCTGTTGTGTCATCCAGACGGGAAACCTCCCCAAGGAGACCGGAAAAAAAAACAATTTTAACAGTTATTTTCACCATTTTTTACTCTATCCATAACACAGTATGGGCTTTAGTTATACATGAATGAATTTGTGGCTATTTATTATTATCCAGAAAAAAAATGTATTTGCTTTTAAAAGTTAATGGGGTTGATTTACTAAAGACAAACCAACTGTGCACTTTGCAAAGTATAGTTGCTTCAGAGCTTAGTAAATGAACAGAAGATCTGCTGACTTCCATCATCCAATCATGTGCAAGCATAAATGCTGTTTTTTTTTTTTTTATTTCCATGCATGTGATTGGGTATTGTTTGCAAAGTGAAGCTTTACCTCATTTACTAAGCTCTGGAGCAACTGCACTTGTAGAGTGCAACCGCGCATTGCAAAGTTTACAGTCTATTAGCCTTTAGTCCCAATGTGTTCAGAAAAGACATATAAAGAGTTTATTCATTTTATTATTTACTGTATTTTCAGTTATTGACACAAACGTGACTGTAAGAAGTAATATTAATAATAATAAATTATTATTTTTATTTATTTATTAATATTATTATTATTATTATTATTATTATTATTATTATTATTATTATTATTTTATTATTATTAGTTTGAAGAAGGCTTCTTTGGTATGTGTGGTATACAAATCTTTGTATTGATTTAGAAATGCGTCTTCAGTTTTGTGGATGACTGGAATAAGTATGCAGAGGTTTAGAAATAACTAATTTAGCAGTACAAAACACCAGATAGCTTTTGAACCTTCCTGGCGAATGTGTGTTATAAATGTGAAGACTGTTTCACGGGTGAATGTGTAGTGAATGTCTCTTTATAAATATGTCCCTAAATCTGGATCATTTGGCCTGGAAATGAATTGATGATTGATATTGGAAATTAATATTTCTAATTTACGAATCTACGAATTGCGATCATAACGAATGACCTAAAAAACTAAAAAAAAAACAAAAAAACCCACAAATGAAACGAAAACAAACAAATTTTTCGGCAGTGCACATGTCTAGTAAATAAGGTGAGCCTGTATTCACTTTAAATACCCAATTATGTGGTAGAATTTTTTTTAACGCCGTTGGGATTACTGTGCAATTATTGACCTTATACAGTATTTTCATGCCCATGTGTGGTCAATGATGTCACCTGGGCAACCCCACCCCTTTTCTTATATATCAATCCTTGGTGGGAGTGGTGTGACAGGACCAGAGGTGATGGCAGACAGTGTTTTTTTTTTTTTTTCTTTCGGGCATTATGATTGACGAGGAGCTACATCAAAGCACAATATAATATCAGTGGATGTATAAACTTTTTTTTTTTATTATTTAAGGGCTTCTCAAAAACTTTTTTTTTTTTTTTTACATTTTTTGTGATGAAGTAAAGGTACTATGTGCCCCTTCCTCATTCACATGGAGGGGCTGGTATCTGTGGGCCCCCTCACTGTTAAAGGGGCTTCCAGATTTTGATAAGCCCCCCTGCCTGCAGCCCCCCACAACCACCGGGCCAGGGTTGTGGGGAAGAGGCCCTTGATCAAATCAACATAGGGAGAATGTGCATTGCTAGGTAGAACCCCCGAACAGCTGAAGCTCATTCCTTTTTACCAACAGCCACTTTGTAAAGTGTAGAGCCTCAACCCCTTTAGTTAATGACCCCCCAGTGTGTACATTGGCAGGTGGTGTATATGGCCATTGTGTATGTTGGCAGGTGGTGTATATGGCCAGTGTGTACATTGAATTGGCAGGTGGTGTATATGGCCAGTGTGTACATTGAGTTGGCAGGTGGTGTGTATGGCCAGTGTGTACATTCAGTTGGCAGGTGGTGTATATGGCCAATTTGTATATTGAGTTGGCAGGCGGTGTGTATGGCCAGTGTGTACATTGAGTTGGCAGGTGGTGTGTATGGCCAGTGTGTACATTGGCAGGTGAGGTATATGGCCAGTGTGTAGATTTTCAGGCGGTGTATATGGCCAGTGTGTACATTGAGTTTGCAGGTGGTGTATATGGCCAGAGTGTACATTGAGTTGGCAGGTGGTGTATATGGCCCGTGTGTACATTGAGTTGGCAGGTGGTGTATATGGCCAGAGTGTACATTGAGTTGGCAGATGGTGTATATGGCCAGAGTGTACATTGAGTTGGCAGATGGTGTATATGGCCAGAGTGTACATTGAGTTGGCAGATGGTGTATATGGCCAGAGTGTACATTGAGTTGGCAGGTGGTGTGTATGGCCAGTGCATGAACGCTGTGGGGTTGGTGTGTTGGTCTGTGACTTTACTCCCCATAATTTAGTGCTCTGTTTGTGTGTGAAAATTATTTTTCTACTGCAGGTGAGTTTAATTCTATATTGTATATTGTGGTGATTATCTCATTTCATTGATTCTGTGTTTTTCATGCGCTGTACATTTTAACATTTATTCTCTGAATGTGACCCCCTCCTCCCCGTGCTGCATGACCAGTTCTATGTATGTGACCCGTTACCAGGAATATAGTCCGTGTCTATGTATGCATGTTCCGTGTCTGTGTGCACATTCTGTGCAGCTCACATACCCCTGTTTACATCAGTGCATCCCAGAACTAACACCTAGGATTAGGGCTAGAGCCTCCATCTGTGCCCTGTGTGTCCACCATTCGTGTCGTGTGTCACCCCCCTCTCCGTTCCTGGCGGTGTTCCTCTTCCTAACTTTAACCTGAAAGTTCTTCAGGTCTAACTCTTGTTGCCGTGCTCCTCTCTTCAGGCCTCAGAGCACATGGCGCTTTCCGGAGGACGAGGGAGCAGAGCAGCAGATTTCCCGCCCAGCCCAGCACCAGCAGAACTCAAGGTGGGGCCACTCCCAGGGGCCCTTGAGCCCCCCCTTCCCCATCCAGATTCTGGGACAGTGACAACATTTAGCCCACTTTCCAACTTTCAGTGTGACATGAAACTAATTTTGACTTTCCCCTACAGGCTGGTTCAACACAGATAGAGCAGAACCTGTGTGAAGATACAACTAACAGCCATTAAATGCTCAATAAAATAAGTTGCATAGGTGGGATCACCTTATTATAGCAAGACCTTTTTTTATCATATACTAAGATGCAAATGGCCGTGCAACAGTTTAAATATTGATAAATAGGCCCTAATATGATGCCAATGTGGTCCTATAGCCTTAATTTTCAACCACAAAGAACCATTGTCAACAAACATGTTGCCGAATTCCCAAAACTTTATGGTGGTGTACATATTCAAATGTGGCACTAGACTTGCTTAAATTATGTTTCTTAAAGGCCACATCCCACCAGATCCTCCTGTTGTTTTACTCATGCCATCACCATTATGAGGTACCAGCCATGGAGTGTAGACACTATGGCCAAAAGGTTTCTGACTGCTCAACCTTCATGCCTATATGATCTTGTTGCAGTTTGGTGAAGGCTCTTCATCTTGTTTCTAAAAGGCTACATCCCACCAGATCCTCCAGTTGTTTTTCTCATGCCATCAACATTATGAGGTACCAGCCATAGAGTGTAGACACTATGGCCAAAAGGTTTCTGACCACTCAACCTTCACGCCTATATGATCTTGTTTCAGTTTGGTGAAGGCTCTTCATCTTGTTTCTAAAAGGCTACATCCCACCAGATCCTTCTGTTGTTTTTCTCATGCCATCAACATTATGAGGTACCAGCCATGAAGTGTAGACTATATGGCCAAAGGTTTCTCACCACTCAACCTTCACGCCTATATGATCTTGTTTCAGTTTGGTGAAGGCTCTTCATCTTGTTTCTAAAAGGCTACATCCCACCAGATCCTTCTGTTGTTTTTCTCATGCCATCAACATTATGAGGTACCAGCCATGAAGTGTAGACTATATGGCCAAAGGTTTCTCACCACTCAACCTTCACGCCTATATGATCTTGTTTCAGTTTGGTGAAGGCTCTTCATCTTGTTTCTAAAAGGCTACATCCCACCAGATCCTCCAGTTGTTTTTCTCATGCCATCAACATTATGAGGTACCAGCCATGGAGTGCACACTATATGACCAAAGGTTTCTGGCCACTCAACCTTCACGCCTATATGATCTTGTTGCAGTTTGGTGAAGGCTCTTTGTCTTGTTTCTAAAAGGCCACATCCCACCAGATCCTCCAGTTATTTTACTCATGCCATCACCATTATGAGGTACCAGCCATGAAGTGCAGACTATATGGCCAAAGGTTTCTGACCACTCAACTGTCACGCCTATATGATCTTGTTGGACATCCTATCCCAAAGAGATGGCCATTAATTTGGAGTTGTTTCCCTTACGCTCATGGCCATTAATATCGTGTGGTCCCCCTTTGTAACAGCCTCCAGTCTTCTTGGAAGGCTTTCCACAAGATTTTGGAGGGTGTCTGTGGGAATTTGTGCCCATTTGTGACGTCAGGTACTGTTGTTGGACGAGAAGACCTGGCTAACAATTGGTGATCCAGTACATCCCAAAAGGTATTCAGCAGAGTTGAGCCCAGGCCATTCGAGTTCCTCCTCACCAGATTGGTCAAGCCATGCCTTTACGGAGCTGTCTTTGGGCACAGTCATGCTGGAACAGAAAAAGGGCCTTCACCGAACTGTTACCACAAGGTTGAAATGCATTAAAATGTTTTGGTGTGCTGTAGTATTGACAGTGCCCTTCACTGGAAACACCTGACCTCAATTAATGGGAGGTGGGGTCCACATTCTTTTTGTCATATAGTGTATTAAACTCATGTTAACTGAAGGTCTTGGTGTAAGTTTAGAAACTGCTTGGCTTAGTTTATATAATTTTACAAAAGGGTAAAGGTCTGAGCACCTTAATATGTAATTTTGGCTCCTTTAGACTGTAAGCTCTGTGTGGCAGGGATTTAAGAACCTTGTGTGCCAGAGATAGCCAAGAGTCAATGTCTCCACCATGTAGAACAGGGGTCTCAAACTGGTGGCCCTCCAGCTGTTGCAAAACTACAATTCCCATGAGGCATTGCAAGGCTGACAGTTACAAGCATTGCTCCCATAGGCAGAGGCATGATGGGACTTGTAGTTCTGCAACAGCTGGAGGGCCGCCAGTTTGAGACCCCTGATGTAGAAGATCTGAAAAATCTACGTAAAGCAAGTAAACTGGACACATAACCCTTTTTGCCATTGAGCTTTGTTGTCTGTGCTTCACCATAAGTGTATCAGCACAGCTTGTTAACTGTCCCCCATTGTCCTTTCTGGTCACCACCAGTAAGCCTTCATTATGTTTGCAATTCCACCTCTTCAAAGGAGCTTTTTTTTTTTGTCTTCATGGGTTGGGCATCCCTCGCAGATCCTAGAATAACCATTACCTCTGCATTCCAATAAAATGGACAAGAATCCAGACTCTTAAATGGGCAGCAGGTTATGGTTGTGGTGAAGCACCACGCGTGTTGTGACGCGGCTGGACGTGTCCTCATCTCTCTTCCTCTTGTCTTTCACACAGGATTATGTCTTTTACCTGGATCCTGATCGTGTGGAGTCAGGCAAAGGCAAATGTGCTTACGACCCCAAACTGGATAGCGTGTCTGCGCTCATCAGTAAGTGACACTTTTCTATTCCGATCTTGGATTGTAGGATGAGACGGTGTAAATCCTTTCCTTGCTCATTTCCCATATCTCCTGTCCAGCCAAAACATACTTTTATTTCTGAGCTCCTGCAAAAAGCAGCGTGTCTGGTGGGACATTTCTACCTACACCACTAGAATACATCCGGAACTTTATTATATTATTCAGAATATTTAACCCCTTCTGGCCAGAATGCTTCTGTGGTGGAAATGTTTTAAGTGATAATTAGTTTTTTTTTTTTTTAGTCCTTAGGCACAATGTATCAGACTGTCCTTCCTCTACCCTTGACATTCAGAGATACATTTTATACAGCACTTTAAAAAAACAAACTGTAAAGCCTCATACACACGATCGGATTTTCCGCCAGGAAATGTGTGATGACAGACTGTTGGCGGAAAATCCGACCGTGTGTACGGTCCATTGAACAATTGTTGTCGGATTTTCCGCGGACACATGTTGGATGGCAGGTTTTAAAATTTTCCGCTGACAAATGTCTGTCGTCGGATTTTCCGAGCGTGTGTACACAAGTCCGTCGGACAAAAGTCCAAAGTACAAACACGCATGCTCGGAAGCAAGGACGAGCCGGAAGCGGTCGGTCTTGTAAACCAGCGCTCATAATGAGCATTAAATTTCATGACGTTAAATTATTAAATTATGATGGCAAATTATGAAATCTGGAAATGCAGAGCACAATTCTCTTCTTCTTTAATGGGATAATAATGAAGCTGCTTTGCTGGTGATACTGATGGAGTTATTGCAAACAAATTTTCAAAAGGCTTTTTTTTTCTAGTGATATCAAGAATAATATTGTTATGATTTTTTTATTTTGGCAAGTTACCACAACACCATTATCCCGTAGTTTTTAAGATCAAAGATACAACTATGTTGGTGTCCCTTGTTAATTTTACATTGTATTTTTTTAAATGTAACTGCCGACTCCCAAACTGTCATTTGAAGTAAAACACATAGCCAAGTATTATTATACACAATTTTTTTTTATCATGCATTAAAAAAAGATAAACAAATAAAATTAGACATGCTCTCTGCCAATAGAACGTAACCAAAAAGTGCATTCTATGCATCCAAAAATATAGAAAATATACCAAATTAAATTTTTATTATTCAACCAAAAAAATAATGTCAAAGCAATAACTCCAAGGCCAATAATAAATAACACGTTATCTCCTCCGATTCCGCAACATGTCTGGGTGATGAACGGCCGTTCAGAAATGAAATGAAAAACGTGAATCAACACTCACCAAGCTTCTACTAACACAAAATTAGCAGGAGGAGCCCAAAGGGTGGCGCTAAAGAGCTGAAAAAAACACGTAGTACGTCACTACGTTCGTGTTTGTTGGCCGACAATTCCTTGCCGTTTTTGTACGCAAGACAAGTTTGGGCCAACGCCCTTCGGACAAAAGTCCACGGTTTTGTTGGCCAACAATCCAATCCTGTGTATAGAATGCATTAAGATAAAAAAAACATTCTTACATTACAACTCCTTTAAAGTGGTTCTAAAGGCACAAGGGTTTTCCCCTGAATGCAATCTATGCCTTCAGATAAAAAAACCTTCTGTGTGCAGCAGCCCCCCTAATGCTTTCCTGAGTTTCATCTTGATCCACCGATGTTGCATGAGAGCTTCGGCTGTCCAGGACTCTCCCCCCTGATTGGCTGACACACAGCAGCGGGAGCCATTGGCAAGTGGGCCAATGAGGAGGGGGGGGGGGGACCGAGCCACAGTGGGCCAATAAGGAGGGGGGCCAATGGGCCAATCAGTGGGCCAATAAGGAGGGGGAGCAGGACCAAGCCACAGCTCTTTGTCTGAATGGACACACAGAGCAGCATCTCAGCTTGGTTGCCCCCATAGCAAGCTGCTTGCTGTGGGGGCACTCAGCAGGAGGGAGGGGCCAGGAGCGCCAGGGAGGGACCGGAGAAGAGGAGGATAGGGGCTGCTCTGTGCAAAACCAACTGCCCAGAAGAGGTAAGTATAACATGTTTGTTATTTTTAAACCCCCAAAAAAAGAGACTTGAAGCTTAATTTTTTTAAGCTAGTGTGCATGGAGCTTAACTGCTGGTTCACACAGGGGCGGCTTCAAAGTCACCCGACTCTGAAGCCGCCCCGCACAGCGCGACCACAGCGTGGCTTGTAAACGACTTCTTTAATAGGAGTCAATGCAAGCCGCTCTGAAGTCGCCCCAAAGTAGTGCAGGAACTCTTTTCTAAGTCAGAGCGACTTGAGTCGCTCTTTTTAAAACAGTTCTATTGCACTGCATGGAGCGCGACTTGTCAGGCGGCTTAGATGCCTAACAGGTCGCCCCTGGGTGAACCAGGACTAGAAGTGACAGAAACTGTTACTTTTGTATTTATTTATTTTCTTTATCATGTACTTTCTTTGCTTTTTTCCGGTGGATTGCACTACACTCTTATCGGCCCATCTAGTGAAAACATGCACTGTTTGGCTTAAACTACTTTAGATTCTTATCAGTTCTTCCAGTAAACATGCTGTCAGTTGAGAATGACACTTTGTGATGGCCGGACAATGTACTTTGTTACAATTTGGCCTGCCAAGGATATATAGAAACATCAGGAAGCACTGAGAGAGCCACTTAAGGGTGTATTCCCACTGGGGACGGTTGATTGGAACCACGTCTGAATAGGATTGTCCCCCCTCCTAAGGCAACCCATAAACGGAGCACATTTCTTTCTTGTAACCACGGGTCGAACGATCAACTTGGGTACATTCAGCCTGCCCATACATGGTTTGAATCTCAGCCGGTTCCTGCGGAACCGGCCAAGATTTGAACCGTCTATGGCCGGCTTAACTCTCCTTCTGGGTTTCGAGTACCATGCACTTCTTGGGCAGCATGCTTACATCATCACCTCTGCCAACCAGACTACAGTGATGTTGTATAGTGCTCCATGGGTGCTCCATGATCTATGAGACTTTTGTGATCGGGCATGGTTCATGCCCAGATTTAAGTGAATTATGCCCAAAGCCACCTTGTCCAAGCAGTCTTGGAGATGGTTTGGAACACTCACACCACAAAAATGAACTGGACTAAGGGGCTGTACCATGCCCGGGCACAGATAAAACACCTAGTGTGGTTACACCATGAATGGTACCAATGGATGGACCAGGGTCCCTTCGAGAAGGAGTCAAACAGGCCACATCATGTGGTGCTAAGCTGGTTAACCCAATGTTTGGAAATCTTACCTAGGCAATAGTTTCCTAAGGTTGGAAAATCTCATTGACACACTCTAGGGTACTTATGTCAAACAAAAGACCCGTGGGTCAAATCCTACCTGCCAGGTCTTGTCATGTGGCCCTTGCATCCAAGTTTGGAGCTGGAACATGACTGAACTCCATTCCACCACTTCCGGCTCTCATCCTTCACTCCTGCTCCCCGCTGTCACTTAAAACACAGAAGCCTTCTGTTTTTACAAGAGATAGCTTTGCTCTCAGCAGCTCCCGAATCTAACAGATACAGTACCTCAACACACTCACGGTGGGGACAGATCTCCAGGTATCAGGGAGTACCAGGGAGGTATTACAGCTGAATACAAGGGTAGTAGAGCCGCTTACACAGGGAGCTACTAGAGCCGGGCCAGGTAGGGGATAGTTGAGATGAAAGGAAGCTTTGGGGGGGTTTGGGATTGCACACTATGCATAGCACACCCCTGAACTTTGCACTCTGTATGTGGCACACTCCTGAACTCTGTACTCTGTACCTAGCACACTCCTGAACTCTGCATTCTGTACGTAGCTCACTCCTGAACCCTGCACTCTGTAGGTAGCACACTCCTGAACTCTGCACCCTGCTTATAGCACACTCCTGAACTCTGCACCCTGCTCATAGCACACTCCTGAACTCTGCACTCTGTACGTAGCACACTCCTGAACTCTGCACTCTGTACCTAGCACACTCCTGAACTCTGCACTCTGTACCTAGCACACTCCTGAACTCTGCATTCTGTACGTAGCACACTCCTGAACTCTGCATCCTGCTTATAGCACACTCCTGAACTCTGCACTCTGTACATAGCACACTCCTGAAATCTGCACCCTGCTCATAGCACACTCCTGAACTGTGAGCTCTGTTCGTAGCACACTCCTGAACTCTGCACTCTGTACATAGCACACTTCTGAACTCTGCACTCTGTACATAGCACACTTCTGAACTCTGCACTCTGTACATACCACACTCCTGAAATCTGCACCCTGCTCATAGCACACTCCTGAACTCTGCACTCTGTACATAGCACACTCCTAAACTCTGCACTCTGTACATAGCACACTTCTGAACTCTGCACTCTGTACATACCACACTCCTGAAATCTGCACCCTGCTCATAGCACACTCCTGAACTCTGCACTCTGTATGTAGCACACTCCTGAACTCTGCACTCTGTATGTGGAACACTCTTGAGTACTCCCATGTATTTCAGTAGATACATAATCTTACAGATACAACTGGCCCTTTGAGGGCAAACATAGTGCTGATGCGGCCCGCAAAGAAATTGAGTTTGACACCCCTGCTCTAGGGAGATGATTCCTACCAACATGTAGCATGCCACGCTTCAGAATGTTTAAAGTATATTAAATAGCTCATCCACTGTGCATGCCATCCCCACATATGGTCATTTTTGTACTTTCTAAGAACTTAAGCACACAAGTTTTTGGTTACCTCTGCTTCAGTCAATGAAAATTCAAAAGCAGCTCCTAGCAGCTTAGATTGAGGTCGAAAGGACAGAAACACCCTTGAAGGATCTTAGGAGCTTTTCAAACTGACCCCGAATGCAAACCCCTAAAAATGTTGCATCTACAAAAGACCTCCTAGTGTTCAATTAAAATGTCCCCAGTGACACCAGATTAGGGAAGATTCCAGCAGTTGTTAATAATCAGCATGGGTGTTTATTGACGCCTGTTCATCATACTGATGAGATTGCAGTAAAGCCCCATTACCAGTCCATTGCTCAATGCATACTACCCACAGAGTCATATAATGTATAGTTGGTGAAGTGACGGGTTAATGTACAGACACAGCTTAGGAGCAGCTGTGGGTTCTAAAGAGGAGGTCCATCTGGAGTAATAGACAAGACTGCCAGAACTCATTCCTGCTAATCCGCCTTCTCCCCCCCCATGTGAGCCCTCCCTTTACCCTCCACCTGAGGGGCTTTCGTTACAATCTAAGGTCGAGACTCTCTAATTAATCAGGAGCAGCTGTTGGGCCAAGTGCCAGCCAGATAACTGTCGGTCAGAGCTGTGCTCGCTAATATACCGCTCTGACCCAGCCAAGTCTAACTTTACATGACTGTATCTAAACATGACCCAACAGTTGTGACCTGCAGACGTGTTTTGGGTACTTTGAACTTAAAACATAACATCTGACCTCCTTCTACAGATGAGGAACTCTACTCTGGTGTCTACATCGACTTTATGGGCACAGATGCGGCCATTTTCAGAGCGATGGGCAAGAAGGCGGCCATGAGAACTGACCAGTACAACTCCCGCTGGCTTAATGGTGAGTTCATACCTCATACAGGGACATTACAAGTCTACGGTGTGACCTTATGATGGGTTATATATACAGTCCGACTTCTGGTCTTTCCATAAAAGCCGTCTATTCTTTCCGTTTTAGACCCCGCTTTTGTCCATGTACAGCTGATTCCGGACAGCGCAGAGCGAAATGATGACAAATTGTATTTCTTCTTCCGGGAAAAGTCCACGGATGCTCCTCACAGCCCCACCATCCATTCCCGTATTGGGCGCGTCTGCTTGGTGAGTAAGAAGGCATCTACTGGCAAACGTCTGCTGACTACCATAAGTTTCGGTTTTGCCCTCAAATGTACAACCAGATATAAAAAAAAGTCCAACTAATGTAGTATTAGGGCAGCAGTTAGGCAGCCCATCGATAATTACATTTTTTTTCCTTCTAATGCCCCGTACACACGATCAGAATTTCCGATGGAAAATGTGCGATCGGAGCTTGTTGTCGGAAATTCCGACCATGTGTGGGCTCCATCAGACTTTTTCCATCAGAATTTCCGACAAAAATAAAGTTTGAGAGCAGGCTCTAAAATTTTCCGACAGCAAAATCCATTCGCGTAAATTCCGATCGTGTGTAGACAATTCCGACACACAAAGTGCCACGCATGCTCGGAATCCAGCAGAAGAGCAGCACTGGCTATTGAACTTCATTTTTCTCGGCTCGTCGTACGTGTTGTACGTCACCGTGTTCTTGACGTTTGGAATTTCCGACCAACTTTGTGTGGCCGTGTGTATGCAAGACAAGTTTGAGCCAACATCCGTCGGAAAAAATCAGATGGATTTTGTTGTCGGAATGTCCAATCGTGTGTACAGGGCATAAGGCAGTCAGTGTTGATGGGGGAATGCCTCCTGGAGCCCTGTTATGTTTTGTCGTGTGAGCCTTTCTGCTGGCAGAACACGATTACTGCTGGCGGCTTTATCTGCCGACAGTAATTGTATGTAAAAAATCCAACAGGCTGGTTGTACCCAAGTCAATCGATGGATATTAAGATATAATGAATATAATGGGTATAATCAGCCTGCCCATACATGGATCGATCCTCGGCCAGTCCCTGTCGAACCGGACGAGTTTCAATCAATGTATGGTCGGCTTTACTGGCTTAGTGGTTACCAGTTTTGCCTTTCACCATTGGGGTCCTTGGTTTGTATACTAGCATCAAACAAACATCTGACGAAAATTTTCTTAATCCTCTTGTATTTTATTGTATTATAACTGTATTGTCTCCCTTTTATATTGTAAAGCGCTGCGTAAACTGTTGGCGCCATATAAATCCTGTATAATAATAATAATAATAATAATTTGTCCAATAATCTGACCGTGTACAAGGCTTGGCCATACATGGGTCGAATTTCGAAAGAATTTTCTTTTGAGAATCAGAAAATTTGTGCGTTTTGTGATCCAATGGCGCCATTGGATCACAAAATCACATTTTATTTCGAAATTCGGCCAACCAAGCCTTCAATTTCACCTCCATGTTGCTACAGAAAAGAATTTTCGTGGCTGGGAATCTTCTTTTCTTTCCGGAAATCTTCTTTTCTTTCCGGGAATTTTCTTTTCTTGCATGTGCGCATTTCTTTTTCGATTACATTTTTCGCACGATTCTCCCATCATTGATTAGAAAATCGTTTGTTTTTCAAAAAATTTCCAACATGTCCGATTTGACTCAAATTTGATTGCCGTACGAAAATCGGCTGTTGCTGCAGCTCCACTAATGGTGCGAAATACGAACGAAAATTCTTAGATAAGATTTTCGAAAGAAAATTATTTCGCAATTCGACCCATGTATGGCCTGCCTAAAGCAGGCCATACACGGTCGAATTTCGAACAAGTTTTCTTTTCAAAATCAGAAAGTTTGTTTTTTGTGATCTGATGGCGCCACCATTGATTTTCGAAATTCGGCCGACCAAGCCTTCAATTTCACCTCATGTTGCTACAGAAAAGAATTTTCGTGGGCGGGAATCTTCTTTTCTCTCCGTAAATTTTCTTTTCTTATTACATTTCTCACACGATTCTCCCATCATTGATTAGAAAATCGTTCATTTTTCTAAAAATTTCCAACATGTCCGATTCCTAAAATTTGATTGCCGCATGAAAATCGGCCGTTGTCGCAGCTCCACTAATGGTGCGAAATTCGTACGAAAATTCTTTCATATGATTTTCGAAAGAAAATTCTTTCGAAATTCGAACCATGTATGGCCGGCATAGGCCGGCCATACATGGGTCGAATTACGAAAGAATTTTCTTTCGAAAATCTTATCTAAGAATTTTCGTTCGTATTTCGCACCATTAGTGGTGCTTCAGCAACAGCCAATTTTCGTGTGAATGTGAGTAATCGGACATGTTGGAAATTTTTTGAAAAACGAACGATTTTCCAATCAATGATGGGAGAATCGTGCGAGAAATGTAATTGAAAAAGAAATGCGCATGTGCAAGAAAGGAAAATTCCCGGAAAGAAAAGAAGATTCCCGGCCACAAAAATTATTTTCTTTAGCAACATGGAGGTGAAATTGAAGGCTTGGTTGGCCGAAGTTCGAAATCAATGGTTGCGCCATCGGATCACAAAACACACAAATTTTCTGATTTTCAAAAGAAAATTCTTTTGAAAATTCGACCCATGTGTGGCCAGCCTTAGCCTTAACCATCAGAAAATTTTCTGATGACAGAACACAACGTCAGAAGTGACGTAATGTGTTGAATTGTTTTGTATGTGTTCTTTCATTTCTGAGCATGCCTAGTTCTGCTCTTCAGATTTTTTTTTCTGTCAGAAAACCGTACTAATGAAAAGAAAATCAGACGTTGTGGTCACATCAGACAAAAATTTTCAAGCCTGCACATCCAGTTTTTGTCTGCCGAAAATTCGTAATCGGCTGTCAAAAGCAGCATAATAACGATCAGAAAATCGGCAGATCGGACAAAATGTATCTTCATATTTTCTGACCGTGTGTACGGGGCCTTTAGTCTCAGGACTAGATCTCAGGATTAATCTCCTGGCAGCTAAAAAAAAAAACCTCCCATTTATGTATTTTATCTCTTTATTTAGTTTGTTTTTCTGGAGTTAAGCTTTAAATCTTAAGATCTTCAAATACTTTGTATCGGTGTCAGCGAGTATGCAGAAAATGTGAGAATCCCAAAACGACACTAATAACTTTGTTACTTTGTAACATCTGCTTCCTCCCGTTCTCCGTCTCTTTCACACACTTTTGTGCCCCAGTTACATCCAAATTACCTTATCTGCCCTGCCCTTCACCATTCATCCGCCAACATGATTTCACAAAGAATTCTTCATTCTCCTGCCAAATGGTGTCTATATTCCTCCGAAATCAATTTTCTCCACTCATTTCACACTTTAGGGATTTTCCTCACTCAATATGGCATACAATTCAATTGTCAGACTGAACCCCCCCCCCAAGATAATAAACTGAGATGGGTTTTCGGGGAATTTCTGATAACCAATACTTTCTAGTAAGTCTAGGTATTAAAGGAACAAGTTTATACTCCAATATGTATTGAAATGCTGGAGAGCTCTGGATGGGACCGGGTGTCACTGTGGGGCAGTAGGGGGACATTGTAAGGTGGGTTATAGACATGTGCAGCAGTGGCAGGCTGGTGCTCAATATTTGGGGGGCAGCAAACCAACGCAACACCTTCCCCGGGAGATGGACAGGAAGGTGGTGACCCCCCCGCCGGAGACAGACAGGAAGGTGGCGACCCCCCTGCGGGAGATGGACAGGAAGGTGGCGATTCCCCCCCCCCCCCGCGGGAGACGGATGGGAAGGCGGTGATCCCCCCCACAAGAGACGGACGGGAAGGCGGGCAATCCCCCCCATGGGAGTCAGACGGGAGGGTGGCAATCCCCCCGCGGGAGATGGACAGGAAGGCGGCAATCCCCCCAGGGGAGACGGATGGGAAGGCAGCAATTCCCCCCATGGGAGACAGACGGGAGGGTGGCGATCCCCCCGTGGGAGATGGACGGGAAGGCGGCGATCCCCCCACGGGAGACAGATGGGAAGACGGCGATTCCCCCCCCCATGGGAGACAGACGGGAGGGTGCCGATCCCCCCCGCGGGAGAAGGACGGGAAGGCGGCAATCCCCCCCTCAGGGGAGACAACGGAAGGCGGCAAACACACCCCCCTCTGCGGGAGGCGGACAGGAAGGTGGCGATCAGAGCAGGGGCAGCCCGTCCATTAAGGGCACATGGGTGCCGCCTCCCCTATCCATGCGTCCGGCCCCTTTCAGGATGCAGGGCGCATGAATTCCAATGTGGGGGGTGGTTTTTTGAAGCACCGATTAGAGCCAAAGGCTCTAATAGGCTTCAAAATAGGGTGGGCTCGGGGCGCTGAGAATGCGCTTGGAGCCCACCCAGGTGTGTGAGAATAGGGAATGAATATTCCCTATTCTTACACTTAATCGCCTTTGCGCCAATCGGGAAGCGTGGGTTCTGAGACCCGTTTCCTGACTGGCCGAAAGGAGAAGCGTTCTGAGATTTCGTTCGGCCGCCGAGGAGGAGGGAGGAGACGGATGACGCCGAGCAGGGGAAGGGGAAGTTGCTTGTGATGCCCGCGGCGGAGAGCCGGGAAAGACACCCGTGGTTGCCCACCATGGATGGGGTAAGTGCATTGTTTGCTGCCCCCCCCCAAAAAAATTACCACCAACCGCCACTGGATCAGAGGCCTCCTTACATTGCTGATCCTCTCTCCAGAAACTCCTCGCTCTGTGATCGTTGCTTCTCCTCCAAACAGGAAGTCCTAAGACTCCCTGCCACTCGGGTCTCAGGACCTGCTTTATGATTGGCCGGGAAGAGAATCAAGAAGACACTAGCGAATATTAATTCGCTATTTTCACACAACTGGGTTGGCTCAAGACACAGTGCTCTGCGCCCTGAGCCCATACCTTTTTCTTTTAAGCCACTTGGGTCTCAGGACCTGCTTCCTGATTGGAGCAGCTAGCTGCCATAACCCTGGTATCCTCTTGTTCAGCCGGCGGTCCGCTTCACGATAAAAGAGGTCCCTGCGCAGGATTCCCCGCAAGATCACTTTTATCTGCGGCAGGAGAGGGGGCCCCCCTCCCGCCGCGCTCCGGTACCCTCCGCCGCTTACCGAAGCCATCAGCAGCGGCGGAGGTGATCGGATCTTCTCTCTTGTGTGACATGGAGACGAGTGAGGGGAAGATGGCCCCCAAAACGTCACTTCCGCCCATAGCTCTTAAAGGGCCATTTTTTTTGTATTTTTTAAATGACAGTTTTTTTATTTATTTTTTTTATTGCATTTTAGTGTAAATATGAGATGTGAAGTCTTTTTGACCCCAGATCTCAAATTAAAGAGGTCCTGTCATGCTTTTTTTCTATTACAAGGGATGTTTACATTCCTTGTATTAGGAATAAAAGTGACACAATTTTTTTTAAAGAACAGTGTAAAAATAAAAAATAAAAGATAAAATAAATAAGAAAAAAAGATTTTTTTAAACGCCCCCCCCCCCCTTCCAACGAGCTCGCGTGCAGAAGCAATCGCATACGTGAGTAGCGCCCGCATATGAAAACGGTGGTCAAACCACACATGTGAGGTATCACCGCGATCAGAAGAGCAAGAGCAATAATTCTAGCCCTAGACCTCCTCTGTAACTCAAAACGTGCAACCTGTAGAATTTTTTAAACGTCGCCTATGGAGATTTTTAAGAGTAAAAGTTTGTCGCCATTCCATGAGCAGGCGCACTTTTGAAGCATGACATGTTGGGTATCAATTTACTCGGTGTAACATTATCTTTCACAATATAAAAAAAATTGGGCTAACTTTACTGTTGTCTTATTTTTTAATTAAAAAAAAGTGTATTTTTTCCCAAAAAAAGTGCGCTTGTAAGACCGCTGCGCAAATACGGTGTGACAGAAAGTATTGCAACGACCGCCATTTTATTCTCTAGGGTGTTAGAAAAAAAAAATGTATAATGTTTGGAGGTTCTAAGTAATTTTCTAGAAAAAAAAAATGTTTTTCTTGTGCACAACAAATCTCAGAAAGAGGCTCGGTCCTTAAGTGGTTAAATAGCTTGTATTGCGAAACGCTCGTATACGCCGTTACTCGCAATCTGGGTTTTTACTGTATACATGATCTTTGGCCAGTGTCGTGTTCACGTGTTAAAATATTTCAGATGTAGAATGAGTGGCTTTGTTTATAAACAAACCTGAGTCTGTAACATATATTATTGTCAATAAATTTGAGTGCACCAAAGCAATAAATGTACTAAAAAAATGTTTAAAAAAAAAAAAATAAATAAAGGTGCATCTCTTTCCCTCCAAAGCCCATTGGATACTTGTAGACCACCCAAAACTGCCTTCATTCTGCCCCTCAAATCCAGTTCATTTTTTAGCAAAGGGACAGTTTTGCTCACCTCTGGTCTCCATTTGTTCTTAGACGGACATAAGAATTGGATACATGAGACTCCGCAGCGTTTACTGTCAAGCTTGCATTGAAATGTTGAGTTTGATTCTATGTTTCTATATGGTGTCACCTCTTACAGAATGATGACGGGGGTCACTGCTGTCTGGTGAACAAGTGGAGCACGTTCCTGAAAGCTCGGCTCATCTGCTCGGTGCCCGGTGCGGACGGGATAGAGACACATTTCGATGAACTGCGTACGTAGCGGGTGAAGGTTTCTGTTGGGTTTTTCTCTCCTATTTGGTGCTCTGCTTTTTTAAAAATGGATTTGAATCTTTTGCAGAGGACGTCTTCATCCAGCAGACACAGGACAGTAAGAATCCGGTCATCTATGCGGTCTTTTCCGCTTCTGGGTAAGCACGCCATTCTCTCCTTATGGATCTTTCCTCTAGTTTACGTCTTGAGAGGTCCCTTCCTTTCTGATTGTCCCTTCCCTCTGCAGCTCCGTGTTTAAAGGATCGGCGGTGTGTGTGTATTCCATGGCCGACATCCGGATGGTGTTCAATGGGCCCTTTGCTCACAAGGAGGGCCCCAACTATCAGTGGATACCGTATACAGGGAAGATCCCCTACCCACGCCCCGGCACGGTAAGCACGATTCCGCCGACTGTTGGAGATAATTAATACTATTGATAGTTTTGGCCATTTTTAGCTAAACAGTATGTTTACCCAGGGCTGGGACAAGGTGTGGGCAGAAGGGGCAGCTGCAGAAGTAAGGGGGTAAAAAAATTGACGCAGGGTGGTACAGCCATTCTACGGCATGCATTAACAGTGGGGGAGGGGCGCTCAATTCTGGATCTTTGCCCTGGGCACTGGACGACCTTGTCCCGATACTGTGTTTATCAGTTAGGTATCGCCATGAAGCATGAGACAAAACTTAGGTTTACAGACACTTTACGACCGGCATACTAGGAGACCTGATTGCTTTGGACTACATTACCGTCTTTTCTTCTGTGCTTTTATGTTCAGCAGGAATAAATGGCCATTGAACTTTCTCTTATATAGAAGAAATGATGTGACATAAATGGCGCTCTGCTGTGTTACATGAAAAATGAAGAGTTTGTTTGGAGGAAATTCCTCGGCACTACAGAGAATCACAAACCAATTCTGACAACACATCTATTAGATTAGAAATCCAGAGCGCCAGACTAAAACCGGATAAAAGAGTCCCGGACCATTTTATTGTTAGTAAAAAAAAAAAAAGTCATATAAAAACAGCCAACGCACTTCAGGGGCATACAGGGCAATAAAGGGGGACGGCGTTGCCCCAAAATGCACTGGCTGATTTTATATGACTTTTTTTAATCCAGTTTTGGTCTGGTGCTCTTTTCTGTATTAGACATGTGCAGAGCGATAAAAATCATTTTGTTTCGATTAGTCAATTAATTTCTTTTCGTTAAATTTGTTCCTTTTAGTTAAACTTGTTTTCGGAATTTATTTAGTTTATTCATTTTTCGAATTTGATTACATTTTTCCAAATTCTACTGAATTGAATTCAGTTCAACCTAATTCGGAAAATTCAAATCGGCATTTAGAATTGTCTTTTTATTCAAACGCGGCTTCCGAATTTTTCACATCTAAGAATTGCAATATGTTTAAATTTCAAATTTGTTTCCCAATTCAAATCCAATTCAAATTTCTGTATTTTTTGACTAATTTCATTTACATTCGTTACTATTGTGATTCAGAATTCCGATACATCCGAATTTCGATTCAGAACAAAACAAATTGCACATGCCTATTCTGTATCTCTATTGTTTAAACTACTGTTGGGTGCCCATGGAGGAAAGCCTTGCCGTGTGGGAGCCACCTTGCAAGAGCTATTGAGTTTGTTTGAAGTTTTTCTTCATCTGACTACACATGTTGTTCTGGAGACCACATTTTTTACCCCCCCAATAACATCCTCATGGGGCACTTGGCTAAAAAAAAAAAACAGAGATTAATGAATGTGCAATCATTCAGAAATTAAAGTTGAACTTTGGGAAACTGGAGGTATTTTATAAATCAAAGTTTAATTAACGTATTCTGGTGACTCTTTGAGTCCTTTAACCACATGCAGTCTTCAAGCCCTTCACTCATCATGGAGTGCAATGTCTAAGTCAGGGGTGTCCAAACTACGGCTCTCCAGCTGTTGCGGAACTACACTTCCCATGAGGCATTGTAAAACTCTGACATTCACAGACATGACTAGGCATGATGGGAGTTGTAGTTCCTTAACAACTGGAGGGCCATAGTTTGGACATCACTGGTCTAAGTAGACCCTCAGGGACTCAATACCCCTTTCTAGGGGTCCCCTTCCCTGGACCTGTACAGCACCCTACTGGAAACACCTTGGTTGGTCATTATTGCACAGAGTTCCATATACGCAGTGTCCAGTGCAATGTCTAAGTAGACTCTGTGGGACCCGGTTCCCCTTTCTTGGGGTTCCCCTCCCTGGACCTGTACAGCACCCTACTGGAAACACCTTGGTTGGTCATTATTGCACAGAGTTCCATATGCGCAGTGTCCCATGCAATGTCTAAGTAGACTCTGAGGGATTTGATCCTCCTTTCTTGGGGTTCCCTTCCTTGGATCTGTACAGCACCCTACTGGAAACACCTTGGTTGGTCATTATTGCACAGAGTTCCATATACGCAGTGTCCAGTGCAATGTATAAGTAGACTCTGAGGGATTTAATCCTCCTTTCTTGGGATTCCCTTCCTTGGATCTGTACAGCACCTTACTGGAAACACCTTGGTTGGTCATTATTGCACAGAGATCCATATATGCAGTGTCCAGTGCAATGTCTAAGTAGACCCTCAGGGACTCTATACCCCTATCTTGGGGTTCCCTTCCCTGGTCCTGTAGAGCACCCTACTGGAAACACCTTGGTTGTTCATTATTGCACAGAGTTCCATATACGCATTGTCCAGTGCCAATAGGTTGCATTACAGGCAATACCCAAATGTTTGTTCCGATCATCGTAGCTGGACCCAGGCACCATCCATCTTAGCGTTCCAGCTGTAGGATTGGATCAGGATAACACCAATCTCCTTATCCGTGTTGGAACCATTAAGAATCTGGTAGCATCATGCACAGAGCTGCACAACAGTGACCATCACCTTCAGACACTGCTGAGAAAAACTGTACTTCCTGTATGGGAGACGGGTTTTACACATTGTATCACATTTGAGTTATCAGTTTTGCATATTTTGTTCATTTTCAGCGTTGGTTTTTGGAGATATTAGAAGAGCAACATTGTTTCTTTTTTTTTTTTAAATGTTTCCCATGCTGAATTTTCTTCTATCTTTCGGACATTTTCCCATGCAGTGTCCAGGAGGCACTTTCACGCCTTCCATGAAATCCACCAAAGACTACCCCGACGAAGTGATCAACTTCATGCGGACCCACCCGGTGATGTACAACCCTGTATACCCCGTGCACAGGCAGCCACTGCTTGTGCGAACGAACGTCAACTACAGATTCACCACCATCGCGGTGGACCAGGTGGACGCGGCGGACGGGAGATACGAGGTTCTCTTTTTAGGAACAGGTAACTTTTTTTGTTCATAGCACTGTAATTATCCGACTCTACAAAGCACCCTCTTCATCAGGACAGTATAATCAAGGGGCATCTTCGCCATGTTGTATCTTTGATGGTGATTTGTAAGTATCAAAGGAGGGTAAATCATGAGTCAGTGCGGAGATCTCCGTCGGCACCGTCTCCTGATTGGCGGCTCCGATAGCTGATTGTTGATTTGATGAGTCCGATTGAGGTTATGCCGGAATCAGATCCGCAGCAGACGGAAGAGTGGAGGTGATTCTCAATAAGGAATGGAGATGGAAAGCCCTGGAAACACTGACTTAAAAGTAACTCCACCTTTGTGGGAAAAAATAGTAAATAAGAAAAAACTTACTATAGCAGATACAATCACTACACAAGTCATATTGTAATTGAATGTTTAAAAATGACCTTTCCTTTAAATTTGCAGTGCTGCAATTTACTGTAAAATGCAATGGAGGTGTTCTGTACACAGGTATACGGAGCGCCCCCTGAAAATGTCATTTCCTGCTTGTGTGTCGTGATTGGCTCACTGATTTTCCCAGAAGCCTGCACTAAGATATAAGTCAGATGTTGGGCATCCCCTGCAACATAAATGTCATTGTTGGTGAGATGCTCCTAAAGGGAAATCACGTCTAAAGGGATGCAGACCCTACCACTTTTCAAATGAGAGCCCTGCGAGTGCAGCAGCTGTTTGATGATTATAAAGTCGCTTCCATTTACATTCACTTTGCACACATAGAAACAAACAGCCATTTCTCCAGTATAGCAAAAGGAAGGAATCTGCAACAATGTTTGTTATAATCCCTGCAATGTACATGGGGGGGGGGGGGGGGGGGGGGTTCTCAACAAAGTTGAGTTGATTTTTAATGGCACGAAGACAGTAACTAAGATTTTACTGCTGGTTATAAGAGAAGAACAGCAAGTCATATATAAGCCATAAGTCATATATAAGTATACAAATTACAGTTTAGTACCTAACAAAGGATTCACAAAGCACAGTGGTTTAACTAGAGAGACAGCACAGCAGAGACAGCTTGCTTTGCAGCTCCCTTTGTCTAATTGAAATCTTAATCTGAGCTCTCTGATTAGGGGGATGTCTCTGCTCTAGTTTATACATTGAGGTTTTTTTACGTAACGCCCTCTTTTAGCAGAGGTGAAACCTGAAATAGCTGAACATGTGGAAAGAGGGTGGAAGCCCCACCTGCTGGATGAATAGAAGACTGTCATATTAATGTGAAATATTATTTATTTACCTGAAAAAAGAACAATATTTTATTCTCTTTTTAAGTACTGACTAAAATACAGAAAATTATTAAAAACATATATACATTCCCTTTCAGACAAATACATTTATTTATATACACTAATCACATTTACACCTTCTGTATACCCAAGAATAATATAGCGGGGTATACAGCAAAAAATATATAATTTAATTCCATTTAAATTGCATGTTGAGTCTGCTTATCATTACTTATCACTGAATATCTTATACTATTATGGTGCCCATGATAGGCAGTCTGCAGTGTTGGCCTTTTAGCAGATAAACTGGGTCACTGACGTGAAATAGAGAATTTGGAAATTAGCACCTTGTGAATGCCATCTGACCCTTTTCTAGAGTGTGTGGACGTATCTTTTAATAATTTTCAATTCCTAAAAACTGTAACCTTTGTTTAAATTCACCAAAAATAAACCTTACTATAAAACATTTCCAGTAATAAAAAAAATTATATATTTTTAAAGACGATTTTTTTTTAGATTTCCAAATATGGCTTATTATAGTTATAAATTTAAATCTTAGACTAGAAAAAAATATTTTTCAACATGGGAATCTTCTTCTTCTTCTTCTTCTTCTTCTTCTTCTTCTTCTTCTTCTCCTTCTTCCTCCTTCTTCTTCCTCTTCCTTCTTTCTCCTTCCTTCTTTCTCCTTCTTTCTCCTTCTTTCTCCTTCTTTCTTCTTCTTCTTCTTCTTCTTCTTCTTCTTCTTCTTCTTCTTCTTCTTCTTCTTCCTCTTCTTCTTCTTCTTCTTCCTCTCTTCTTCTTCTTCCTCTTCTTCTTCTTCCTCTTCTTCTTCTTCCTCTTCTTCTTCTTCTTCATTATTATTTATATTTATGAGAGCTTTAAATATATTTCAAAATATTTGGCTGTTTTTAGACCAGAGGGATGAAATAAACTAGAATGTTTAATACATAAAAAAATGGATTTATTTTGGATATTTTTGTTTTTGATTTTTTTTCATGCGGTTGTTTTATATTGAGGTTTTTTTAAGGTATATATTTATTAAGATTTTTTTTATTCAAGAAATAAAATCTAGTTAAAAAAATATTGGGAAACTGAGAAATTCTTTTCCAGTTTGAGAAGCAAGAAGAGCTGCTAATATGAAAATCAGGTGTTCTCCTGAACCAGACAGTCTAAATAATTGAGTGTCTGTGCCTGCCCGGATAAGTAAGCAGAATCCTTGCTGTACTCCCCGTGTCCAGGCCACATTTAGCAGCGTCAGCATGTGTCAGTTATTTTAATAACTCTGATTCATTTTCATACCTAAAATATTTGTATAATTTTTTTAAGAATATATAAGGTTTTTATTTGGCACACTGTTTAAAGTGGTATTAAACCCAAAACAAAAAAATGCCACATATTGCAGCTTACCAATCATTGGGTGTAATGGCTGCATTCGTTTTCTTTTTTGGCATTTTTCCCCTTTGTTTTCACCTGGTAATCTGGCCAGTAACACACCTCCTGTATTAGAGAGACACAACTCTGGATGAAGGAGAACAGGAGACACAGCAAAGAGCAGCATTGTCAGAAATGGGGGGAGGGGAGTGTTAGATATAATAGCAGATTTAAAGTGATATTAAAGGTTCAGTGTTAAGTGGTTTGTCTCATCCATGCATGTACATTCTGCTGGAGAGCTTGTGCTTTTGAAAAAACAACAAACTTGCTGGCTGGATCACCAGATGAAAATATAGGAAAGAAAATCTAAAAGAAAAAAATACAAATAAAAAGACAATACCCCAGCTCAACTGCTACGTTCAATAGCTGGAGACCAGTGCTCTGCCTGAGATGTTTCGTCCCTGGTGAAATTAATCCATAATATGTAAACCCAGTGTGTAAACCTCTAACGCATTTCATCTGTGTAGCCGAAACGCATTAGATTTTATACGCTGTGTCTTTTGAGATGTAGCCAATACAGATTTGCATCGGAGAGTACAGAGTGGCCGGCTGTTCTTATTGTAAAAAAGAAAACAAATGCAGCTGCCTCTAGCATTGGTAATACATTTTTTTGCTCTTGGGTTTAATACCGCTTTAAAATAGATTATATTATTTTAATAAATGAAGCATCCATTTGATCATTATGATGGAGCTGACATAGTAAACACACGATTGGGAATAGCTCTGATTGGTTCCCAAACATCGGTGGGAGCCGTGGCTGTGAACTGGGATGGAGAGCCAGCAGCTGAGGGAAGTGTTGGCTTATGGCTCTCAGAGGTGGAAGTGTCTATTGAGGTGTCCTCAGCTTGGGGCATTGTAGCGGAGAATGCTTGAAGTATCTCTTTGATGAAGTACAGAAATGTATTATTGTGGGAGAGACTTTAACGGCTGCTGTTCCTCCTCAGATCAGGGTACAGTGCAGAAGGTGATTGTCCTGCCGAAGGACGACCTGGAGACGGAAGAGCTGATCCTGGAAGAGGTGGAAGTGTTTAAGGTATGAGATAACGTTTTGAGACTTCCATCCAACTTTACCAGCTCTATTAAAGTTTCTTATTATTCTTTTCGGGTACTTTATTGGCTACAGAATACTGCTGTTCCTCCTGAGGGGCGAGGGACAAGATAAATGTCTGAATTAGGATAGACGCGGGGGGGGGGGGGGGGGCGCTCATCAATTTTGCTGCACAGCAAGGCAGAGCTGTGTGACAGATCCATTATAGGATTCAGTGCTAGCGAAAGAAAAAGGTCACTGCATTCCAAGTTAAAAGCCATGGTTAAAAGTTTAATGAATGGTCCAGTGCTAGGCAGGTTGACGCATTTCGTTCGTATTGAGTAGGAGTTAACAGGTGGAGAAGTTCTCAACTTAGATGAACCCGAAGCAGCTGTGATCAATTAACTTACATAATTGCAAAGAGTATAATTACAAAGATACTCAATCTGCTTGGCATGCTGCCATTTACACCATGTATTTAAAAAAAAAAGTATCAAGTTGGTTTGTTTAAAACTGGATACAGAATATCAAACAATAAATCATACACCGGGGACAGCCACATCGACACAGAAACATATTCTATAAATGTGCACCTTTAGATACATAGTATAGAACTCTTTATACAGCCTTTCTCAACCTTTATAACATGGAGGAACCCTTGAAGTAACTTTCAGGTCTCAGGGAGGAACCCCTGCCAAAATGCACTATATCTGTAGCTCACAGTATGATAGTGTGGTGGTCAGTGGAAAGACTGCTCCTTACATTGGTGATCAGTGGGAAGAATGCTCCTTACATTGGTGGTCAGTGGGAAGAATGCTCCTTACATTGGTGATCAGTGGGAAGAATGTCCCTTACATTGGTGATCAGTGAGAAGAATGTTCCTTACATTGGTGATAAGTGAGAAGAATGTTCCTTACATTGGTGATCAGTGTGAAGAATGTTCCTTACATTGGTGATCAGTGAGAAGAATGTTCCTTACATTGGTGATCAGTGAGAAGAATGTTCCTTACATTGGTGATCAGTGAGAAGAATGTTCCTTACATTGGTGATCAGTGTGAAGTATGTTCCTTACATTGGTGATCAGTGAGAAGAATGTTCCTTACATTGGTGATCAGTGAGAAGAATGTTCCTTACATTGGTGATCAGTGAGAAGAATGTTCCTTACATTGGTGATCAGTGGGAAGAATGTTCCTTACATTGGTGATCAGTGAGAAGAATGTTCCTTACATTGGTGATCAGTGAGAAGAATGTTCCTTACATTGGTGATCAGTGGGAAGAATGTTCCTTACATTGGTGATCAGTGGGAAGAATGTTCCTTACATTGGTGATCAGTGAGAAGAATGTCCCTTACATTGGTGATCAGTGAGAAGAATGTTCCTTACATTGGTGGTCAGTGGGAGGAATGTCCCTTACATTGGTGATCAGTGAGAAGAATGTTCCTTACATTGGTGATCAGTGGGAAGAATGTTCCTTACATTGGTGGTCAGTGGGAGGAATGCTCCTTACATTGGTGATCAGTGAGAAGAATGTTCCTTACATTGGTGATCAGTGAGAAGAATGTTCCTTACATTGGTGATCAGTGAGAAGAATGTCCCTTACATTGGTGATCAGTGAGAAGAATGTTCCTTACATTGGTGATCAGTGAGAAGAATGTCCCTTACATTGGTGATCAGTGAGAAGAATGTTCCTTACATTGGTGATCAGTGAGAAGAATGTTCCTTACATTGGTGATCAGTGAGAAGAATGTCCCTTACATTGGTGATCAGTGAGAAGAATGTTCCTTACATTGGTGATCAGTGAGAAGAATGTTCCTTACATTGGTGATCAGTGAGAAGAATGTTCCTTACATTGGTGATCAGTGAGAAGAATGTTCCTTACATTGGTGATCAGTGAGAAGAATGTTCCTTACATTGGTGATCAGTGGGAAGAATGTTCCTTACATTGGTGGTCAGTGGGAGGAATGCTCCTTACATTGGTGATCAGTGAGAAGAATGTCCCTTACATTGGTGATCAGTGGGAAGAATGTCCCTTACATTGGTGATCAGTGAGAAGAATGTTCCTTACATTGGTGATCAGTGAGAAGAATGTTCCTTACATTGGTGATCAGTGAGAAGAATGTTCCTTACATTGGTGATCAGTGAGAAGAATGTTCCTTACATTGGTGATCAGTGAGAAGAATGTCCCTTACATTGGTGATCAGTGAGAAGAATGTTCCTTACATTGGTGATCAGTGAGAAGAATGTTCCTTACATTGGTGATCAGTGAGAAGAATGTTCCTTACATTGGTGATCAGTGAGAAGAATGTTCCTTACATTGGTGATCAGTGAGAAGAATGTTCCTTACATTGGTGATCAGTGGGAAGAATGTTCCTTACATTGGTGGTCAGTGGGAGGAATGCTCCTTACATTGGTGATCAGTGAGAAGAATGTCCCTTACATTGGTGATCAGTGGGAAGAATGTCCCTTACATTGGTGATCAGTGAGAAGAATGTTCCTTACATTGGTGATCAGTGAGAAGAATGTTCCTTACATTGGTGATCAGTGAGAAGAATGCTCCTTACATTGGTAATCAGTGAGAAGAATGTCCCTTACATTGGTGATCAGTGGGAAGAATGTCCCTTACATTGGTGATCAGTGAGAAGAATGTTCCTTACATTGGTGATCAGTGAGAAGAATGTTCCTTACATTGGTGATCAGTGAGAAGAATGTTCCTTACATTGGTGATCAGTGGGAAGAATGTCCCTTACATTGGTGATCAGTGAGAAGAATGTTCCTTACATTGGTGATCAGTGAGAAGAATGTCCCTTACATTGGTGATCAGTGAGAAGAATGTTCCTTACATTGGTGATCAGTGAGAAGAATGTTCCTTACATTGGTGATCAGTGAGAAGAATGTTCCTTACATTGGTGATCAGTGAGAAGAATGTTCCTTACATTGGTGATCAGTGAGAAGAATGTTCCTTACATTGGTGATCAGTGAGAAGAATGTTCCTTACATTGGTGATCAGTGAGAAGAATGTTCCTTACATTGGTGATCAGTGAGAAGAATGTTCCTTACATTGGTGATCAGTGAGAAGAATGTTCCTTACATTGGTGATCAGTGAGAAGAATGTCCCTTACATTGGTGATCAGTGAGAAGAATGTTCCTTACATTGGTGGTCAGTGGGAAGAATGTTCCTTACATTGGTGATCAGTGAGAAGAATGTTCCTTACATTGGTGATCAGTGAGAAGAATGTTCCTTACATTGGTGATCAGTGAGAAGAATGTTCCTTACATTGGTGATCAGTGGGAAGAATGTTCCTTACATTGGTGGTCAGTGGGAGGAATGCTCCTTACATTGGTGATCAGTGAGAAGAATGTCCCTTACATTGGTGATCAGTGGGAAGAATGTCCCTTACATTGGTGATCAGTGAGAAGAATGTTCCTTACATTGGTGATCAGTGAGAAGAATGTTCCTTACATTGGTGATCAGTGAGAAGAATGTTCCTTACATTGGTGATCAGTGGGAAGAATGTTCCTTACATTGGTGGTCAGTGGGAGGAATGCTCCTTACATTGGTGATCAGTGAGAAGAATGTCCCTTACATTGGTGATCAGTGGGAAGAATGTCCCTTACATTGGTGATCAGTGAGAAGAATGTTCCTTACATTGGTGATCAGTGAGAAGAATGTTCCTTACATTGGTAATCAGTGAGAAGAATGTCCCTTACATTGGTGATCAGTGGGAAGAATGTCCCTTACATTGGTGATCAGTGAGAAGAATGTTCCTTACATTGGTGATCAGTGAGAAGAATGTTCCTTACATTGGTGATCAGTGAGAAGAATGTTCCTTACATTGGTGATCAGTGAGAAGAATGTCCCTTACATTGGTGATCAGTGGGAAGAATGTTCCTTACATTGGTGGTCAGTGGGAGGAATGCTCCTTACATTGGTGATCAGTGAGAAGAATGTTCCTTACATTGGTGATCAGTGAGAAGAATGTTCCTTACATTGGTGATCAGTGAGAAGAATGTCCCTTACATTGGTGATCAGTGGGAAGAATGTTCCTTACATTGGTGATCAGTGAGAAGAATGTTCCTTACATTGGTGGTCAGTGGGAGGAATGCTCCTTACATTGGTGATCAGTGAGAAGAATGTTCCTTACATTGGTGATCAGTGAGAAGAATGTTCCTTACATTGGTGATCAGTGAGAAGAATGTTCCTTACATTGGTGATCAGTGAGAAGAATGTTCCTTACATTGGTGATCAGTGGGAAGAATGTTCCTTACATTGGTGATCAGTGAGAAGAATGTTCCTTACATTGGTGATCAGTGAGAAGAATGTCCTTTACATTGGTGATCAGTGAGAAGAATGTTCCTTACATTGGTGATCAGTGAGAAGAATGTTCCTTACATTGGTGATCAGTGGGAAGAATGTTCCTTACATTGGTGATCAGTGAGAAGAATGTTCCTTACATCGGTGGTCAGTGGGAAGAATGCTCCTTACATTGGTGGGCTTTGGGATGAATGCTCCCCTTGCAGTTAGCTAAAGAGATGACAGTGGTTATATATATGAGAATATTAAAAAAAACTGCTGATTGCTCAAGGAACCCGTAGCAACCTCTGGAGGAACCCTACTGTTTCAGGGAACACTGGCTGAAAAAGACTGTCTTCATATGATATGAATTAAGTACAACTGCTGTATCTATCAAATAGTAAACTCTTGCTATGTCCACACTACCCCCCACCCCCCCCCCCAACATGCATATAAGATCATTAGCCTTTACTGAGAAGCATCTTAGAAACCATATAAAACATTAGATAAGGCCAGCCATTCTAAACCAAACTTACCTGGATCATTAGGGTTCCTTTGAGGTTTATTGAGCTATGGGTGATTGACCTTTCATTTGATGGTGCTTTCCTTTCGTGCCAGGAGCAAGACACCAATTATCTTTTTAGCTGTGGCATTTTGAGCACCACTCCAGGGGTTACTTTTTTTCTATTGACCACCAAATTAAAGCAGGCCATAGATAGCTCAAAGATTTGAACCCTCTATGGGCAGGCTGATTGTACCCAAGTCAATCCATTGATCAACTTGGGTACGACCAGCTCCCCTCACCCCCCAACTGGGAGAACACAAAAGCTCCACAGGAGGGATTCCCCCCATTAACTCTGTCTGCGATGATGGAGTAATTAAGTGATTTTCTTTGCTGCAGCTTATGGTTGTAGGAAAGAAAATCATATCATCTATGTCCAGCTTAAGTCTAATGCCGCGTACACACGGTCGGACTTTCTGGCCTACTTGGTCCGGCACACTTTCTGACGGACTTTGTCCGCCAGGTGCGCCGGACTTCAAATCGGACGGACTTGCCCACACACGACCGGACTTTCCGGCGGGCTAAGTCCGCCCGTCTTTCTGAAGGACTTTCGCCGGAGTTACGGCGGACTTTCAGAATGAACGGACTTGCCCACACACGGACAAGTCCGTTAATTTTGAACGTGACTCAGGTGCGACGGGACTAGAAAAGGATGTCAATCTTGCCGCTTTTATTGGCGAGATTGATATCTTGCGAGCCCCGTCACGGGTCATACCAGGCCCTTAGGTCTGGTATGGATTATAAAGGGAACCCCCCTATGCCGAAAAAACGGCGTAGGGTCCCCCCTAAGTTCCATACCAGACCCCGATCCGAGCACGCAGCCTGGCCGGTCAGGAAAGGGGGTGGGGACGAGCGAGCGCCCCCCCCTCCTGAACCGTACCAGGCCGCATGCCCTCAACATGGGGGGGTGGGTGCTTTGGGGGAGGGGGGCGCCCTGCGGGGCCCCCCCACCCCAAAGCACCTTGTCCCCATGTTGATGAGGACAAGGGCCTCTTCCCGACAACCCTGGCCGTTGGTTGTCGGGGTCTGCGGGCGGGGGGCTTATCAGAATCCGGGAGCCCCCTATAAGAGGGCCCCCAGATCCCGGCCCCCCCACCCTATGTGAATGAGTATGGGGTACATGGTACCCCTACCCATTCACCTATGGAAAAAGTGTAAATAATAAAACACTACACAGGTTTTTTAAATATTTTATTAAACAGCTCGGGGGGGGGGGATCTTTCTACGGCTTCGGGGGTCTTCTTCCGGCTTCGGGGGTCCCTCCGGTTCATCTTCTCCCGGCGTCCGGTTGGTTCTTCTCCGCTCTCTTCTCCCGGTGTTCCAGTTCTTCGGCCAGCTCCTCCGCTGTCTTCAGGTAGCTCTCTTGCCAGCAGAGGTCTGGACTTCTGGGCTTCTTGTCTTCTCTTCTCTTCTCCAGATGTTGACACGACGCTCTCTCCGGCTGGACTGCTCTCTGAGGGCTGCGTTGTGACTTATATAGGCGGAGACCCCGCCCCCTTTTGATGTCACAGTCCCTGGGCATGCTGGGACTGTGACGTTTTAGGGGGCGTAGTCAACATCACCCTGTGACCACGCCCCCTAAAACGTCACAGTCCCAGCATGCCCAGGGACTGTGACATCAAAAGGGGGCGGGGTCTCCACCTATATAAGTCACAACCCTGCCCTCAGAGAGCAGTCCAGCCGAAAAGAGCGTCGTGTCAACATCTGGAGAATAGAAGACAAGAAGCCCAGAAGTCCGGACCTCTGCTGGCAAGAGAGCTACCTGAAAACAGCGGAGGAGCCGGCCGAAGAACTGGAACACCGGGAGAAGAGAGCGGAGAAGAACCAACCAGACGCCGGGAGAAGATGAACCGGAGGGACCCCCGAAGCCGGAAGAAGACCCCCGAAGTCGGAGGAAGATCCCCCCCCCCGAGCTGTTTAATAAAATATTTTAAAAACCTGTGTATTGTTTTATTATTTACACTTTTTCCCTAGGTGAATGGGTAGGGGTACCATGTACCCCATACTCATTCACATAGGGTGGGGGGGGCGGGATCTGGGGGCCCTCTTATAGGGGGCTCCCGGATTCCGATAAGCCCCCCGCCCGCAGACCCCGACAACCAACGGCCAGGGTTGTCGGAAAGAGGCCCTTGTCCTCATCAACATGGGAACAAGGTGCTTTGGGGTGGGGGGGCCCCGCAGGGCGCCCCCCACCCCCCCCCATGTTGAGGGCATGCGGCCTGGTACGGTTCAGGAGGGGGGGGGCGCTCGCTCGTCCCCACCCCCTTTCCTGACCGGCCAGGCTGCGTGCTCGGATCGGGGTCTGGTATGGATTTTAGGGGGGACCCCACGCCGTTTTTTCGGCGTAGGGGGTTCCCTTTATAATCCATACCAGACCTAAGGGCCTGGTATGACCCGCGCTCGCTGCAATAGGAAAATTTGTTTTTCCTATTGCAGCGAGCGCGAGTTGCAATACCCTGCCCTCGCATCTTATCTGGTCCGTTGAACCATCATACACACGAGCGGGCTTTCCGTCGGACCAGCACACAGATGAGCGGACTTTCCGCCCGAAACTGAGTCGGACGGAAAGATTTAAAACATGTTTCAAATCTAGGTCCGGCGGGCTTTTGGGAAAAAGTCCGCCCGAAAAGTCCGCCGGAGCCTACACACGGGCGGATTGTCCGGCACACTCTGGTCCACCGGACCAAGTTTGCCGGAAAGTCCGACCGTGTGTACGCGGCATAAGGGTTTGCACCACATTTGTATTCATCTTTGTATTAAGTTTTCTGTATTTTACCTTCTACCGATGTAACTTACCAGTTTTATCTCTTAGGATCCAAAACCCATAAGATCCATGAAAATTTCTTCGAAACGGGTAAGTACATTCCTGCATTCATATTCGATCAATGTGCTGATTCTTCGTAATGTAATTTTTGATTTCTGTACTTCTGATGTGTAAACCTTTTATGTTTTGCAAAGGTGACAAAGTCAACATTTACCATTGTAATGTTCAGCAATGACACAATATACCCATACAGTTTATGGTGAGCGAGACTAAAGGAATCAAAAAGTCCTACAACCAAATCCGTGCAAAGCTTAATAAAGGCTTCGTAGAACTAAAGATATTCACAAGTCGCATCTCATATCCCAAAATAGGAGGATTAGTCCTCATTTCGGGACAGTGGGCAGAGCCATCATTCCTTTATGTACCACAAGCCAAGTGCTCAGCCAGAACCTCTTTTTCTATCATTATTATTTTGAAGCTCCACAAAGCCGTGAGCACACTCAAAACCAAACACCAGGTGCAAAAAAAAAAAAAAAAAAGCGGAGCACACAAAAAAAGTGCCCAGGGTGTACACATGGTCCTCCTCTGAAGAGAAAGCACCCTGGCCCTGATCCCCAAGGCTCCTGACAGGGACTGGGGTACTCTGGGCGGACCCCTTTCTTTGGGAGACCTGCCGAAGCAAGACCTACCCAAGTACTAGGTGGAGCTCCCTCAAAGAAAGACCCCATGGGAGGGGGAGAACCTGCCCAAAAGACCACATGACACCCCCCCCCCCTCCAGACATTCAGGGCAAGTCAGAGGACCTACACTCTATTAGGGGGTGAGAAAGTGACTGTGTACAAACATATAAGGGAAAGTGGAGAAAGTGCTTCAATGTGACTGGTGTACAGTGCAAATATAGCATAATATGACTGAGCCATTTACTCCAAACTGCATACCGTTTGGAGACCATGACTTCTATGGAGTAGATAAAAATGACATTAGAAGCAAAGATGTGGGCTCCAGTGATGTGCTAGAGCAGTACCAGAATAATGACGTGGGGATCCCCCAGTGCCTGCAACCAAGTTAATTTCTAGATTGGCCAGAACCCTGATGACCACATTTACTCTGTTAGGCAAACCGCAACCAGAGCTGCACTGACTGCACTGTGACCCACCACTTCCTGCACCCCCCACATCTCCATTATTAGCTGTTGAGGCAAGGAGTGGGTACACCATTGCAGTCATTGAACTCCTAGTCGCGGTCAGCACAGAGCAAGTTTTCATGGGTTCTGGGCATTGTAAAATTGAACTGTGCTGCAGCAATAAGTGAGTGGTGCCTGCTTTGTGGTCCTGATGCTGGTTCAGCACAATGCTGGAGCGCACACTTGCAGTATTTAGTAACTGAAAGCAGAGACATGGAATGAAGTCACTCAACTTCAAAGAGTCTGAGGTACATTTATTGGTATCACCTGATCAACCCGTTTCTCCTACGTGTTTCTCTCCAACAGAAGCTTAGTCAGTTGGAGTGAAATGCGTAAGGTAGTAGGTGGATTCACTCGGTATCGGTGACACCAATAAGTGTATCATGGACCCTTTAAATGTTGGGTGGCTCCATTCTTGTTTCTCTGCTTTCGGTGTTAATGGATCACAGACTGTCTTGGAGCCAGCACCCTTTGGTCAGTTGAGCGGTGAGGGGAGCCTTGTAGTGGAGTAGTTGGGATTTATTGCAATTGTTTAATAACTGTCGCATATACACTATATTACCAAAAGTATTGGAACGCCTGTCTTTACACGCACATGAACTTTAATGGCATCCCAGTCTTAGTCCGTAGGATCTTAGTTCGTAAAACTAGAATGCCATTAAAATTCATGTGTGTGTAAAAGCAGGCGGCCCAATGCTTTTGGCAATATAGTGTATATATGGGCAACACGGTGGCACTTCTGTCTTGCAGCACTGGGATCCAGTGGTGTCACCAAATTTGGTGTCACCTGATGCTGTAAAACATGGCGTCACCCCTAACCCCCCCCCCCCAATAATTTTTTTCCCATATAACACTGCATATAATGGCAATAGTAGTACCATTCAAAACTATCAAGTCAGGGTACAGTTGGCAGTAGGTTCAATCAGGGTACAGTCGGCAGTCAATTCAGTGATGGGTAAGTGAAGGTCCATTTGGCAGCAGGCTCAGTGATGGGGAAGTTGGGATACAGTTTCCAGTAGGATCAGTGATGGGTAAGTGAAGGTTCAATTGGCAGCAGGCTCAGTGATGGGGATGATGGGGGTTACAATTGACAGTTGGATCAGTGATGGGAAAGTTTGGGGGAAAGTTGGCAGTAGGATCAATGATGGGGAAGTTGGGGTACAGTTGGCAGTAGGATCAGGGATTGGGAGGTCGGGGCACAGTTAGCAGTAGGATCAGTGATGGTGAAGTCCTGGTACAGTTGGCATTGGGATCAGTGATGGGGAAGTCTGGGGTACAGACAGTATGCTTACTAAGGTGCACTGACTCTGGTGTCCTCCAGCTTCCGATCATTGCTACAGCCGCCTTGTTCCAGCCTGGCACCAGACATCGCACAGCTGTAGCGCAGTACACACAAGCCACAGCAGATGGTGGCTTCCACCGTGTCAAAATTCTCCAGACACTGAAATACCACCTTGTAATTGCCAGCAGCATCCACCCAGCAATGACAATACTCCCCCTGAGCCCTGGGACTGCCCCAAGTGAGCATCAAGTAAGCTGCTAATAAGCCCATAGTAGTGCCCAGTGGGGGTGACAACATTGCGGTATCTCATTTCCTACTTGATGCTATCACCTGGGTGCGAACCATACATCCATTCATGAAGAAAAAGCACAAAGATAACGAAAAGCCGTATTTTCCCTGTATATATCACCAAAACTCATGCAAAGGTCAAGTTTTATTCTAAGGCTCATTTTAGAAGGAGCAACGTTCCAATGTCTCCGAACATTACACTTCCTGTTATGATGGAATCTGATTCCAGGACAATTCCCTCTGCAGCCGTCAGCTGGAAGGTTTATCGTCAGTAATATATAGATAATCTTTATGTGGGGACTTGGAGGTGTTCGGGACGATTGGAGGTCACTGGATTTCGGGATAAACATATGTATAGAAAAGAGAGAACAATGTAACATGCACAACAATTCTCTATACTTGGATTTCATTTCAATATGCTTTTATGTGAATGGAAATTAAAGTCTGTAAGATTTTCAGATGTTAAAAAAAATATATTTTTGTTGGTCTATATATGACGAATTATTGGTACTTTTATTATCCAATGAAACTCCGGAATGACTTTCTTGTGAAAAAAAAAACTATGGTATGACTAGATAGCAATGCGGTCTGGGGTACCTTGATATGAAATTGATAGCTAATATACAAAACTGTGTTGCTCTGTCTGTTGAAATCCACGAAAATCCAAATACCTTCATTACCCTCACAATAACATATACAGTATATGCAAAACAATGTGCTAAAAAGTGATAATGATACTGTACATAAAATGTGACATCGAGTCCCATGTAGCATAAAACAAGTAAAAAAAAGTCCACCCTGAATAAAATTGTCTCCACCATTTCCAGCACCAACCACCAACACACACGGATGCTTAGACCTCAATACACAGGAGGAGAGAAAGGGTAAAGGGCCCTAATTCAGACTTTACAGGCAAGATGATGATAGTACAAAAATATATTTTATTAACAATAAGTTATATCAAACAGGTCAAGTAAAAAAGAATTAAAAACATACGATGGGCATATGATAGTAATGAGTATCCAGTGTAAACAAGAGAGTTGACACCAAATAAATGGCAGTAAGCCCCTGTGCGTTCAACGCGTTTTGCTCTTTTGCTTCGTCAGGACACACTTGGGGAATTAGTTGGAAGGAACAGGTCTCACTATCAAAGATAAAATAAATCCATCAGACATTATATTACAATAATATATGATAAAGAAACTTTCAAACATTGCTATATGCAGAGGACATACGCACATCAGATACAAATAGCTACCTTGTCAGCATAGAAATATCTCCACATGTAGAGCTCCCAGGTGATCACCCAGGAATCACCATGTAAAGCAGGAGGCAGTTTCTTACTAATACCAGCCACTGTGTATAGGGCTGAAATAATCAGCATGTTAATTCAAGTTACTATCCAAAGAGCAGCCAAATTGAACATTAAAATAGGTGATAATATATAAAAGACATACCTGATGGCGTAAAGATATATGTAAATGAATATAAACTCATATGGTTCACTGGGGGAGGAAGGAGATACGCCGTAAGTATCCAGATAATTAAAGGGGGAGAGTAATAGAGAGGTGAAGAGTAGAACACACAACACCCTTTCACCTGTTTTCAGTCCATAGAAACAGGGGCTCCAACAATAATCCATATAGACAGATATATATTCCTACACTTTGAGAACAATGCTCAGATCCTAGATGGATGAATGGCTTTCACCCTCACTCCAAATAGCAGTAACCACACAATATACCTCATAAAGCAGAGAAGAATTCGCTTCTATGGGCAGTAATAAAACACTTTAATGGCAAGGAAGGGTTAAAAACACTTACAAGATGTAAGTGAAAAACAGGCACATCAATGAATCCATAACGTCCAGCGGGATGCCTCTTGGGAGTAAAGACAGCTACAGGTGCAAGTTCCAGCTGACCAGCGGTGGAAATCACTGTGTCTCTGATCCAAGATGGAGAGCCGTGCTGTCAGGACCAGCATGGAATCCAGGCAACCGGAAGTGACGTCAGAGTGGGCGGGGCATGTTTCAGAGCATGACCAGTCACTCCTTCTTCAAACCATACGTGTCCCACCCACTCTGACGCCACTTCCGGTTGCCTCACGACCAGGAAAAGAGCAAGGATCTGATGAACCTTGGAAGACGTCCTGCGTGACGAAATACGTAGGGAGGAGCCTAGCAGTGACATTATCATGTCTGCCTGGATGACCAGCTGGTGCCCATGATATGTTTACATTTCTCCCTTGTTTGTGGGTACATGCCCTGAATTTTTAATAATAACAAGCTAGGATTTACTAGACTATGCAGTTCTCCTTGCTCTTTTTTCTGTGCGTGAGGTATATTGTGCTATGTGATGTCACGTTTTCTGTATATTATCATTATAAAACCTTTGCACATGGTTTTGCTTATATTGGTATTTTGAGGGTAATAAATGTATTTGGATTTTGGTGGATTTAAAGAGACAGTGTAACTCATTTTTATATATATGTAGTTAGATTTTTTTTTCTGTTTGAACATCGGTGAGTGCTGCTGTTTTGCTATTTTATTTGATATTTAGGCACTTCTAGTGTGGCGTTAACATATGTCAGTGAAATTGATACCTAGTTATAGCCCAGTCCAATCTGCTGTTTGTACCTCACTTACGATCCTCCTTATTCATCTCACAGCAACAGCTCTATGTGTCATCCGAGTCTGGTGTGACGCACCTGGCCCTCCACCGCTGCGATGTGTACGGAGAAGCTTGCGCTGATTGTTGCCTCGCCAGAGACCCGTACTGCGCCTGGGATGGGAAGACGTGCTCCCGCTATTCAGCATCCTCCAAGCGGTACGCAGAGGGGTGAGCCAGGGATTGGCTGGCAGGGAAGAATATGATATACAGAGCTCCGGTCTTAATTATCAGCCTAACATATGTATGTTTTATCTTCTCTTGCTCCATTTTTTCCCCACAACGTGTCTTCTCCTCTGTCTGCCTCTGGCTCTTACCCTGGACAGACGAAGCCGCCGCCAGGATGTCAGACATGGAAACCCCATGAGGCAGTGCCGAGGGTACAATTCCAATGGTAAGGTCTTGGTATTAAAGTATAAAGGAATAAGAACTCAAATCAATGCCCACAACACTTTTGTTTGCCACTCGCCAACATTGCTACGTACATCTTCGTACGTACATCTTCCACTATCAGATTTTCCTTTTATAGAGGTAAAGGTGATGTAAATACCATATTTATCGGCGTATAACACGTACCCCAAGTTTAGGAGGGAAGTTTAAGGGAAAAAACTTACATTTAAATGCCCACCAATGCAGCCTTATCAGTGTCCATCTGCAGCCTTGTCCATCATTGCAGAATGATCAGTGTCCATCTGCAGCCTTGCCCAGTTTCATTGCAGCCTTGCCCAGCCTTGCCCAGTCTCATTGCAGGCTTGCCCAGTGTCAATGCAGCCTTGCCTAGCCTTGCCCAGTCTCATTGCAGCCTTGCCCAGCCTTGCCCAGTCTCATTGCAGCCTTGCCCAGCCTTGCCTAGTCTCATTGCAGCCTTGCTTGCTTAAAGTTAGCGCCGCCGAGATACACAGAGTCGGTCGTTCTGTGTACTCGGCTCCTCCCGCAGTCCCGCCCCTCTGCCCGGCTCCTATGATGGACATAACACAGGTCCAATGGCTGGACTGGGCGTGACTGCGAGCGGAGCCAAGAGGAGCTGAGCCTAGCCGAGTACACAGTACACTCTCACCCTCAAAGTCAGCGGGCTTCGGCGTATAACACGCACCCACGATTTTTTCCTGATTTTAAGGGGGGAAAAGTGCATGTTATACACCGATAAATACGGTAAATTCATAGTTGAGCAGTCCTGCAATTTGTGCCGCTGCCCCATTTCCTGTATGTTTTACTACTAATGATCCAACACTTCACTAGCTACACCCATCTTCAGCTTTTTGCTAAGCCTCCATCCACCCCCTTTCTAATCATTACCTTGAAATGCAGGCACTCCATCGCAAGCCTAATACCGACTTTCAGCTAACCTACAATGCAGCTTTTGTATAAGGTGCCTATGTAACTCATAAACTATCTTAATTGCTTGTTACAGCCAATAAGAATGGGATGGATTCAGCACAGTATGGAGTGGAAGGTAGTTCTGCCTTCCTGGAATGTCAACCACGCTCACCCCAGGCCATGGTAAAATGGATCTTCCAGAAAGACAACTCAGACCGAAAGAAAGAGGTGAGACAAATCCCGTATCAAAGGGTGCAAATGGTGTTGGGGAGATTCACACCTCGGTTTGTCACCAGAGAAAGGTGGGTGGAAATTCAAATAATTTTGCTAATTCTTGCTATTTGTCTAGCTCTAACAGTAAAGCTAAGGAAACAATCCAGTATATTAGTGTGCCTTGAGTAAACAAGACTGCTGTGTCTACAAACTACAGTTACAGGAATACTATACAAGACATACAGAGTGCTACAAATGTGCACACATGGGCACATGGACATGCTACTTTTCCTTTTCTAACAAATGCACCAGGGATACACGAAAAGTCAATTTGATTCTGTTATAGCTGGTCTGAAATTACCGTGGCAAACTGGATCTGAAGTATTTCAAGCGACTGCAGGAAAATGTCTTCTTTTGTATTCCTGTAATTGTAAATAGTTTGTAGATGCAGCATTCTTGTTTTGTGAAGGCTCATTAATTTACTACTGGTTTGTTTTCCTGAAGAAGCAAGAATTAGCATAACAATTGGGGGCTCGTCCGGGATCTGTATTAAATTCCAACAGTCATCAAAGCAAGAGGTGAGGGGGAATCTTCAAAATCTGTGGAAGCCCTTGCGCTGGTGACATCTGTCTAACAGGGAAATTCTTTCCACTTTTTGAGAGATTTCCTCTAAGTTACTTTTGTGTCTTCAGGACAGGGCAGTGTAGGGAAATCTCCCCAGTGCATTATAGGCAGAAAAACCTGATGGGCTTTAACCCTTCTCTATACATACACTTGAAATCCCCAGGGCCCAGGCTGTGGCCTGGGGGTTGCATGTGGTTCTTTAGTGCTTACTTTGCAGCTCTCAAACTATCTTACTTTTTTCTGTGACGTCTGCCCCTTTTCTCTTATTAAATTTTGTTTTTCCTCTGATTTTTTATAATGGATCTTACTCAAATAAATATCAAATGATACAAAATGATTAAAAAATGATTAAAGGGTCTATAGGAGGTGAAATGTAGAAATGTTGACTTGTAAAGGGGTGGTACTGACTGTGATCTCTAGTAGTCTTCTAATGTGTCTCCAGTCAATGAGAGTCCCCTGAAGCATGTCCATAAACTTTACAATCTCCAATAGCATGTTTGCAGTCTTTGACTATCTTCTGTTGCATGTCTTCAGTCATGACAGCTTTCTGTATTATTACATTAACTGATAATTAGGTTTGGTCCTTTTGGGCCGCAGGGGCCGCACTTGAGGTACTTTAATACAACTAAGTTTTAAATGAATGGGTAATCATCCATTAGTGCAGGGGTCCCCAAACTTTCTAAACAAAGGGCCAGTTTACTGTTCTTCAGACTTAAGGGGGGGCTGGGCTGTGGCCACTGGGAGGGAACATCCTGACGTCAGTGGGAAAAAACAATGCCCCATCGTTGGTGTCAGTGGGAGGAATTGTGCCCCATCGTTGGTGTCACTGGGAGGAATTGTGCCCCATCGTTGGTATCACTGGGAGGAATGATGTCCCATCATTGGTGTCATCGGGAGGTATCCTGCTCCTTCACTGGTGTAAGTGGTGAAAATATGTCTCATGGTTGTTGGATAAAAATAGTGCCCGAGGGCCAGATGAAAATTGTGCCCGAGGGCAAGATGAAAGCAAGCAAAGGGCCGTATCTGGCTCGCAGGCCACAGTTTGGAGACCACCGCATTAGTGCATACATTGTCTAATATTACACAAGGAAAAATGAGTTAGATATTCAATCTGATACAGGACCCTTTTTTCTTCCTCTAGTTGCGATCGGAAGGACGATTCTTGAAGACCGACCAGGGTCTACTCATCCGCTCCCTCCAGCTTTCCGACACTGGCGTATACCACTGCACAGCTACTGAGAACAGCTTCAAACATACGGTCATAAGAGTGCGGCTCCATGTTCTCAGCAGCGAGGCCGTCACGGCAGCTCTTCTTCATCCAGACAATCCATCTGCCCTGGCGTCCCATCCCGCCGGGCCACCAGGCGCTTACGACGAGTTAGTGCAACTTCTCTCCCAGCCAGAGATGGGACTCATCAACCAGTACTGCCAGGGATACTGGCGCCCCTCCGGGTCCGCCCTCAGCGAAGCAAAAGACCTTCAGGATCAGAAACGGGCGAGGAACCGGAGGAACCACCCGCCCACAGAGGAGCTACAGACATGAGAACCCCCTGGCTATTGGGACTTCCTTTCTACCATTCCCTTACTTCCAAACACATCGCATCTCCTTCAGACTAACCCCTATTTTATTTTTCACCTGAATCTTTGTTTTGTTTTTTATCAAGGAGAACAAAAACTATAAATATATAAATATAAATTTATATATAAATATATATATAAGGAAAGATGGAGAGGTTGCCTTTTCACGGGTCTCTCAGACTTTATTTATTGGGAGGCGCTGAAATGCCCATTTTGGAGAAGACGAGGACTGACTTCTCTGGGGTATTTGCTATTCTTCAAATTTCTCTCTTGTATACTGTATCCCAAGTCCGAGAGCTCATTACCCATACTCCAATGGATTGACCGGCCTGCAGAACATCTCCGCTTCCATACTCTGCTGCGCACTGCACCTTTACTACCCACTTCGGACTGAATGACCAGCGGTGTGACCGCTGCAGAGCATCGCCTATAACCACTGCATAGCGTGCTGACCATCACCACTGCTCTGCAGGACATTCCTTAAAAAAAAAAAATAATAATTTGCTGACATTCTGTGGTTAGATCATGACCCCGCTGGTGAGTTTTACCACGCCCCTTTACGCAGTAGAAAGTTGCGCCTATTTTCTGTACATAAATCCCGAACTAGACGGAATATCTGACAGCACTGCGAAAGGAAGGACGATCGCTGCACTGAGCGGACTGAGCCGCAGACACGGCTCCAGACATTTGTGACAAATATCATATTTTGAAAGCTTCCATTATTTTATTTTGTTTTAGAGGAATTATTCATGTAAAAAATACATATTTTCAATGGCCTACCTAAAAAAAAAAAAAAAAAAATGATCTGCCATTGTGCAAATGTGCTACAGATGTCAGTGTTGCATGGATGAGCGCCTGCACTTTATCAAAATTGGATGTTTTCTGTTACATGGCGTCTGGACGTGCCCGATCTCGGACTGGGCACGTGCGTCTGGGACTGTGCATTATGTGGGAGGAGCAATATAGGGGGGACCTTGCGCAAGACCAGTCTTCCTTTCTTATACATAGCTGGATCTTTAAAAGAATTGCCTATGTACTGAGTTTTATGCTTGGACAGTACAAGGGAGAAGGTACACGTTTCTAATATGGGTCAGGGAAGGGGCGAGGGGGTTCTGGTCATGATTGCCACAGGAGTAAGTGAGGTCAGTGAGTCCTGATATCTGTGTATTAGGGGGAGAGGTAAGTGTGTCATGTTATTTGTATATTAGGAAGAGGGGAGGAGAGGTAAGTGTGTCCTGATATCTGTGTATTAGGAAGAGAGGTCAGTGTGTTCTGATATCTGTGTATTAGGAGGAGAGGAGAGGTCAGCGTGTTCTGATATCTGTGTATTAGAAGGAGACATAGGTGTGCGCAGTCTCTTGCATTAGAGTGTGCACCCCAAAGCTCAAATACATATGCATGTGTATATGTACTGATGGTGTCAGTAGGGCAGTGGACAGTGTCAGTAGTTTTATTTTTATTCTTTTTAAAGTATTTTATTTTGTAACATTTTTTTTTGGGATGAAATATCAGTGGTCTAAACAGGGGGGAATATGCAGCACACAAGGCGATTAGGGTGTGCCCAGGCACACCTGGCAAACCCTGTGCGCACGCCTATGGGATGAGAGGTCAGTGTATCCCTATCTCTGTGTATTAGAACGGACCAGCATGTACTGATGTCCATAATGGAGGAGGACTTATAGAGGATTGAGCCTGTGTGCTTCCAGTCCCCGTCTCTGCACCCCTGCCTCTGTGCCCCTGTCTCTGCACCCCTGCCTCTGTGCCCCTGTCTCTGTACCCCTGCCTCTGTGCCCATCTCTGCACCCCTGTCTCTGTGCCCCTTTCTCTGCACTCCTGTCTCTATGCCCCTGTCTCTGTGCTGCTTTCTCTGTACCCATTCCTGCACCCCTGTCTTTGGCTCCTTCCTCTGCACTTCTGTCTCTGCACCCCTGCCTCTGCACCCATTCCTGCACCCCTGTCTCTGTGCTTCTGTCTCTGCACCCCTTTCTCTGCAACCCTGCCTATGCGCCCATCTCTGCACCCATTTCTGCACCCCTGTCTTTGTGCTCCTGTCTCTGCACTCATTCCTGCCCCCCTGTCTCTGCGCTCCTGTCTCTGTACCTCTGCAGCCATCCCTGCACCCATTCCTGCACCCCTGTCTTTGGCTCCTTTCTCTGCATCCCTGCCTCTGCACCCATTCCCACCCCTGTCTCTGTGCTTCTGTCTCTGCACCCCTGTCTCTGCACCTCTGTCTCTGCAACCCTGCCTCTGCGTCCATCTCTGCACCCATTTCTATACACCTGTCTCTGCACCCATTCCTGCCCCCCTGTCTCTGCGCTCCTGTCTCTGCGCCCCTGTCTCTGTACCTCTGCGCCCATCTCTGCACCCATTCCTGCACCCCTGTCTCTGCGCTCCTGTCTCTGCACCCCTGTCTCTGCACCCCTGTCTCTGCGCCCCTGTCTCTGCACCCCGGGGACTCTGTGCTTTCTGTGGTGATCTCTCTCTATAAGGAAGAACTGAAATAAATAAGATCAATAACCAAATCACTAGGAAGTCGCCCCCCTTGCTCTTCCCATATATAGAGAAATTGTCCGCCTGTATATACCTGTAAATGACAATGTAACTATGTTTCTCTCTGCGTTTAAGCCCAAAACGTGCAGTGAATTCTCTCCTGTGGATGAATCGATATAATAAACACTGGCCTGTTTTATACATTGTGACTCGGGATTTCTGTATGACGAGCACGGAACCATCTGATCTCTTCTGCGCGGTTCTCCGGCCAATGTAGGGAGAATGTAGGTTGGCTCATGTGTGGAGACAATGGGACAAGCCTCTGTTATTACATTATGAACGCTGAACATGACATCTGATTTATCATCATTTGTTTTAGCAATTTTTGATTCACTGAAACGTTTTTCCAAAATTAATTTATTTTATGAGAGAAGTTGTGTTTTGTCTGCCTTTATTTCATGCAAGTTGTTAATCATTTTCTTAATACCGACACCGGTAAAATGTCACATAGAGCTGGCTCTGAGTTCCCTATGTACTAAACAGGTGAAGTATTATTGGTCAGCTTGCCGTTATACTTCCATAGTAAATGTGTGGATCGCACAAACAAGATCTGCACAAAGATTTTTACAGGTCCAAACGTAAAAGTTCCTGTGACCCAGATTAGAACTTGGAACGCCGCTCTAAGCAATGCAAAAGTTGAATCTCCCTGGTCCTCAGGAATAGGGTTACCGGCATTGAGGCTCTCTATCCAGCACTGACAAGATTGATGTGCATGGGGAACCTTGCACTCCCAGCCTCACTGAAGTGTAGATACAGAAGTAGGACGGCCTCAGCCAGCTCTCCTCTGCAAACCGCGTCCCCTTATGCGTTTTATCCCACCCACCAGGGGCTTGGTCAACGAGGTCATGACTAAGCCCCGGTAAGCAGGGCGAAACTCGTCGGGGGGATGGTTTGTGGAGAAGAACTGGCTGAGGCCATCCTACACCTATTTCTACACTTCAACCGGCATGGGAGTGCAGCGTTCCCCAGGGACATAAAAGTTCCTATATTAACCAATTGAAGACTGATAAAGATCCATCACTTTTGCGGGGATAGCAGAAGTTCCTCCTTCATCAAGGCTGGAAGACAACATAAATAAAACAAAGTAATGTGTAAAACTTGCAAATAGGGGTTGACCATGACTTCCAAAAGCAAAGTACATATAGTCTAAGACAGGGGTCTCCAAACTACCACCCGCGGACACATCGAGCCTACTATAAGGATTTTATCTGGCCCATAGCTAGGGTCAGTGGTGTGGCCTCAATGTGCACAGATTAAGGTCAGCAGAGGCTATCTATGGTCTCCACCTCTGATCTAGGGGTGGACTTGAATGGGGTCCCTAATGTAGGGGATCAGCCCACCATTCTGCTGTGGTGTATCCTCACCAAGCTTCAGTCATTGTTTGCTAGGACCGCCGGCGTCATAGCAACCAATGATGTCACGTGTGTGCCCTGCCTCCTGCAGAACGCTTCTCCCACCAGCTCCTGTCCCCTGAATGCTTGGCTTTATTGGACTCTGCTAAGCTATAATGGGACTGTGATGGGGGAATCGGATGCATGGGGGCACTCTGGTAGGAACACATGATGTAAGGGGACACTCTGATGGGAGACCCTGATGTAGGAGGGGGACTCTGATGGGACCCTTAAGTAAGAAGGGGCTCTGATGAGGACTCTAATATAAGGGGTATCTGGTGTAAGAGAGGGACTCTTATAGGAACCTTGATGTAAGGGGGTCACTAATGAGGACCGTGATGTAAAGGGGCTCTGATGGGAACCATAAGAATTTCTTTAAACCTACAAATATCTGTAAAATGTACAATGTGGCAGATGTGATTACATCGAGTGCCAGCTAAACTATATCTTGGGTAGAGTGCAGGGATACAGTGCCTTGAAAAAGTATTCATACCCCTTGAGATTTTCCACATTTTGTTATGTTACAACCAAAAAACGTAAATGTATTTTATTGGGATTTTATGTGATAGACCAACACAAAGTGACACATAATTGTGAAGTGGAAGGAAAATGATAAATGGTTTTCATTTTTTTTTACAAATAAATATGTGAAAAGTGTGGCGTGCATTTGTATTCAGCCCCCTTTACTCTGATACTCCCAACTAAAATCTAGTGGAACCAATTGCCTTCAGAAGTCACCTAATTAGTAAATAGAGTCCACCTGTATCTAATTTAATCTCAGTATAAATACAGCTGCTCTGTGAAGCTCTCAGAGGTTTGTTAGAGAACGTTAGTAAACAAACAGCATCATGAAGGCCAAGGAACACACCAGACAGGTCAGGGATAAAGTTGTGGAGAAGTTTAAACCAGGGTTAGGTTATAAAAAAATATCCCAAGCTTTGAACATCTCACGGAGCTCTGTTCAATCCATCATCTGAAAATGGAAAGAGTATGGCACAACTGCAAACCTACCAAGACATGGCCGTCCACCTAAACTGACCGGCCGGGCAAGGAGAGCATTCATCAGAGAAGAGCCAAGAGGTCCATGGTAACTCTGGAGGAGCTGCAGAGATCCACAGCTCAGGTGGGAGAATCTGTCCACAGGACAACTATTAGTCGTGTTCTCCACAAATCTGCCCTTTATGGAAGAGTGACAAGAAGAAAGACATTGGTGAAAGAAAGTCATAAGAAGTCCTGTTTGTAGTTTGTGAGAAGCCATGTGGAGGACACAGCAAACATGTGGAAGAAGGTGATCTGGTCAGATGAGACCCAAATTGAACTTTTTGGCCTAAAAGCAAAACACTGTGTGGCGGAAAACTAACACTGCACATCACCCTGAACACACCATCCCCACCGTGAAACATGGTGGTGGCAGCATCATGTGGTGGAGATGCTTTTCTTCAGCAGGGACAGGGAAGCTGGTCATATTTGATGGGAAGATGGATGGAGCCAGGACAATCTTAGATGAAAACCTGTTAAGAGTCTCCAAAAGACTTGAGACTGGGGCGGAGGTTCACCTTCCAGTAGGACAATGACCCTAAACATAGAATGGCTTAGATCAAAGCATATTCATGTGTAAAAATGGCTCAGTCACAGTCCAGACCTAAATCCAATTGAGAATCTGTGGCAAGACTTGAAAATTGCTGTTCACAGACGCTCTCCATCCAATCTGACAGAGCTTGAGATATTTTGCAAAGAAGAAGAATGGGCAAAAATGTCCCTCTCTAGATGTGCAAAGCTGGTAGAGACATCCCCAAAAAGACTTGCAGCTGTAATTGCAGAGGTGGGCGCTATACAAATGCCCCCCACACTTTTCACATATTTATTTGTAAAAATTGTTAAAAAACATTTATCATTTTCTTTCCACTTCACAATTATGTGTTGGTCTTGAAAAAGAAATGTCACCAGCACACCAGGATCTCCAAAAATGGGTCCAAAACTTTAATCACATAGTATCAAAAAGCGATGTTTCTGAGCCACGCAGGACCCCTTCATCAGGCATGTGACAAATTGTGATACAGACAACACACTATTTAAAGAACCATTCACCAATGCCCCTCATAAATCATCACTCAGATGTAGTACCTGAAGCTATAGATGAATCTACCAGTGCAGAACAAGTGATCTTGGATGATCTATGGTAAAACATAGGGAGTTATCATAGTATGTAGATAAGAAGGTGGCGGGGAACCAGTGGCATGGCTATGGGGGTGTGGGGGGTGCGGACCGCAGAGGGGTGACACCATCAAGTATGAAGTGATATCTGACCATGACAGTGTCACCCCCATGTGTGTGGGGGGCAGGGGTGATGTTTGGGGGAGGATAGAAAGGAGAGAGCCCGATTGGGGGCGGATTTGGGGAGGATAGAAAGGAGAGAGCCCGATTTTGGGGGGGGTTTGGGGAGGATAGAAAGGAGAGAGCCCAATTTTGCGGTGTTTGGGGGAGGATAGAAAGGAGATAGCACGATTTGGGGGGGTTTGGGGAGGATAGAAAGGAGAGAGCATGATTTTGGGGAGGTTTGGGGGAGGATAGAAAGGAGAGAGCCCGATTTTGGGGGAGGATAGAAAGGAGAGATCTTGATTGAGGGCGGGGGGGTAGGGAGAGGATAGAAAGGAGAGAGCCCGATTTTGGGGGGTTTGGGGGAGGATAGACAGGAGAGATCTTGATTGGGGGGGGAGTTGGGAGAGGATAGAAAGGAGAGAGCCCGGTTTGGGGGGTTTGAGGGAGGATAGAAAGGAGAGAGCATAATTGGGGGGGGTTGGGAAAGGATAGAAAGAAGAGAACTCGGGTTTGGGGGAGGATAGAAAGGAGAAAGCCAATTTTGGGGGGATTTGGGGGAGGATAGAAAAGAGAGAGCATGATTGGGGGTGGATTTGGGGGAGGATATAAAGGAGAGAGCCTGATTTTGGGGGATTTGGGGAAGGATAGAAAGGAGAGAGCCCAATTTTGGGGGGTTTGGGGGAGGATAGAAAGGAGAGAGACCTTTTTTTAGGGGGGTTTGGGGGAGGATAGAAAGGAGAGAGCCTGATTTTGGGGGGTTTGGGGGAGGATAGAAAGGAAAGAGCTCGATTTTGGGGGTTTGGGGGAGGATGGAAAGAAGAGAGCACAATTTTGGGGGGTTGGGGGGAGGGTAGAAAGGAGAGAGCCTGATTTTGGGGGGTTTGGGGAAGGCTAGAAAGGAGAGAGCCCAATTTTGGGGGGTTTGGGGGAGGATAGAAAGGAGAGAGACCTTTTTTTAGGGGGGTTTGGGGGAGGATAGCAAGGAGAGAGCCTGATTTTGGGGGGTTTGGAGGAGGATAGAAAGGAGAGAGACCTTTTTTTTAGGGGGGGTTGGGGGAGGATAGAAAGGAGAGAGCCTGATTTTGGGGGGTTTGGGGGAGGATAGAAAGGAAAGAGCCCGATTTTGGGGGTTTGGGGGAGGATGGAAAGGAGAGAGCGCAATTTTGGGGGGTTGGGGGGAGGGTAGAAAGGAGAGAGCCCAATTTTGGTGGGGTTTGGGGGAGGATAGAAAGGAGAAACCCCGATTTTGGGGGATTTGGGGAAGGATAAAAAGGAGAGAGCCCAATTTTGGGGGGTTTGGGGGAGGATAGGAAGGAGAGAGACCTTTTTTTAGGGGGGTTTGGGGGAGGATAGGGACCGATTTTTTTAGGGGGGTTTTTGGGAGGAGAGGGACTGATTTTGGGGGGGTTAGGGAAGGATAGAAAGCAGAGAGCCCAATTTTGGGGGGTTTGGGGGAGGATAGAAAGGAGAGAGACCTTTTTTTAGGGGGGTTTGGGGGAGGATAGGGACTGATTTTTTTAGGTGGGTTTGGGGAAGGAGAGAGACTGATTTTGGGGGGTTTGGGGAAGGATAGAAATCAGAGAGCCCAATTTTGGGGGGTTTGGGGGAGGATGGAAAGGAGAGAGCGCAATTTTGGGGGGTTGGGGGGAGGGTAGAAAGGAGAGAGCCCAATTTTGGAGGGGTTTGGGGGAGGATAGAAAGGAGAGACCCCGATTTTGGGGGGTTTGGGGAAGGATAAAAAGGAGAGAGCCCAATTTTGGGGGGTTTGGGGGAGGATAGGAAGGAGAGAGACCTTTTTTTAGGGGGGTTTGGGGGAGGATAGAGACCGATTTTTTAGGGGGGTTTTTGGGAGGAGAGGGACTGATTTTGGGGGGTTTAGGGAAGGATAGAAAGCAGAGAGCCCAATTTTGGGGGGTTTGGGGGAGGATAGGAAGGAGAGAGACCTTTTTTTAGGGGGGTTTGGGGGAGGATAGGGACTGATTTTTTTAGGGGGAATTTGGCGGAGGAGAGAGACTGATTTTGGGGGGTTTAGGGAAGGATAGAAAGCAGAGAACCCAATTTTGGGGGGTTTGGGGGGAGGATAGAAAAGAGAGAGTCCGACTTTGGGGGGTTTGGGGGAGGATGGAAAGGAGAGAGCCCGATTGGGGGTGGATTTGGGGGAGGATATAAAGGAGAGAGGCCGATTTTGGGGGGTTTGGGGAAGGATAGAAAGGAGAGAGTCCTTTTTTTAGGGGGGTTTGGGAGAGGATAGAAAGGCGAGAGCCCGATTTTGGGGGGTTTGGAGGAGGAAAGAAAGGAGAGAGCCCGAGTTTGGGGGAGGATAGAAAGGAGAGAGACCTTTTTTTAGGGGGGGTTTGGGGGAGGATAGAAAGGAGAGAGCGCGATTTTGGGGGGTTTGGGGGAGGGTAGAAAGGAGAGAGCCCAATTTTAGGGGGTTTGGGGGAGGATAGAAAGGAGAGAGCGCGATTTTGGGGGGTTTGGGGGAGGGTAGAAAGGAGAAAGCCCAATTTTAGGGGGTTTGGGGGAGGATAGAAAGGAGAGAGCCCGATTTTGGGGGGTTTGGGGGAGGATAGAAAGGAGAGAGACCTTTTTTTTAGGGGGGTTTGGGGGAGGATAGAAAGGAGAGAGGGCGATTTTGGGGGGTTTGGGGGAGGGTAGAAAGGAGAGAGCCCAATTTTAGGGGGTTTGGGGAGGATAGAAAGGAGAGAGCCCGATTGGGGGTGGATTTGGGGGAGGATGGAAAGGAGAGAGCGCGATTTTGGGGGGTTTTGGGAGGATAGAAAGGAGAGAGCCCAATTTTGGGGGGTTTGGGGGAGCATGGAAAGGAGAGAGCACGATTGGGGGGGGGGTTGGGGGGACACTAGACAGGAGAGTTCTGGAAATCCTTTCAGTCTGATGCCAAACTAGAACAAATGTAAGCTTCACGTAAGCTACAATCCTCATCTTTGAAACTTCATTCCAACTTCATTCCCTCAGAAAGACAGTCCTTTGCAAGCCTGAAAGACGTTGGCTTCTCATGATGAATCCAAGCAAATTTACTTACCTCATCTACATCTCATGATTTGATTATTCCTAATGGAATGTTTGGAAGCCTCCCTTGGTTGGATGAGTGACATTGAGAGTTTTCACTTTCCACAAATATTTTTTGCCAAACTCAGAAGATTAGACCATTTAGATAAAATTCATTAAAAGGGAAGGTGAATGTAAGTTGGCATTCGGTGGTTTTTAATGGTACTTTGGCCTTTAAACAATTTCCTGAGAGTTGTGGAAGCTCCTCTGACCTATCCTGGTCCTGGTATTGTGCCAAAAAATGGCATCATTTTTTTTTTTTTCACAGAAAGAAGAAAAAAGGCAAATAAAAATGAGAAGTTCCTGTTCCCGAATGGCATTCAAATATAAAATAATTAAACATACAATACAAAGAACACCAAGGTGACTTAGTAAGAGCAGAGAAGGGCCCAGAAGTCAGAAAAATGATGAGTTGGTTTCAGTGGAAACAATGTTGTGTTGAGTTGAGGAAGATTTGATTGTAATAGGGAGGACACAATATGGAAATCATTTAGATTGTACAATCTCCAGCTAATCTTCTTTAGAATTACAAACAAGCTGTAGCACAAAACCCCACCTAAAAAATCGATTACATTTATATTCAGTCAGTCCGGCTCTCACACGGTTCATAAATTGAATCAATACTGTATGATAAAATTGTAAGATAGTGGCCAATTCTGGCAATGAGAGTTCATTAGAACTATTGCTGCGCACTGTTCTTTATTTAACCTCTTGCTACCAGCAGTCGCTATGTAGATAGATAGATAGATAGATAGATAGATAGATAGATAGATAGATAGATAGATAGATAGATAGATCTTTGTACATCTGGGAGAACTAAGCACAGATCTTCTGTGGATTTCGGCTGCTTCCAATCCTTCCGTCTCTTCATGTCATCCCGGACAGACTCCATGATGGTGAGATCAGGGTTCTGTGGGGGCCAAACCATCACTTCCAGGACCCCTTGTCTTCCTTTACACTGAAGATAGTTCTTAACCACTTGCCGACCAGCCGCGGCAGTTTTACTGCGGCAGAATGGCACGGCTGGGTGAAACGACGTTATGTTACATCGCTTAGCCCTGTGGCCACTAGGGGCGCGCGCGTGCGCCCGCTGCTCGCCCACGAAGCCAATGCGAGTGCCCGAAAGTCGCGATCGCTGTTGACACAGCAAGAACCAGGATCTGTGTGTGTAGACACACAGTTTCCGGTTCTCTGCGGGGAGAAGAGACTGATGGTCTGTTCATACAAAGTATGAACAGCGATCTGTCATCTCCCCTAGACAGTCCCCTCCCCCCTCCAGTTAGAACACAGTGAGAGAACACAATTAACCCCTTGATCGCCCCATAGTGGTTAACTCCTTCCCTGCCAGTGACATTTTTACAGTAATCAGTGCATTTTTATAGCACTGATCGCTGTATAAATGACAATGGTTTCAAAAATGTGTCCGTCATAATGTCGTAGTCCCGAAAAAAATCGCAGATCGCCGCCATTACTAGTAAAAAAAAAAAAAATAATAAAAATGCCATAAAACTATCCCCTATTTTGTAGACGCTATAACTTTTGTGCGAACCAATCAATATACGCTTATTGCGATTTTTTTTTACCAAAAATATGTAGAAGAATACGTTTTGGCCTAAACTGAGGAAAAAAATTGTTTTTTTATATATTATTTAGGCCCCTTTCACACTGGGGCCGTTTGCAGGCGTTATTGCGCTAAAAATACCGCCTGCAAACCGCCCCTAAACAGCCTCCGCTGTTTGTTCAGTGTGAAAGCCCGAGGGCTTTCACACTGAAGCGGTGCGCTGGCAGGAGAAGAAAAAATCTCCTACAAGCCGCATCTTTGGAGCGGTGAAGGAGCGGTGTATTCATCGCTCCTAAACCGCTCCTGCCCATTGAAATCAATGGGACAGCGCGGCTATACCGCGGCTATAGCCGCGCTATACGAGTGGTTTTAACCCTTTTTCGGCCGCCAGCGGGGGGGTTAAAACCGCACCGCTAACGGCCGAATACCGCGGTAAAACAGCGCTAAAAATAGCGCTGTTTTACCGCCGACACCCCCTACCGCCCCAGTGTGAAAGCAGCCTTAGGGATATTTATTATAGCAAAAAGTAAAACATATTGCATTTTTTTCAAAATTGTCATCTCTTTTTTTGTTTATAGCGCAAAAAATAAAAACCGCAGAGGTGATCAAATACCACCAAAAGAAAGATCTATTTATGGGGAAAAAAGGACATCAATTTTGTTTGGGTGCAGTGTCGCACGACCGCGCAATTGTTATTTAAAGCGATGCAGTGCCGTATCGCAAAAAAGGGATCTGGTCAGGAAGGGGGTAAAATCTTTTGGGGCTTAAGCGGTTAATGACATTGGCTGGATGTTTGGGGTGGTTTTCCTGCTGCAGAATAAATTTGGGGCCAATCGCACGCCTTGCTGATGGTATGGTGTGATGGATAAGTATCTGCCTGTATTTCTCAGCATTGAGACCACCATTGATCCGGCCTAAATCTCCAACTCTATTTGCAAAAAATGCAGCCCCAAATCTGCAAGGAACCTCCACCATGTTTCACAGTTGGCTGCAGACACTTATTATTGTATTACTCTCTAGCCCTTCCCCCAACAAACCACCTATTGCTACAGCCAAATATTTAACATTTTGACTCATCAGTCCACCTGCTGCCATTTTTCTGCACCCCAGTACCTATGTTTTCTTGCATAGTTGAGTCACTTAGCCTTGTTTCCACGTCGGAGGTTTGCCTTTTGGCCGCAATTCTTCGATGAATACCACCAAGTTCTGGCCAGATGTCTCCGAACAGTAGATGGGTGTACCTGGGTCCCACTGATTTCCACCAGTTCTGTGCTGATGGCACTGCTGGACAAAGGCTGCCCCCCCTTTTTTTCTTACCTAAATCCGATCGTTCCAATGACGAGCATGAGCACAGAGCAGGGGTGGATTATTCCCGCGCTATCACATATGAAAGTCGGCTAGAAATAGAAAAGCTGCATGCACTGGTAAAGGTAAACACCTGACCTTGTAAGTAAATCTGAAAATGGGTAGTGCTGCGCTAATCCTAGGTGTATATAAGAAAATAAAGCTTGGATGCGTAACTTGTGTTAAAAATATATATAAATACAGGTGGTATTAATATGACTGGTGGGATGGCTAAAACAGTGGTGCATACAATGTAAATATCACCTAAGATCTTAGCAAGAGTATAAATACAGCATAGAAGGGGGCGACAATAGTAATAAGTGGGATCAATGTAATGAAACGTAAATGGCAATACTAATGGAAAATAGTAAAAAACATGAGTGGCTAACAATATTATATATAAGGTGCATAACAGTTAGAAGTAGGTACATCCACAGTGGGGGGTAAACAATACTATATAGTGCAAGTATAAAGTGCAGCGTGAAAAGCCAGTTAGGCAGTGGGGTAGTGGTTAACTACTAATTCATAAGGTGCATAATGTGCAAAATTTCCTTAGAAAAGAAAATATATAATAAAGTGTCTCAAATCCTTGTAAAAAAATGGCAGAGAAATGTCTTTTACAACCAAAAAAAGTCCATTAAATTCAAAAAATGTGACGACAACGTCCTAGCATGCACACGTTGCAGTTAAAGTGCTCAAGTGTATCACATCCAGTGCTTCTTCGTGTAACAACACTCAGGTTAAGTAGTGGCCCCTTACCTTAAGGTAATAGGGCAACAGCATGTAGCCAGAGTAGCTCTTTAAGATCCGCCTATGGGCTCCAGCGCGTCCCTCACCAGCCTACGTCCTAGGATGGGGTTCCCTCAGGTATAGTGTGGGGGGGGGGGGGGATGTAAAAGATAATAGGCAGGAAGAAGGCCAATAGTGTAATCTCATTTTGGTAGATTGAACCTCTTTTTATTAAAAAATATAGGTACTCACATTAAAAAGTAAACAACAGCGAATTTGATCCGACGAGCGGCGAGCTCGTATGCCTCTGTAGTGAATGCAGCCTGTCTCGTCCCTACGCGTGACGTCACACCACACGTGACTTCATCAGGGGATGAATACAGGCTAGAATCATGTCCTTAAATAGTTTAATATTGGCCGTAATGAGGCGGACATTTTCTTGGAGTCTAAGGTGAGTTAATGCGGCGGCCATTTTCTTAGAGATTGCGCGCCGCTACTTCCGCTTAGGTATACGTCTGTGTAGCGTATCAGCTGACTTATTCGACCAATGGGAGCTGTCCAGGCATCCATAATGTCTCATACTGTCAGCAGAGAGGGGCGATTGCTGCCTCCGTTAGCCGGAACCCGGCGGAGGAGTAATTAGATGGGGATAATGAATGAATACTATCGCTGGCTACATAGTGGTTTGAACCAAGTAACGTGGATCAGTTAAAACTTGGCAACTCATGTAATCGGATCGAATGCCACCCTGATCTTCAAATACAAGGGGCACATAGTACATTGATATTGATTATATCTGTCATTTAAAGCCAGGGGGGAGAAAAGCAGCAGACACTAGTGGCATAAACAGTGTATATAAATAAACGTATTTAATAAAAACGGTGAATACTAGTAGCAAGGTGGTTGGCCATAAATATATATATATAACCCCTAAAATATTAGTATATATTAATGCATGGTGAGTTATATAAATAGGGGGTAAGAGAAAATTGGTGAATGGAGAAACAAGCAATAGCTCTAATAGTGAATATGTGTGGAACAGGGGGAGGGCATTAAATTTAAGTGGTGTCCCTTTTGGGGGCGTTTAAATTGCACCTCCAAATAGTGTAGCAGGTACGACGTGTGGGTATTAGTTCTTTATCTAGGTCTCCTGTCGTGCAGTGTATGCAAGCTGTATCTCTGGTAGATGACAGAGTTAGGGGTGGAGGTATGTGGGCTATAAAAAATGGCACAGTCATACTATATATCTTTCCATAGAGGCATGGGAAATGGATATTACATACGTTAAAAATATTAAAAAAAGTATACTTTAAAATAGAATAAGTTTAATATAAAATTGATTGTTAAAATTACTTGGAAGTTAAAAGTCACTCAGGAAGCAATTTAGGTCAAACTCTATGTTTAGACCACGGGGCCAGAATGTGTCTAAGGTGAAGATCCATTTGGATTCAAGTTTGCTGAGGGTTCTCACCTTATGGCCTCCCCTCCAGTGTTTGATATATGGGGTAATACCCCAAAAACACAGGTGGGTGGGGTCTCTATTGTGGCAGGTTAAAAAATGTTTGGACACACAGTGTTTGTCATAGCCATTAAGGATGTTTTTGACATGTTCCTTAATGCGGACTCTCAGGGGTCTTTTTGTGCGGCCTACATACTAGAGGCCGCAGCTACATTCCAGTGCGTATACTGCCCCTTCAGTATTACAACAAATGAAATCTTTAATTTCATAATTTTCTCCTGTGCTAGTAGAGGTGAAGTTAAACATTTTTACAGAGGCATACGAGCTCGCCGCTCGTCGGATCAAATTCGCTGTTGTTTACTTTTTAATGTGAGTACCTATATTTTTTAATAAAAAGAGGTTCAATCTACCAAAACGAGATTACACTATTGGCCTTCTTCCTGCCTATTATCTTTTACATCCCCCCCCCCCCCACACTATACCTGAGGGAACCCCATCCTAGGACGTAGGCTGGTGAGGGACGCGCTGGAGCCCATAGGCGGATCTTAAAGAGCTACTCTGGCTACATGCTGTTGCCCTATTACCTTAAGGTAAGGGGCCACTACTTAACCTGAGTGTTGTTACACGAAGAAGCACTGGATGTGATACACTTGAGCACTTTAACTGCAACGTGTGCATGCTAGGACGTTGTCGTCACATTTTTTGAATTTAATGGACTTTTTTTGGTTGTAAAAGACATTTCTCTGCCATTTTTTTACAAGGATTTGAGACACTTTATTTTCTTTTCTAAGGAAATTTTGCACATTATGCACCTTATGAATTAGTAGTTAACCACTACCCCACTGCCTAACTGGCTTTTCACGCTGCACTTTATACTTGCACTATATAGTATTGTTTACCCCCCACTGTGGATGTACCTACTTCTAACTGTTATGCACCTTATATATAATATTGTTAGCCACTCATGTTTTTTACTATTTTCCATTAGTATTGCCATTTACGTTTCATTACATTGATCCCACTTATTACTATTGTCGCCCCCTTCTATGCTGTATTTATACTCTTGCTAAGATCTTAGGTGATATTTACATTGTATGCACCACTGTTTTAGCCATTCCACCAGTCATATTAATACCACCTGTATTTATATATATTTTTAACACAAGTTACGCATCCAAGCTTTATTTTCTTATATACACCTAGGATTAGCGCAGCACTACCCATTTTCAGATTTACTTACAAGGTCAGGTGTTTACCTTTACCAGTGCATGCAGCTTTTCTATTTCTAGCCGACTTTCATATGTGATAGCGCGGGAATAATCCACCCCTATACCTGTATACCCTTACACACCTTCCATTCCTGCGGCAATCATGGATGTGTTCTCGTATATGGAAAAAAGGCAAATAAATTTAGAGGAAGTATTTAATATCAGTAATACTAAAACCAACAGTAATCTAGATCTTGAAAGCTTAATGCGTAAACTAGGACACAACATGGAAAAGAAAGTGAGCCTCTGGTGGGACATCTGTACATTTGAGACATACCTGAAAGAAAGTATTGTCCCCAGAAGGTTAAGGTGGGATGTTCCCCCAAATGATGGCCTTACAGATCAGGAATCAAACGATGAGTGGTATAAATTCTTCAACGACAAAGGCCTAGAATTATTGGGATTCTTGCTAGATAGGAAACGCAGGAAAAATAAGATAATAGATCAGAATATTGCAAACCTCAAAGAGGAAATAGAACAATATAAAGACACAATCGAACACAAAACCCTAATGACACAATTGAATAAAGACCTTGCTAAAAAAGACAAAGAGGTCCAACAAAGGAAAAGCAAGAAACATACAAGAGACACGAATGATTTCCGCAATGATCAAGTTTTCAAATGGCAAAGCCAATTGGGGAAAACAGAACCTCCATCTACGTACTCTACACCTGAAAAAACAGTAAAGATGCATCCCCAGCCTCAAAATGAATTACCTAGGACAGTGACAGAGAACGCAAGATACCAGGACCCGAGAGATGAAAACAGAAACATGACCCCAAGACAGAGAGATAATGATGGGAGAACCAATGAATACCAAAGTTACACCCCTCATCGGAATGAACGGAGGCCTCAATATAATTATCGGACACCACGGAATGGAGGAAGAAAACCCTACTATGGGAAGAACAATAGAAGACCATATAATCGAAATAACTGGCACAGACCCCCATATGAAGAACGCGAGCCTAGAGGTGCACCATACGAATACAGAGACCAAAGGAAACCGTTACAAGACTATAGAGATAACAGAGAATCAGACTATTACAGGCCTAGAGAGAGAAGCCCCATACAAGATTACAGACATGAAGATAGAAGAGGCCCACCACAGAGAAACTATAGGTCGGACGAACGAAGCCCAGTCCCCACCTATAACTATTATGCCCCCTTGGCAAACAGAGAAGAGGAAGATAGACCCGGTAGACCCTACCCCCCACCCTATGGAGAACAAGAAACACACAGACCTTTTTTAGACAGGGGCAGAGAAAATTACCCGGTGAGATACCAAGAGGAAATGCGAGATCTCAGAAAAAGTCCCGAAAGAAGAGAGGACGAAGATCTGGCAAGAGAAAACAAAAGAAAGAGACAGTGAGAGGAGAGGGGATATTCAACCTCAGTGGGAAAGAACTCACACATGAAGAAGTGGGAGTGCTCGACAAAGGGTTAAAATATGCACCCACAAAAAATCTGAACAAATTTGAGACCTATATTGGGATCCAAAAGTTCGTACGAAAGTTAAACATACAAAAATATATGATAGGAAATGCCCCATTGCCCAAAGTAGTACAGCCATCAGAGAATGGGTTTTTACATAGTTCACTCAGGAACAAATCGGTTTTTAATCCACCAGCAAAAGATAATAAACATATCGATGTTTTCAAAAAGATTGTTTTAGACGAAATAAAGGAGGCGCAAATCAAGAAAAAAGAAGAACCGAATTTTATTAAAAGTGGGATCCGGAAGCTAACTAAGAGGCAGGATATAGTTATTCGACCAGCTGACAAGGGAGGAGGGATTGTGATCCTCTCCAAAGAACAGTATCACAACACTATGACTCTCATGTTGAATGACACCAATACATATACCAGACTACTAAAAAATCCAGTTTTTAGCTGCCGCAAAGCACTAGAGCAAGTGGTACATCTGGGAGTTAAGAGGGCAATACTAAATAAGAAAGAAGCAAGATACCTCATCCCAGACTCCTGCCGGACGCCAATTATTTATTCAGTGCCTAAAATACATAAAAATAGAACTGACCCACCCCCTAGGCCGATAGTCAATGGCATCGAGTCAATTACATCAAGGATGGGTCAGTACATAGATGTCTTCCTACAACCGGTGGTTCAAAAAACGGAAGCATACCTCAAAGATAGTAAAGAGATGCTACGAGTCATTGAGAGCATCCAGGGAGACGAAAAATCTTGGATTATGGCCACTGCCGACGTTTCGGCGTTATACACAATTATTCCGCACCATAAGGCGTGCGAAGCAGCCAAATGGGGTCTTAGAAAATACACTCAACTCCCATGCACACAGAGGAAGTTCCTGATCAAGTGTTTAGAATTCAACCTCAAAAATAATTATTTTTGGTACAATAAATCTTACTACCATCAACAGACCGGGGTAGCCATGGGTGCTAAGTTTGCCCCAAGCATAGCCGGTATATTCATGGCACAGTGGGAAGAATACAGTGTTTTTGGAGACCGCCCCAGCCAGCTTGTCATATACAAAAGGTACATTGACGATATTTTTATATTGTGGGATGGAGAAGAAAGAGATCTAACGGAATTCCTCCTCAAACTTAACAAGAATGACAGAAATATCTCACTAACTTGGGATATCAGTACTGAAAAAATCAACTTCCTGGACTTAGAGATCTCACTAAATGGATCTACATTTAGTACAAAGACGCACTTTAAAGGAGTAGACAGGAACAGCTACCTCCCAACTACAAGCTGCCACCCACAAAACTGGATTTTTAACATCCCAAAAGGACAACTGATACGTATAAAAAGAAACTGTACCAAAATAGATACATATTTTGAACAAGCGGAAAAACTAGGCGAGAGATTCATGTCAAAGGGCTATGACCGTAAATTTATCCAAACCAAAATTACAGAAGTTTCTAAACTGGATCGGAACCAACTGATCGAAGAAAAAACCAAACAGCAGGAGAAGACAGTTGAGGGAATACCACTTATCCTGGACTTCAATGTGCAATATAGAAAAATTGAAAAGATAATCAAGAACCACTGGCATATACTATTGGCAGATAAGCATCTACAAGATATCCTCCCCAAAAAAACGAAATTTATATACAAAAAGGCACCTACAATCAGGGATATAGTAGTCAAAAATGTCGTAGACCCACCCAAAAAAACGTTTTCCTTTTTTACCGGGAACGGATTTTATCCATGTAAAAGGTGTTTTGCCTGCCTAAGGACTAAACGCCCAAACAAAAAAATGTTTAACTTCACCTCTACTAGCACAGGAGAAAATTATGAAATTAAAGATTTCATTTGTTGTAATACTGAAGGGGCAGTATACGCACTGGAATGTAGCTGCGGCCTCTAGTATGTAGGCCGCACAAAAAGACCCCTGAGAGTCCGCATTAAGGAACATGTCAAAAACATCCTTAATGGCTATGACAAACACTGTGTGTCCAAACATTTTTTAACCTGCCACAATAGAGACCCCACCCACCTGAGTTTTTGGGGTATTACCCCATATATCAAACACTGGAGGGGAGGCCATAAGGTGAGAACCCTCAGCAAACTTGAATCCAAATGGATCTTCACCTTAGACACATTCTGGCCCCGTGGTCTAAACATAGAGTTTGACCTAAATTGCTTCCTGAGTGACTTTTAACTTCCAAGTAATTTTAACAATCAATTTTATATTAAACTTATTCTATTTTAAAGTATACTTTTTTTAATATTTTTAACGTATGTAATATCCATTTCCCATGCCTCTATGGAAAGATATATAGTATGACTGTCCCATTTTTTATAGCCCACATACCTCCACCCCTAACTCTGTCATCTACCAGAGATACAGCTTGCATACACTGCACGACAGGAGACCTAGATAAAGAACTAATACCCACACGTCGTACCTGCTACACTATTTGGAGGTGCAATTTAAACGCCCCCTAAAGGGACACCACTTAAATTTAATGCCCTCCCCCTGTTCCACACATATTCACTATTAGAGCTATTGCTTGTTTCTCCATTCACCAATTTTCTCTTACCCCCTATTTATATAACTCACCATGCATTAATATATACTAATATTTTAGGGGTTATATATATATATTTATGGCCAACCACCTTGCTACTAGTATTCACCGTTTTTATTAAATACGTTTATTTATATACACTGTTTATGCCACTAGTGTCTGCTGCTTTTCTTCCCCCTGGCTTTAAATGACAGATATAATCAATATCAATGTACTATGTGCCCCTTGTATTTGAAGATCAGGGTGGAATTCGATCCGATTACTTGAGTTGCCAAGTTTTAACTGATCCACGTTACTTGGTTCAAACCACTATGTAGCCAGCGATAGTATTCATTCATTATCCCCATCTAATTACTCCTCCGCCGGGTTCCGGCTAACGGAGGCAGCAATCGCCCCTCTCTGCTGACAGTATGAGACATTATGGATGCCTGGACAGCTCCCATTGATCGAATAAGTCAGCTGATACGCTACACAGACGTATACCTAAGCGGAAGTAGCGGCGCGCAATCTCTAAGAAAATGGCCGCCGCATTAACTCCCCTTAGACTCCAAGAAAATGGCCGCCTCATTACGGCCAATATTAAACTATTTAAGGACATGATTCTAGCCTGTATTCATCCCCTGATGAAGTCACGTGTGGTGTGACGTCACGCGTAGGGACGAGACAGGCTGCATTCACTACAGAGGCATACGAGCTCGCCGCTCGTCGGATCAAATTCGCTGTTGTTTACTTTTTAATGTGAGTACCTATATTTTTTAATAAAAAGAGGTTCAATCTACCAAAACGAGATTACACTATTGGCCTTCTTCCTGCCTATTATCTTTTACATCCCCCCCCCACACTATACCTGAGGGAACCCCATCCTAGGACGTAGGCTGGTGAGGGACGCGCTGGAGCCCATAGGCGGATCTTAAAGAGCTACTCTGGCTACATGCTGTTGCCCTATTACCTTAAGGTAAGGGGCCACTACTTAACCTGAGTGTTGTTACACGAAGAAGCACTGGATGTGATACACTTGAGCACTTTAACTGCAACGTGTGCATGCTAGGACGTTGTCGTCACATTTTTTGAATTTAATGGACTTTTTTTGGTTGTAAAAGACATTTCTCTGCCATTTTTTTACAAGGATTTGAGACACTTTATTATATATTTTCTTTTCTAAGGAAATTTTGCACATTATGCACCTTATGAATTAGTAGTTAACCACTACCCCACTGCCTAACTGGCTTTTCACGCTGCACTTTATACTTGCACTATATAGTATTGTTTACCCCCCACTGTGGATGTACCTACTTCTAACTGTTATGCACCTTATATATAATATTGTTAGCCACTCATGTTTTTTACTATTTTCCATTAGTATTGCCATTTACGTTTCATTACATTGATCCCACTTATTACTATTGTCGCCCCCTTCTATGCTGTATTTATACTCTTGCTAAGATCTTAGGTGATATTTACATTGTATGCACCACTGTTTTAGCCATCCCACCAGTCATATTAATACCACCTGTATTTATATAAATTTTTAACACAAGTTACGCATCCAAGCTTTATTTTCTTATATACACCTAGGATTAGCGCAGCACTACCCATTTTCAGATGAGCACAGAGCAGCTCCAGCCGCTGTCTTGGGTCCTCATTGGATAAATTGATAGCTGTCAATCAAGTCCAGTGACACGGGAGCCGGGGGGGTGGGGCTGAGTCCTGCTGTCTGTGTCAATGGACACAGCAGCAGGACTTGGAAGTGCCCCCCATGGAAAGCGGCTCTCCGCGGGGGCACTCGATGAAGAGGAGGAGCTGGGAGCGCCGCCGGGGAACCCCTAAGAAAAAGAGGATCGGGCCAATCTGTGCAAAACACAGAGCGGGTAAGTATGACATGTTTGTTCATTTCTTTTTTTTTTCTTTTAAATTAACCTTTACAATCACTTTAAGTTTCCTTGGCCCGCCAATGCTTCTACTCTCTTCAACGTTGCCTGATCAATAGTGTCCTCAATGCTGAAAAATACAGGCAGATACTTATCCATCATGTCATACCATCAGGGAGGCGTGTGATTGGCCCCAAAAATATTTTGCAGCAGCACAACAACCCCCAATATACAGCCAAACTATCTTCATTGTAAAGAAGAACAAGGATTGCTGGAAGTTGTTGTTTGGCCCCCACAGAGCCCTGATCTCACCATCATGGAGTCTGTCTAGGATGACATGAAGAGACAGAAGGTTTTGAAGCAGCCGACATCCATGGAAGATCTGTGCTTAGTTCTCCAAGGTGTACATGGTCTGGGGCTGCATGAGTGCTGCCGGCACTGAGGAGCTACAGATCATTGAGGGAACCATGAATGCCAACATGTACTGTGACATACTGAAGCAGAGCATGATCCCCTCCCTTCAGAGACTGGGCTGCAGGGCAGTATTCCAACATGATAACCACCCCAAACACACCTCCAAGATGACCACTGCCTTGCTAAAGAAGCTGAGGGTAAAGGTGAGGGACTGGCCAAGCATGTCTCCAGACCTAAACCCTATTGATCATCTGTGGGACATCCTCAAACGGAAGATGGAGGAGCGCAAGGTCTCTAACATCCACCAGCTCTGTGATGTCATCATGGAGGAGGGGAAGAGGACTCCAGTGACAACCTGTGAAGATCTGGTGACCTCCATGCTCAAGAGGGTTAAGGCAGTGCTGGAAAATAATGGTGGTCACACAAAATATTGACACTTTGGGCCCAATTTGGACATTTTCACTTAGGGGTGTATTGACTTTTTTTGCCAGCGGTTTAGACATTAATGGCTGTGTGTTGAGTTATTTTGAGGGGACAGCAAATTTACACTGTTATACAAGCTGTACACTCACTACTTTACATTGTAGACAAGTGTCATTTCTTCAGTGTTGTCACATGAAAAGATAGAAGACCTAGAAGAATTGATGTTGGTCTGAAGGCAAAGGGCGGTCACCCCAAATATTGATTTGATTTGGATTTTTCTTCTGTTCCTTTAGTGTCAATTTTGTTAATTGATAAAAATGAGCTATTAGCACTTCTATTTGTGAAAGCATTTTTTACACCTGCCTAAAAGTTTTGCACAGTAATATACACACACACGTATTGGGACGCCTGTCTTTACACACACATGAACTTTAATGGCATCCCAGTCTTAGTCCGTAGGGTTCAATATTGAGTTGGCCCCACCCTTTGCAGCTATAACAGCTTCAACTCTTCTGGGAAATCTGTCCACAAGGTTTAGGAGTGTGTCTATGGGAATGTTTGACTGTTCTTCCAGAAGCGCAGTTGTGAGGTCAGGCACTGATGTTGGATGAGAAGTCCTGGCTCGCATTCTCCACTCTAATTAATTCCAAAGGTGTTCTGTCAGGTTGAGGTCAGGACTCTGTGCAGGCCAGTCAAGTTCCCCCACCCCTAACTCGCTCATCCAAGGACCAAGGTCTTTATGGACCTTGCTTTATGCACTGGTCCAAACCATTTGGTGGAGGGGGGATTATGGTGGGCGGTTGTTTTTCAGGGGTTGGAATTGGCCCCTTAGTTCCAGTGAAGGGAACTCTTAAGGTGTCAGCATACCAAGACATTTTGGACAAATTAAATTCTCCCAACTTTGTGGGAACAGTTTGGGGACGGCCTCTTCCTGTTCCAACATGACTGCGCACCAGTGCACAAAGCAAGGTCCATAAAGACATGGATGAGCGAGTTTGGGGTGGAGGAACTTGACTGACCTGCACAGAGTCCTGACCTCAACCTGATAGAACACTTTTGGGATGAATTAGAACAGAGACTGCGAGACAGGCCTTCTCGTCCAACATCAGTGCCTGACCTCACAAATGCTCTTCTGGAAGAATGGTGAAACATTCCCATAGACACACTCCTAAACCTTGTGGACGGCCTTCCCAGAAGAGTTGAAGCTGTTATAGCTGCAAAGGGCGGAGCCAACTCAATATTGAACCCTATGGACTAAGACTGGGATGTCATTAAAGTTCATGTGTGTGTAAAGGCAGGTGTCCCAATACTTTTGGTAATATAGTGTATATTATTATTATACAGGATTTATATAGCGCCAAGCAGCGCTTTACAACATGAGGGCAGACAATACACTTACAATACAAATCCATACAGGAGGGATCAGAGGGGCCCTGCTCGTTAGAGCTTACAATCTAGAAGTGTATATACTGTATATTGTAACTTTTTTATTTTCATTTATGATACAAGTTTTATAGATTGTAACATTTTATTTGTATTTATGATACAAGTTGTATGAATGGTAACTTTTTATTTTCATGATTGTATTTTAGAAGTCCTGGCCGGTTCTGTAATCCCCCCCCCAGAACTGTCACCGAACGGTCCCAGCAGCTTTCCACGTTTCTCCGGGGCAGCTGGGAACTCACATGAGGGTACAATGGAATTATTTTTGGACACGCAATCTGTTCCGGAGTTCAAAAGAAATCTGCTTTCTTTCGTAAGAAAACGATCAAAAAGAGGAAATCAGACGCTGAAGAGCGGTGAGGACAGAAAGTCTCCAGGTTGTCACACGCCATGCCGGGGTGCGGGAGGAGGATTCTATTGCAGCCATAAGAACATATACATCCTATGGGTGCGACTCGATGAACAAGACGAGGAGAAAACGCACATCATCCTTATAGTAGAAGAGGAAGCCGTTTGTAGGATGTAAGAAACTCACATATGGCAGCGCTTGTACGGACGCCATCGCGTGTCATCGCAGTCACAAACAATCTGCTGCCGTCATTGAAAGCCGAGCGCGGACGGTTGGGACTTAAATAACTCTGAAGAGCATGTGAGGAAATATGGCAAACAATCCGCCTCAAGTATCTGTATAGCCATAAACAAATACGCGCCAACCCCTCCCCCCCCCCCCCCACCGCCGCCGCCACCATGACACGCTGAGTGGTGTCACTAATTGTCCATTAAGACTAATGACGTACCCAAAAAAGACCACAATTGCCTAAAGGAGGCGACCTGCTGTGACCGTCGGAATGCGATAGAATGGAAATAGCAGCAAACTGCAGCATTCCTTACCGCCAACACAACGCAGTGCGTCACTTTGGAGTACAAAGTTGTCTTGAAAAAGAGACCGCGACTTCATGTCCCCGCTTCCAATATAATGGAGAAGTGATGAGATGGTAAAATATAAAAGACGGGGGGTTGTGTTGAGTAAATAGATACCAAACACGTCAAGGCTCGAAATTGCTCGCCTGTGAAATGGCGAAAAACGACGCTACCTGAATTTTTTTCCCTTGGTGACGCTTTCAAAGCCTTTACAGGTTATCAGTTTAGAGCCCTTTACACTGGGGTCGCCCGTGCGTTCGCGGTAAAGCGCCGGTCGTTTTAGCGGCGCTTTACAGCTGTTTTTGCTAGCGGGGCGCTTTTAACCCCTGAAAAGCGATTTGGAAGCGCCGCCCATTTATTGCAATGGGCATGGGCAATTTGGGGGCGCTGTTTACGGCGCTCCCAAACCGCAACAAAGATGCTGCTTGCAAGACTTTTTCTAACGTCCCGCAAGCGCACCGCCCCCAGTGTGAAAGCACCCATTGTAAGTGCTTTACAGGCGATATTTCTAGCGCTAAAACGCCTGAAAACTGCCTCAGTGTGAAAGGGGTCTAATGCCCCGTACACACGGTCGGATTTTCCGACGGAAAAGGTGTGATAGGACCTTGTTGTCGGAAATTCCGACCGTGTGTGGGCTCCATCACACATTTTCCATCGGATTTTCCGACACACAAAGTTTGAGAGCAGGCTATAAAATTTTCCGACACCAAAATCCGTTGTCGGAAATTCCGATCGTGTGTACACAAATCCGACGCACAAAGTGCCACGCATGCTCAGAATAAATTAAGAGACGAAAGCTATTGGCTACTGCCCCGTTTATAGTCCCGACATACGTGTTTTACGTCACCGCGTTCAGAACGATCGGATTTTCCGACAACTTTGTGCGACCGTGTGTATGCAAGACAAGTTTGAGCCAACATCCGTCTGAAAAAATCCATGGATTTTGTTGTCGGAATGTCCGATCAATGTCCGACCGTGTGTACGGGGCATTAGAGTTGTTTGTGAATGATGGCCCTAGAATTATTGCTCTCGCTCCAACATTTGCGGCGATACTTCACATGTGTGGCGTAATCACTGTTTGCACACATCTGCGGGACCTATACATACGTTTGGTAATTGGCAGACTCCGAGACTTCAATAGGAGGACAGCCATGCAGGGAAAGGCATCCAGCAAGACGCCACATCCGCATGTGTAGGAATGTTGTCTCCTATGGCAACAGTCTTTAAAAGTTCCTAACACAAAGTGTAACAGTTCCTTCACTTTCACTACAATCACTTCTTGTACTTCTTCAGATCACTGAGCTCCCAGTCTCTCTCACTAGAAAGAAGGAGAAGGTGCGCCAGACTAAGTGCAGAATATAGCAAACAATTTATTTAACCACCTCAATACTGGGCACTTTCGCCCCCCTCCTTCCCTTTTCAGCTTTCAGCGCTCTCACACTTTCAATGACAATTGCGCGGTCATGCTACGCTGTACCCAAGTTACATTTTTATCATTTTGTTCACACAAATAGAGCTTTCTTTTGGTGGTATTTATTCACGACTGTTTTTTATTTTTTGCGATATAAGCGAAAAAAGAGCGAAAATTTGGAAAAAAAACAATATTTTCTTCTTTCTATTTTAAAACAAATCCAATAAAATCTAATTTTGTCATAAATTTAAGCCAAAACGTATTCTGCTACATGTTTTTGGTAAAAAAAATCCCGTTAAGTGTATAATAATTGGTTCGTGTGATCACGGACACGTGCACAAATGATCATGTACAGATGTGCGCAGGTGACATATGTGTGCAGATAATCATTGGGACATGTGATTTTACTGGGACTTATGTGGGGGACATGTGTTTTTACTATGTGGGGACATGTGTTTTTACTATGTGGGGACATGTGTTTTTACTATGTGGGGACATGTGTTTTGGGGACATGTGTTTTGGGGACATTGTGTGTTTACTTAGTGTTTGTTTTGTGTTTTTACATTGTGTGGGGACACTAGACTGGTGATCAGTGAGTAAAAAGCTGTAAAAAAACAGCTCATACTCACTGATCACCAGCCGGCTGCAGCGATCCGCTCTCCTCTCCTCACTGACAACTTCCGTGTGAGGAGAGCAGAGCAGATTGCCTAGCAACCGGCTCTGTGTTTACATCACATGACGGCTGTGATTCGACACGGCCGTCATGTGATCAGGAGGGCCAATCACAGAGCCCTCTTGCTGATCGGAGATGCGCCGTGTCCGGGTGACACGAGCGCATCGGGATCGAGCCGCTGCGCGGGCACGCGCGCGTGCGCGATCCCGCTCCTTCTGAGGGACGTTCCTGAACGTCCACTCAGAAGGAGAGAGCGCCCACCTGGCCGTATATGTGCAGTGGCCAGGTGGGAAGTGGTTAAGAACAAAAAGCCAAGTGGCTACTCACACAGTATAGGTGAGAATCGGGCAAATGATAATGGTAATGGTGAAGTCCGTGGTCACTGCAGGGTTCAGGGTAACATCCAGAGCGGTGTACCCAGCAAGCTGCAGAGGATCGATCAGCAGAGCGGTGTGTAGAATCAGCCTGGTGTCTGCGGGACGGTGTGGAGCGCAAGCTCGGAGGGGTCCGTGAACCAGAAGTGACGTTCGGATGTGTCAGATGACGCGTTTCAAGGCGCCTGCTTTTTCCTCAGATCTAATTGGTGATTCGAGATGTCACCTCCAAGATGACCACTGCCTTGCTAAAGAAGCTGAGGGTAAAGGTGATGGACTGGCCAAGCATGTCTCCAGACCTAAACCCTATTGATCATCTGTGGGACATCCTCAAACGGAAGGTGGAGGAGCGCAAGGTCTCTAATATCCACCAGCTCCGTGATGTCATGATGGAGGAGGGGAAGAGGACTCCAGTGACAACCTGTGAAGCTCTGGTGACCTCCATTCCCAAGAGGGTTAAGGCAGTGCTGGAAAATAATAGTGGCCACAAAATATTGACACTTTGGGCTTAATTTGGACATTTTCACTTAGGGGTGTACTGACTTTTGTTGCCAGCGGTTTAGACATTAATGGCTGTGTGTTGAGTTATTTTGAGGGGACAGCAAATTTACACTGTTATACAAGCTGTACACTCACTACTTTACATTGTAGCAAAGTGTCATTTCTTCAGTGTTGTCACATGAAAAGATAGAAGAAAAGATTTACAAAAATGTGAGGGGTGTACTGACTTTTGTGAGATACTGTGTATATGTGTCTTCTCACATAGAACTAGATAGCTCAAAGGACTTTTTATGGACTTGTGCTACATTTCCTTATACTACAGATTCCACCACTATCCCAGGTATTATTTTATTGAAAGCTGCAGATAAAAAAAGTAGACTGTATATGGCCTTTGAAATGAGATGAAGATATCAGAGTTAATTTAGTGTTTGAGGATACCCTACAGATGCTCAATAGGGTTTAGGTCTGGAGACATGCTTAGCCAGTCCATCACCTTTACCCTCAGCTTCTTTAGAAAGGCAGTGGTCATCTTGGAGGTGTGTTTGGGGCGGTTATCATGTTGGAATACTGCCCTGCGGCCCAGTCTCTGAAGGGAGGGGATCATGCTCTGCTTCAGTATGTCACAGTACATGTTGGCATTCATGGTTCCCTCAATGAACTTTTGGTGTAGAATTGATGATACACAAAACACAATAAGAAACATGGAAAATATTCTACGTGAGCGTGCAATCAGTTCAGTCCACCTTCCAACCCATTATTAACCATTCCTGGCCTCCTAATCATATATCATATAATATACATACAGTATATCCCTAATCGTATGTAATATAATGTATAGCCCTAATCATATATCATATAATGTATATCCCTAATCATATATCATATAGTATACATACAGTATATCCCTATTCATAGCTCTCTATATGACATCAGATACTTTGTTTCCTTTATGTTATTTATGAAAAGTTCCGGGATTTCGCTCCAAGTCAAGGAAGGATTTGAGGTTGTAATTATCGGGATCAGGACAGCGATTTACCTGATCCTCCGCTATTATCACCATTATATAGGCTGGACCTCTAACATTCTCCACTTCTCAGTGCTTAAAGATTGGCGCTGTAGTCTCCGGTATGGGACTGAACCCCCTAGACCTTTTTATCTACATATAGTCCATTAACCTTACATGTCTGTGGATGATTCTTGCCGGGAATACCTTAGAAAAAAAACATGAAAATGCTTTTTCCTGCCCTCCCCTTGTAGGGCTCTGTGCTGGCAGAGCTGAGTAACAGCCACACCCATCATCACAGCTACAGTGCCTTGAAAAAGTATTCTTACCCCTTGAAATTTTCCACATTTTGTCATGTTACAACCAAAAACGTAAATGTATTTTATTGGGATTTTATGTGATTGACCAACACAAAGTGGCACATAATTGTGAAGTGGAAGAAAAATGATAAATGGTTTTCAAATTTTTTTTTTACAAATAAATATGTGAAAAGTGTGTGTGTGTGTGGGGGGGGGGGGCATTTGTATGGCGCCTCCCGGAGTCAATACTTTGTAGAACCCCCTTTCTCTGCAATTACAGCTGCAAGTCTTTTTGGGGATGTCTCTACCAGCTTTGCACATCTAGAGAGGGACATTTCTGCCCATTCTTCTTCTCTGCAAAATATCTCAGGCTCTGTCAGATTGGATGGAGAGCGTCTGTGAACAGCAATTTTCAAGTCTTGCCACAGATTCTCAATGTGATTTAGGTCTGGACTGTGACTGGGCCATTCTAACACATGAATATGCTTTGATCTAAACCATTCCATTGTAGCTCTGGCTGTATGTTTCGGGTCGTTGTCCTGCTGGAAGGTGAACCTCCGCCCCGGTCTCAACTCTTTTGCAGATTCTAACAGGTTTTCTTCTAAGATTGTCCTGTATTTGGCCCCATCCATCTTCCCATCAACTCTGACCAGCTTCCCTGTCCCTGCTGAAGAAAAGCATCCCCACCACATGATGCTGCCACCACCATGTTTCACGGTGGGGATGGTGTGTTCAGGGTGATGTGCAGTGTTAGTTTTCCGCCACACATAGCGTTTTGCTTTTAAGCCAAAAAGTTCACTTTGGGTCTCATCTGACCAGATCACCTTCTTCCACATGTTTGCTGTGTCCTCCACATGGCTTCTCACAAACTACAAACAGGACTTCTTATGACTTTCTTTCACCAATGTCTTTCTTTTTGTCACTCTTCCATAAAGGGCAGATTTGTGGAGAACACGACTAATAGTTGTCCTGTGGACAGATTCTCCCACCTGAGCTGTGGATCTCTGCAGCTCCTCCAGAGTTACCATGGACCTCTTGGCTCTTCTCTGATGAATGTTCTCCTTGCCCGGCCGGTCAGTTTAGGTGGATGGCCATGTCTTGGTAGGTTTGCAGTTGTTCCATACTCTTTCCATTTTCCGATGATGGATTGAACAGAGCTCCGTGAGATGTTCAAAGCTTGGGAGATTTTTTTATAACCTAACCCTGCTTTATACTTCTCCACAACTTTATCCCTGACCTGTCTGGTGTGTTCCTTGGCCTTCATGATGCTGTTTGTTCACTAAGGTTCTCTAACAAACCTCAGAGAGCTTCACAGAACAGCTGTATTTATACTGAGATTAAATTACACACAGGTGGACTCTATTTACTAATTAGGTGACTTCTGAAGGCAATTGGTTCCACTAGATTTTAGTTAGGGGTATCAGAGTAAAGGGGGCTGAATACAAATGCACACCACACTTTTCAGATATTTATTTGTAAACATTTTTGAAAACCATTTATCATTTTCCTTCCACTTCACAATTATGCGCTACTTTGTGTTGGTCTATCACATAAAATCCCAATACAATACATTTACGTTTTTGGTTGCAACATGACAAAATGTGGAACATATCAAGGGGTATGAATACTTTTTCAAGGCACTGTACACCCCTCACAACCAGCCACACCCCCCAGCACTAGGATTGTCCCATACACTTGTACTGTAGAGGAGGAAGTATGTCCACCCCCTACACCAGCCTTCAGTAAATGGCGTACTGCAGTCCGGACCAACTGACAGCCCAGTCTGGACCATCATCCGCCATTCTGCTGTGCTGGATCCTCACTAAGCTTTAGTCATTGCTTGTTAGCACCGCTGGCGTCATATTATATGAATACCGATGTGGTAGGCAGTACCAAGATGGAGACCAGGCTAGATCGGATCAGCAACAGCCAAGCAAGATGGTATACTAATGGTTGGCAGAACCAAGATGGAGTTTAGGACAGCCCGGGGTCAGCAATAGCCAGGCAAGAAGGTATACTAGTACCAATATGGTGGGCAGTACCAAGACGGAGTCCAGGAAAGGCTGTGTCAGCAACAACATACCAATATGGTAGGAGGTACCAAGATGAAATATAAAGTCCAGGAAACACCAGGTCAGCAACAAGAAGTTGGGATACTATACAAATACCAATGTTGTAGGCAGTACCAAGATGGAGACCAGGCTAGGCTGGATCAGCAACAGTCAGGCAAGATGGTATACTAATAGTAGGCAGAGTCAAGACAGAGTTCAGGACAGGCCAGGTCAGCAACAGACAGGCAAGATGGTATATTAATACCAATATGGTGGGCAGTACCAAGACGGAGTCCAGGAAAAGTTGGGTCAGCTCAGCCAGGCAAGATGGTATACTAGAACCAGTACAGAAGGCAGTACCAAGATGGAGTTTTGACGTGTCCCGGAGGGCTGCAGGAAGAGAGGGGGTGGGGCCAGGGCTGGTGCAAGGATTTTTGACACCCTAGGCCAGGGGTCTTGAAAATATGGCCCTCCAGTTGTTCAGGAACTACAATTCCCATCATGCCTAGTCATGTCTGTGAATGTCAGAGTTTTACAATGCCGCATGGGAAGTGTAGTTCTGCAGTAGCTGGAGGGCCGTAGTTTGAGGATCCCTGCCCTAGGCGAAACCCTTTTTTGCCGCCCCCCTTGACTCCACCCCTGACTCTATCCCCGTTGCCCTGCCCATGTATACCCCAGCTTTTTAATGAAGCGCCTATCAAATGCAGCCTCACCAGCGCCCATCAATGCAGCCTACGAGTGCCCAATAAATACAGCCTCACCAGCACCCATCAATGCAGCCTACCAGTGCCCATCAAATGCAGCCTCACCAGTGCCCATCAATGAATGCTTACTTCCATTCATTCGGGAGTCGGGACACAGACACAGTCCTCCAACCGCCACTGCGCCTCTGACACTATGTGCGAACAGAGCGGCGGCTGCCTGCTGATGCTGAGACTTAGTTGCTTGCTGCAGACAGAAGAGAGTAGGAACATCAGTGGCCGGGCGCCCTAGGTGGCTGCCTAGTTTGCTTAGTGGTAGCACCGGCCCTGGGTGGGGCAAAGGATGTCACCCCCCCCCTCCCCCTCAAAAAAAATCCCTGTAAATTGATTACAGGCAGGGGGCGAGAGCGAACCAGCTGTACTCTTCTTTATCTTTATTAATGTATCCTTTGCCTCTCCCTTTAGATTGTTAGATTGTAAGCTCTTGGGAGCAGCCCCCCCCCCCCCTCTGTCTTGTATTGCAACTGTACTGTATTCCTTTATTTTGGTAAGTGCTGTGCAAACCATTGGCTCTATATCAATTCTGTATAACTATAAAAATAGGAGCTCGGTGCCCGCTCAGTGTGACCATCCCTCCCATTGTACCCTCCCTTCACCCATCACTGATAACCAGTCATGGCACATTTCTCCCCAGCAAGGAGAGTCATAAGGAACCGGAGACATAAACCCCCCCCACCCCCCACCTCCTACACCGTCACCTCTAATGGACATGTTTGTCATAGCCGGAAGGTCTGTGCTTTGTGGATATATTATAACCAGCTGGGAGTGCGGGTGATGTGCACAGAGCCCCAGTGTCCGCAATACCGCTCTGATCTCCATACTGTGCCCATGTGTATCTCTATAATAAACCTCCACCCTTTGATCCTCAGAGTCTGCCATATGATCATCAAACCTTATCGCTGTAAGCTGCGGGGATTTATTGAGCTGAGGTGTAAAGGAGAATAATAAAAAAAATCAAACCAAACTACCATTTCAAAGGGGTTTTTTTCGTGGTCACATGACTGCGTGCTGCGAGCTTCTTTCAGTACTTGGCCAGGGAAGAGGGTTCCAAGAAGGAGCAGCAAATCACCACATTCCGTGAGCTGCGCTCATCTCCATTCACCAACACGGGCCCAACGCAAAGAACACAAAAACAATTGCGCTCTATGAGGTCTGTTCACACCATTCAAGTGCTGCCAGTGTTCATTTTGGCAGCAAATTTTTCGATTTAGTTTTAGTCTTGGTCTTAGGACTAAAATGGCATTTTAGTTTTAGTCCCATCCTAGTCTTCTGCAATTTTTCAGTTTTAGTCGTATTAAGTCGACTAAATTTCCAGGACATTTTAGTCGACTAAAACTCATTTTAGTTATCTAAAATCTAATGGGTGTAGTCAGTGGCGTAGCGTGGGGGGTGCAGGGGGTGCCGTGGCCCCGGGCGCGACATTTAGGGGGGCGCCAGTATGTGTCACTGGCTGCCTCCTCCTAATTTCAAATTCCTGTGTCCCCTGCGCTCCGGCCGCCATGTTAAGTGTCCGGCGCCCTGTGACTGGGCGTATGGGGGTCATGTGAGGCGTAGGGCTGACCTGTCCTCGATCGCTCCTGAAGTCCCGCCTCCGCACATGACCCCCCATACGCCCAATCACAGGGCGCTGGACACTGAACATGGCAGCTGGCAGAGCGCAGGGGAGAGAAGAATGTGAGCCACCGCTGTCTTCTCCTCCTCATCCGGATCAATGCAGCCAGGAGAAGAAGGTGAGTGAGACTCCCTCGTGAGAGTCTTGTTACTGGCCGAGGGTGGGGGGGGGTGAGAGAGAGAGAGACTGTAGGCAGGACAGTATAGTGTAGTATAGTGGTCAGTATAGTGGACAGTGTAGTGTAGTATAGTGGTCAGTATAGTGGACAGTATAGTGGTTAGTATAGTGGTCATTATAGTGTAGTTTAGTATGGAGGTCTGTGTAGTGTAGTGGTCAGTATGGGAGGCAGTGTAGTGGACAGTATAGTGTAGTGGTCAGTGTAGTGTAGTATAGTGGACAGTGTAGTATGGTGGTCAGTAACAGTATAGTGTCGTGTAGTATAATGGCCAGTATAGTACAGTATAGTGGTTAGTGTAGTATAGTATAGTGGTTAGCATAGTGGTCAGTATAGTGTAGTTTAGTATGGAGGTCAGTGTAGTGTAGTATAGTGGTCAGTATGGTGGTTAGTGTAGTGGACAGTATAGTGGTCAGTATAGTGTAGTGGACAGTGTAGTATAGTGTGGTGGTCAGTGTATTGTAGTATGGTGGTCAGTGTAGTGTAGTATAGTGGTCAGTATAGTATAGTGGACAGTGTAGTGGTCAGTGTAGTATAGTATGGTGGTCAGTATAGTGGACAGTGTTGTATAGTGGACAGTGTAGTGTAGTATGGTGGTCAGTATAGTGTCGTGTAGTATAGTGGACAGTGTAGTATAGTGGTCAGTATAGTGGTTAGTATAGTGGTCAGTATAGTGTAGTTTAGTATAGAGGTCAGTATAGTGTAGTGGACAGTATAGTATAGTGGACAGCGTAGTGTAGTATAGTGGACAGTGTAGTGTAGTATAGTGGACAATGTAGTGTAGTATAGTGGACAGTGTAGTATGGTGGTCAGTGTAATGTAGTATAGTGGACAGTGTAGTATAGTGGACAGTGTAGTATGGTGGTCAGTATAATGTACTATGGTGGTCAGTATAGTGTAGTATAGTGGTCAGTATAGTATAGTGGACAATTTAATGTAGTATAGTGGACAGTGTAGTATGGTGGTCAGTATAATGTAGTATGGTGGATAGTGTAGTGTAGTGGTCAGTATAGTGTAGTATAGTGGTCAGTGTAGTGTAGTATAGTGGTCAGTGTAGTGTAGTATAGTGGTCAGTGTAGTGTAGTATAGTGGTCAGTATAGTGTAGTATAGTGGACAGTGTAGTGTAGTATAGTGGACAGTGTGGTATGGTGGTCAGTATAGTGTAGTATAGTGGTCAGTATAGTGTAGTATAGTGGACAGTGTAGTGTAGTATAGTGGACAGTGTGGTATGGTGGTCAGTGTAGTGTAGTATAGTGGACAGTGTAGTATAGTGGTCAGTGTAGTGTAGTATAGTGGTCAGTATAGTGTAGTATGGTGGACAGTGTAGTGTAGTATAGTGGACAGTGTGGTATGGTGGTCAGTATAGTGTAGTATAGTGGTCAGTGTAGTGTAGTATAGTGGACAGTGTAGTGTAGTATAGTGGACAGTGTAGTGTAGTATAGTGGACAGTGTAGTATAGTGGACAGTGTAGTGTAGTATAGTGGACAGTGTAGTGTAGTATAGTGGACAGTGTAGTGGTCAGTGTAGTGGACAGTATAGTGGTCAGTATAGTATAGTGGTCAGTATAGTATAGTGGTCAGTATAGTGGTCAGTGTAATATAGTGGACAGTATAGTATAGTGGTCAGTATAGTGGTCAGTGTAGTATAGTGGACAGTATAGTATAGTGGTCAGTATAGTGGTCAGTGTAGTATAGTGGACAGTATAGTATAGTGGTCAGTGTAGTGGACAATGTAGTGTAGTGGACAGTGTAGTTCTCAGTGTAGTGGACAGTTTAGTGTGTAGTGGTCAGTATAGGAATCAGGTAGGTCAGTACTATTGTATTTGAAGGGACTCAGGGATAGCTAAAAGTCCGTAGGTTAGGGGGGCGCAAATTACTTGCCTTGCCCCGGGTGCTGACAACCCACGCTACGCCACTGGGTGTAGTTAAACTATAATAGATTATTTAAGCGTTTCTCTACAATTTCCAAACTCATTATATACGGCTGGAGTGAAATATCTAATATGTTTTTATGGTATTGAGGTATGAACATGCAATGCAGACCAGTGTTAATTTTGACGTCAAATTTTAATTTAGTTTTAGTCTTAGTTTTTTAGTTTTTTAGTTTTATTCCCATTTTAGTCATCTCAATTGTTTTAGTCATATTTTAGTCAACTAAAATGGTATTAAGTTAGTCGACTAAAATGTTTTAGTCGGTTTTAGTTGACGAAATTAACACTGGGTGCTGCATTTGATGCAACCAATAGAAACAGTAATAAACAATAATAATATCAATAAACAAAAACAATCGAGCCCCTACAGAATCTCTGTAATGTACAGTATCTCACAAAAGTGAGTACACCCCTCACATTTGTGTAAATATTTTATGATATCTTTAACACAACTGCTCCCTATTCACACCTGAGACCTTGTAACACTAACGAGTCACATGACACACGGGGAGGGAAAATGGCTAATTGGGCCCAATTTGGACATTTTCACTTAGGGGTGTACTCACTTTTGTTGCCAGCGGTTTAGACATTAATGGCTGTGTGTTGAGTTATTTTGAGGGGACAGCAAATTTACACTGTTATACAAGCTGTACACTCACTACTTTACATTGTAGCCAAGTGTCATTTCTTCAGTGTTGTCACATGAAAAGATAGAAGAAAATATTTACAAAAGTGTGAGGGGTGCACTTACTTTTATATGTATATATAAATAGGTAGCTTGAAGGATCTCTGTATTCTATCTAATAATCGGGCCCTTGAAGAATCATCTCTGTATTGTATCTAATAATCGGACCCTTAAAGAATCTCTGTATTGTATCTAATAATCGGGCCCTTGCAGAATCTCTGTAATGTATCTAATAATCTGGCCCTTGAAGAATCTCTGTATTGTATCTAATAATCGGACCCTTGAAGAATCTCTGTATTGTATCTAATAATCGGACCCTTAAAGAATCTCTGTATTGTATCTAATAATCGGGCCCTTGCAGAATCTCTGTATTGTATCTAATAATCAGACCCTTGAAGAATCTCTGTATTGTATCTAATAATCGGGCCCTTGCAGAATCTCTGTAATGTATCTAATAATCTGGCCCTTGAAGAATCTCTGTATTGTATCTAATAATCGGGCCCTTGAAGAATCTCTGTATTGTATCTAATAATCGGACCCTTGAAGAATCTCTGCAATGTATCTAATAATCAGACCCTTGAAGAATCTCTGTAATGTATCTAATAATCCTTGAAGAATCTCTGTAAAGTATCTGATAATTGGGTCCTTGAAGAATCATCTCTGTAATGTATCTAATAATCAGACCCTTGAAGAATCTCTGTATTGTATCTAATAATCGGACCCTTGAAGAATCTCTGTATTGTATCTAATAATCGGACCCTTGAAGAATCTTTGTAATGTATCTAATAATCGGGTCCTTGAAGAATCATCTCTGTATTGTATCTAATAATCGGGCCCTTAAAGAATCTCTGTAAAGTATCCGATAATCGGGCCCTTGAAGAATCATCTCTGTAATGTATCTAATAATCGGGCCCTTGAAGAATCTCTGTATTGTATCTAATAATCGGGCCCTTGAAGAATCTCTGTAATGTATCTAATAATTGGGCCCTTGCAGAATCTCTGTAATGTATCTAATAATCGGGCCCTTGAAGAATCTCTGTATTGTATCTAATAATCGGGCCCTTGAAGAATCTCTGTAATGTATCTAATAATCGGGCCCTTGAAGAATCTCTGTAATGTATCTAATAATCGGGCCCTTGAAGAATCTCTGTAATGTATCTAATAATCGGGCCCTTGAAGAATCTCTGTAATGTATCTAATAATCGGGCCCTTGAAGAATCTCTGTAATGTATCTAATAATCGGGCCCTTGAATCTCTGTAATGTATCTAATAATCGGGCCCTTGCAGAATCTCTGTATTGTATCTAATAATCAGACCCTTGAAGAATCTCTGTATTGTATCTAATAATCGGGCCCTTGCAGAATCTCTGTAATGTATCTAATAATCTGGCCCTTGAAGAATCTCTGTATTGTATCTAATAATCGGACCCTTGAAGAATCTCTGCAATGTATCTAATAATCAGACCCTTGAAGAATCTCTGTAATGTATCTAATAATCCTTGAAGAATCTCTGTAAAGTATCTGATAATTGGGTCCTTGAAGAATCATCTCTGTAATGTATCTAATAATCAGACCCTTGAAGAATCTCTGTATTGTATCTAATAATGGGGCCCTTGAAGAATCTCTGTAATGTATCTAATAATCAGACCCTTGAAGAATCTCTGTATTGTATCTAATAATGGGGCCCTTGAAGAATCTCTGTAATGTATCTAATAATCGGACCCTTGAAGAATCTTTGTAATGTATCTAATAATCGGGTCCTTGAAGAATCATCTCTGTATTGTATCTAATAATCGGGCCCTTAAAGAATCTCTGTAAAGTATCCGATAATCGGGCCCTTGAAGAATCATCTCTGTAATGTATCTAATAATCGGGCCCTTGAAGAATCTCTGTATTGTATCTAATAATCGGGCCCTTGAAGAATCTCTGTAATGTATCTAATAATTGGGCCCTTGCAGAATCTCTGTAATGTATCTAATAATCGGGCCCTTGAAGAATCTCTGTAATGTATCTAATAATCGGGCCCTTGAAGAATCTCTGTAATGTATCTAATAATCGGGCCCTTGAAGTATCTCTGTTTTGTATCTAATAATCGGGCTCTTGAAGAATCTCTGTAATGTATCTAATAATCGGGCCCTTGAAGAATCTCTGTATTGTATCTAATAATCGGGCCCTTGAAGAATCTCTGTAATGTATCTAATAATCGGGCCCTTGAAGAATCTCTGTAATTTATCTAATAATCGGGCCCTTGAAGAATCTCTGTATCCTTATTTTCTGTTCTCGAGCGGCGGATTCTGGCGTCTAACAATAGACTTGAGTGCCACCGCTGCGTTCCTTCACAATCCCCCTTGGGAGGTAACTTGACTTTAATTAACAAAAAGGTCAACAAGAGATAATTATAAACGATGTCCTACAAAGCCTGACGATCGCCCTGGGATCGGGGGAATGGCGGGGCCACAGATGCCGCAGCTCTGACAGCTGACTGATGCGGCATATATGAGAATAAAGCCCCTCCGCACACGTCATACATCAAAGCCGAGCGCCGAGTCACCGGCGAAGGAGGACCATCTCCGGACAGTTGGGAAGCAGATTTCGAAGAGGTGAAGGAGGGAAATCTGGAACATCAAACGCAGAAAGTAAGGCGTGCGCCCCGGAGGGAAACATATTGGCCGCAGATTTCCATGTGCCGGCAAAATGTAAACTATTACATAAGGAAAGTAACTTTGTGTCCGTCACGTTCTTGTTTTTTATTGAAGGTCGGGCAGGACGGGAGATGGGAAATAGATGAATCTATAAGACATGAGAGGCGTAAAATATATCGAGAGTTCCGCAGATTGGATCTTTAGAAATGAATTATTATTATGGCCACATTTCATTGTTCTTCTATTCTACTGCGCTGTGCAGGGTGTAGCCATCGCCGATTGTAAACTCCAATGATGGACTTCTCATAATTTGATCCCTTTTGGCCTGTTGGGGCCCGTCAACACCGGAACGCAGTGCGAGAAAACCGCGTTAACGCTGAAATAAGAGGGGATTCATCACAATATTTTATATTTTTATTGTTTGTTTTAATATTGTAGAAAAAAAAATGTTTTGTTTTGTTTTTGTTGTTTTTTTTTTTACCTAAGAATCTCATTAATAGCGGAATCTAACTGACTGAGGTATTGATACAATGTAGCGATCGCCTTTCATTAGTAGCGTTTGCCAGAAAAGTTACAAATGTATTTATCCGGTGATTTTTGAGATTATTGGATTCAACATTCTAAATACATATTATATACAAATTCTTTTTTATCGATTTTTAATTCCTTGACTTCTTGCATATTTAGTCCCCATTGATAGATCCCCCCCAGTGATGGAGTCCTCCAAGTGATGGTGTCCCTCAAGTGATGGTGTCCCCCCAAATGATGAAGTCCCCCTGTGATGGAGGCCCCCAGTAATGGCTTCTCCCCAGTGATGGTGTCCCCACAGTTATGGAGTTCCCACATTGATGGCATCCCCACAGTGATCGTGTACCCCCAGTGATGATTTTCTCCCAGTGATGGCATTCCCCTAGTGATGGAGTCTTCCCAGTGATGGCGTCCTCCCCAGTGATGAAGTTCCTTCAGTGGTGGAGACCCCCCCAGTGATGGCATCCCCCCTAATGATGGCATCCCCCTAGTGATGGCGTCCCCCCAATGATGGCGTCCCCCCAATGATGGCGTCCCCCCAATGATGGCATCCCCCCAGTGACGGAGTCCCACTAGTGATGGTGTCCCCCATGATGGAGTTTCCCCATTGATGGAGTTCCCTTAGTCATGGCGTCCTCCCCAATGATGAAGTTCCTTAGGTAGGTGGAGTCCCCCCCAATGATGGCATCCCCCCATTGATGGCGTCCCCCCCAATGATGGCATCCCCCATTGATGGTGTCCCCCCCAATGATGGCATCCCTCCAGTGAGGGAGTCCCACTAGTGATGGTGTCCCCCATGATGGAGTTTCCCCAGTGATGGAGTTCCTCTAGTGATGGCGTCCTCCCCAGTGATGAAGTTTCCTTTGATCCCCTTTGATGAGGAGATTATGTAAGTGCTGCCAATCACTGTATACAGATATCCTCATTATAGAGATGTATATACAGAGCAAGGAGTGAAGACTTCTCCCTCCAGATGGACTTAATTAACAATGGAGACCCCCCCCCCCCCCTCCCCAACCATGGAAATGGCAGAATACCTTTTTAAATGGCCGGCCAGCAATTGTAACAAAATGTTTCTGTATCAACGCAAACAGCGCCATATGGACGATTAAAAAACGAAACCCGTAAAGGAATCATAAACAGCCGTCCAGAGAACGGCGGGACGTCTAGATAAACAGCTACATACTGAAAAGCAAACTCATAAATTCCTCCGGAGCGCAGTTCACATTCACACAATGAGGCGCGGCGCAGTAAAACCCGCGGAGAAATCTTCTGTTTCCTGAACTATATGAAGTGATGATGCCGGCAGATAAGGTTACACACAACCCATCACTTTATGGGGAATTCGTCACGTGACAAGCAAGATCACAGTGTGGTAGAAATCTATTTGTCTTCTTAGCAGCTGAGTAATCAGCAGTGGAAAATAAAATCTATTTGTCTTCTTAGCAGCTGAGTAATCAGCAGTGGAAAATACGCCGGAATTGTTGTCTTCTTTTTATCTCTGATGCTTAAAATGTGAATGTGGAGGCCGGATATTCATAATGGCCACACCCACAGCAAATAAATATTAGATTCTAATGAAGTGAGGCCATTATGTATAGATATTCATGTTAGATGCTGCTCAGTGATGTGTCAGTGTTACCCTTCCAGGTATTTATTACCCCTCACAGAGATTACAGGACTCCCCCTGACAATGTCTTCATCTGTTTTTTTTCTCCAGGACGGCGCCATCTTTGTTCGGGCATCGTCCAGGGTCACCATTTACTTCCTAGACTGAGATGCCGGCTCAGAGATGACACAGTCATGTAGTCCAGCTGTGTTCACAAATGCCTGACACAGATCAGCCCCCTGCTCCAGCCTCTCTCTTTGTGACTAGCTACAAAGTTACAATGTTGCAGTCTGATCACTGGGGGAGGGGAGACTGAGGAAATGCTTCCTTCTGCTTGCAGCAGACTGAAGACATCATCTCAGCCTAGGCAAGGTTAAAATGATGCAGTCTGATGACTGGAGAGGGGAGACTGAGGAAACGCTTCCTCCTCCTTCTACAAAGTTACAATGTACAGTCTGATCACTGGGGGAGGGGAGACTGAGGAAATATTTCCTCCTCCTTCTTCTACAAAGTTACAATGTACAGTCTGATCACTGGGGGAGGGGAGACTGAGGAAACGCTTCCTTCTGCTTGCAGCAGACTGATGACATCATCTCAGCCTAGTCTGGAGCTCAACAATTGCTTTTTAATAGTAAAAGGTGGCGCTTTTCTGAAAAAAAATATTCCTTATATTGTGACATAATAAAAATACAAAAGTTACTTATTACTGACAATCCAATATAAGATTACTTTAAAAATCTCCTTTCATGTTGGGAGTGCTGCCTGTCTGCTGGCGGTCTCTTTCTACAACTTCCCAGATTCTCTGCATGCTTTGCAGCTTCTCCTCCATTTATAAGGACTACATATCCCATGGTACCTTGCTCCCTGCAAGCAGTGATTCCTCTACTCACTCCGCCTCCTGAAACTCCTCCTCTCAGAAGGCGGGCTCTGTGAAATGTGTGACACAGCAGTGCCTACTCACAGGGCACAGTGACTATGGGTCACAGAATTCAAGGCAGCAAATGTGTGGGTGCAGGCAGGGCAGCCATCAGAAATTGTGGTGCCCCTTACACAGCTTTAGGCCTCCCCCGAGCCTGACCACCAACAATCCCCAGGGCCCGCCCACTGGCCATCCCACTGAATCCGCCCATTAGCCATCCCACCAAGTCCTTCAGTGCCTCAGCCCCCCTCACACCTGTACGCTCTCAGTCCCCCTCACAATTGTACGCTGTCAGCCCCCCTCACACCTGTATGCTCTTAGCCCCCTCACACATGTACACTCACAGCCCCCTCACACCTGTACGCTCTTAGCCCCCCTCACAACTGTACGCTCTCAGCCCCCCTCACACCTGTACGCTCTTAGCCCCCCTCACTCCTGTTCGCTCTCAGCCCCCTCACACCTGTTCGCTCTCAGCCCCCCTCACACCTGTATGCTCTTAGCCCCCCTCACACCTGTACGCTCTCAGCCCCCCTCACACCTGTTCGCTCTCAGCCCCCTCACACCTGTTCGCTCTCAGCCCCCTCACACCTGTATGCTCTTAGCCCCCCTCACACCTGTACGCTCTCAGCCCCTCTCACACCCCTATGCTCTCAGCTCTCAGCCCCCCTCACACCTGTACACTCTCAGCCCCCCTCACACCTGTATGCTCTCAACCCCCTCACACCTGTACGCTCTCAGCCCCCCTCACACCTGTACGCTCTCAGCCCCCCTCACACCTGTACACTCTCAGCCCCCTCACACCTGTATGCTTTGAGCCCCCTCACACCTGTACGCTCTCAGCCCCCCTCACACCTGTACGCTCTCAGCCCCCCCACACCTGTACACTCTCAGCCCCCCTCACATCTGTATGCTCTCAGCCCCCTCACACCTGTACGCTCTCAGCCCCCCCACACCTGTACGCTCTCAGTCCCCCTCACACCTGTATGTTCTCAGCCCCCCTCACACCCCTATGCTCTCAGCTCTCAGCCCCCCTCACACCTGTACACTCTCAGCCCCCCTCACACCTGTATGCTCTCAGCCCCCTCACACCTGTACCCTTTCAACCCCCTCACACCTGTATGCTCTCAGCCCCCCTCACACCTGTACACTCTCAGTCCCCCTCACACCTGTACACTCTCAGCCCCCCTCACACCTGTACGCTCTCAGCCCCCTCACACCTGTATGCTCTCAGCCCCCCTCACACCTGTGTGCTCTCAGCCCCCCTCACACCTGTACGTGTGTACTCCCCATGCCCCCCAACCCCTGAATCACCCATTGTGCCCACCCCAATCCACATTCGAGTACCATCCCTTGATCCTGCCCCCTACCCTCATCCCAATATACTCCCCAGCTACAATAGACCCCCTCAGCAGCAATAGACCCCCCCAACAATGATAGACCCCCACCAGCAACACTAGATCCCCCAGATCCCCATCAGCAATGATAGCTCCTTCCCAGCAAAATTTGGTCCCCTACCAGCATCAATAGTTCTACCCCAGCAACAATAGACTTCTGCCAGCAACAGTAGATCCCCCAGCTAGCAGCCATCATTAACAAAACCTCATGCAGATAGCAACAATAGACCTTACCAAAAACAGTATTCCCCCCCAGCAATGATAAATCCCCCATGCAGCAACAATATATCCCCCAGCAGCCAGCAACAATACATCTCTCCCCAGCAACACTACCCCCCCCCCCCCAGTGACAATAGATCCCCCAACTGCCAGCATCAATAGACCCCCAAGCATGCCCAAGGGAACCTTGCTGGTACATACAGAACATTCATTACTGGAGGTGCCGGAACTGCAAACTGCGCCACATTCCATTCCCCACTGAAAAAATCGTTCAGAGTAATAAGTTAGAAATAATTGCAATACAAGCTGGGAATGAAGATCTTAGATTGTGAACATAGATAAGCTTCTATAATCTGCTTCATATGTGAGAGCTCCTGCTTGTGATTGGAAGACGGAAGACGAAGGTCGATGAATTCGGTTTATAACAAATTCCTGTTCAAATTAAGAACTTTCTTGTTTATTATATTATATTATTATTTATATTTTTGTTTATTCCAGTAGTTTGTAGTACTCTCATGTTTTTAAATTGTAATGATTGCAAAATCACGATTTACAATGTTTATAGAAAAAAAAAAAGTCAAGATACAGGAATTTGTATTCTAAATCTCCTGAAAAAAGTTCCAATGAGATTATTGGATGGATGGAGCCCCATCCCAGCAATGAGGATGGAAGCACAGGGCCCTGGTATGGGGCACGGTGGGTGGGCCATGTATTAGTTAATGTCATATTTAATGACTCCCCGAAGGGGTTAAGTCTCAGAGCTACTCAATGTCAGGATGATGAATGTTTCTGGAGAATTCTCAGGCTCTAATAGCTTATAAACCTGCCAAGAATGATCTGCCCCGGAGAGCGATATTGGAGGTAAGAAGGTCAAATCCACCCGGGAATAATTTACAGTCAGTTTGTTTTACCTGTAACTAATAACAGCTCCTATCATCCACCCATTCCATACAGACTACAACTCTTATCATCCACCCATTCCATACAGACTACAACTCTTATCATCCACCCATTCCATACAGACTACAACTCTTATCATCCACCCATTCCATACAGACTACAACTCCTATCATCCATCCATTCCATACAGACTACAACTCTTATCATCCACCCATTCCATACAGACTACAACTCTTATCATCCACCCATTCCATACATACAACTCTTATCATCCACCCATTCCATACAGACTACAACTCTTATCATCCACCCATTCTATACAGACTACAACTCTTATCATCCACCCATTCCATACAGACTACAACTCCTACCATCCACCCATTCCATACAGACTACAACTCTTATCATCCACCCATTCCATACAGACTACAACTCTTATCATCCACCCATTCCATACAGACTACAACTCTTATCATCCGCCCATTCAATACAGACTACAACTCTTATCATCCACCCTTTTAATACAGAGTACAACTCTTATCATCCACCCATTCCATACAGACTACAACTCTTATAATCCACCCATTCCATACAGACTACAACTCTTATCATCCACCCCATTCCATACAGACTACAGCTCTTATCATCCACCCATTCCATACAGACTACAACTCTTATAATCCACCCATTCCATAAATACTACAACTCTTATCATCCACCCATTCCATACAGACTACAGCTCTTATCATCCACCCATTCCATACAGACTACAACTCTTATCATCCACCCATTCCATACAGACTACAACTCTTATAATCCACCCATTCCATACAGACTACAACTCTTACCATCCACCCATTCCATGCAGACTACAACTCCAATAATCTACCCATCATGTACTGACTACAACTCCTATAATCCACCTATTCTATACAGACTACAACTCCTGTAATCCACCCATCCCACACAGACTACAACTCTTTTAACCCACCAAATCCATACAGACTACAACTCATACTATACACACTACAACTTCTATAATCCACCCACCCTGTACAGACTACAACTCCTAAAATCCACATATTCTATACAGACTACAACTCCTGTAGTCCACCCTTCCCATATAGACTCCACCTCCTATAATCCACCAATTCCATACAGACTACAGCTCCTATAATCCACCTCTTCTATACAGACTACAACTCCGATAATCCACCCCTTTTATACAGACTACAACTCCTATAATCCACCTCTTCTATACAGACTACAACTCCTGTAATCCACCCATTCCACACAGACTACAACTCCTTTAACCCACCAAATCCATACAGACTACAACTCCTATAATCCACTCATACTATACACACTACAACTTCTATAATCCACCCACCCTGTACAGACTACAACTCCTATAATCCACATATTCTATACAGACTACAACTCCTGTAGTCCACCCTTCCCATATAGACTACACCTCCTATAATCCACCAATTCCATACAGACTACAGCTCCTATAATCCACCTCTTCTATAAAGACTACAACTCTGATAATCCACCCCTTTTATACAGACTACAACTCCTATAATCCACCTCTTCTATACAGACTACAACTCCTGTAATCCACCCATTCCACACAGACTACAACTCCTATAATCCACTCATACTATACACACTACAACTTCTATAATCCACCTATCCTGTACAGACTACAACTCCTATAATCCACCTATTCTATACAGAATACAACTCCTGTAGTCCACCCATCCAATATAGACTACATCTCCTATAATCCACCCATTCCATAAAGACTACAACTCCTATAATCCACCTCTTCTATACAGACTACAACTCCTGTTATCCACTCATCAAATACAGACTACAACTCCTATAATCCACCTAATCCATACATACTACTAAAACTTCTATAATCCACCCATCCCATACAGACTACTACAACTCCTGTAATCCACCCATCCCATATAGACTACATCTCCTATGATGCACCCATCCCACACAGACTACAACTCCTATAATCCACCTCTTCTATACAGACTACAACTCCTATAATCCACCTCTTCTATACAGACTACAACTCCTATAATCCACCTCTTCTATACAGACTACAACTCCTGTAATCCACCCACCCCATACAGACTACAACTAATGTAATCCACATATCCCATACAGACTACCACTCTTATAATCCACCCACCCCATACAGACTACAACTCCTGTAATCCACCCATCCCATACAGACTACTACAACTCCTATCATCTACCCATCCCATACAGATTACAACCCCTATAATCCACCCCTCCATCAGGACTACAGCCATTCCCCGATCTGCACTACAACTCCTGTAATCTCTCTGTTTTATCTACACATTTGTAATTCATGCCTTCATCTGGACTACAACTCATGTATTCCCCCCTCTCCAAACTACAACTCCTGTAATCCCCCCGCCCCATCCGAACTTCAGAACTTCTGACCCTTCCAAACAAATGTTTTTGCTGGAGTTTCACACTACAAAGCTCCATCCCATGGATTGTACACACAGATCACACGCGTGTTCAGGATTGTGTGCGCAGGGGGCGTGGCCATTGAGCGCCCTCACTGGCAACATGATTAAATCACAACTATAATGTAAACCTATTTCAAGGGAAATAAACCCCAGTAGGATATTTAGTTAGTTCTGAGCACTGTGTGTATCATTTACTCTTCATTTTTATTTTAAATCCCATTTTCATCTTTTCTTTCATTATTTTCCCTTCTCAGTGCTGCTGATCTCCTCTGACCTCTTCCATCCACTTCCTGTCTCCATGCACTGGCTTCATCCTCATTGCTCTGGTCTGACTTTCTGGTGGACCATCCCTGCCCAATCCATGTCAGCGCGGCTGTTTATAGTCTCCACCAGGGGGAGCATGTGACAAGGTGACAACGCAGGAGCACAATCAGGGGACGGGGACAGAGCGTTGTCACCCTATAACAGGAAGTGCCTGAACATGGCAGGACCCCCCGGGGATTATTTTAAGGAAGCTGCAGATGTAGAAATATTTTAAATAACTTTGAAATGACATTAATATGTCCATGCCTCTGTGGGAGATCGGAGTTTGCATCTACTTTAACTAATGTAAACTACAATAATGTATTGGGAGATTCTTGTTATTTGTCTGAGTAAACATACCGCAGTGTGTGCAATACAGAGATGTAAACATCTGCTTCGTATCACATATACACCGAGGAATGCAGAGGATACAATCACATGACGGGACAGCAGAAATCCGCTTCATACAGACATTTACAGTGCAACTCCAACTGAAACATTTGCTTTTGTTTTGGGCGGAGTGGGTAAGGGTTAGATCCTCCGGTAGGTATTTATTGCTGTCTGGGTTACTGACGGGGAGGATTTACCTTGAACTCCAATCAGTGACTTTGCCTAGGCCGAGATGATGTCATCCTTCTGCTGCAGGCAGGAGGAAGCACTTCCTCAGTCTCCCTCCTCCAGTGTTGACTGCAACATTGGAGATTTGCCTAGGCTGAGGTGATGTCACTATTCTGCTGCAGGCAGAAGTAAGCATTTCCTCAGTCTCCTCTCCCCCCAGTGTTCAGACTGCAACATTGAGGATTTGCCTAGGCTGAGATGATGGCTGAAATGCGTCAGCAAGGGAGACTCTAGTTCTGTTTCAGTGTCAGTGAAGTCTGTACGCATTTCAAACAGTGTGTCGGCTTTGTGAATCATTAAATACCTCACCAAATACTCACCGTGAAAAATAAATCTCAGGTCCACTTTAAATTGGCTCCTTAGAATTAGGACAACTAATAAAACTATTGAAAAATAACCCAACTGCTAAAATAAATAAATAAATTTAATGAAAACAAAAATTAAAATCAATAAATAAATAATAATAATAATAATAATTAAAAAATAGATAAATAATAAATATAATATTAGTAATCCTAATCATAAAATAATAATATTAATAATAAAAAAATATACATAATAATAAATAACAATAATAATAATAATCCTAATCTTAATAATAATAAAAAGGTAAATATAATAAATAAGTAATAATAAATAGATAAATAATTATAATAATAATAATAATAATAATAAACAGATAAGTAATAAATAAATAAATAATCATCACCATAATAATAATAGCAACAATAAATAAACAATAAAAAATAATAAATAAGTAAACTAATGAGCCTGCCACGGTTATTTTGCTGCTGGTCTCATTGCTACAGGCGGCAGTACGACGTGACAAGATGAAGTACCTCCCGACTCAATTTTTCCAGCCGCATGACCCCCGCCACCGCGCTTTGTGACCAACCCATAAATAACGTCCCAGCGCCGGTGCCTACGTCTGTTTGGAGTAGGAAGGACGCAAGAAGTTCATCAAAAGTTTTGTCCATTTCCCAGAAAGACCCCCACCCCCCAAACCACCAAATTTTACAGCATCTGTAAATTCCCATCTTTATTGAAGAAAAAGAGAAAAAGTAAGTCAATTATTTACAGAAGCTGAGTAGTCCTGGAAGTGGAGACAATGGAAAGGCCGAAGAGTCCCTCCCGAAACATGAGCCACTCCGGTACCCTGCGGTCAGTGATCTAAAAGGAAAGGATCTCCGGGTACAATACTCACTATTTATGGGATAAAGTCATCGCCTAGTAATGGTTTTCTGTCTAATATAACATTTTATTAAATGTTACTTCTACAATGTTACCTCTACAATGTTAAAAGGTAGTTTGTACCCCCCCAAGAAAAAAATTGGGACTTTAAATTGGCAAAGACTCTAGAAATTGATTAAAAATCTGAAGTTATTTGTATAGTAAATTCAGATTTTTAATCAATTTCTAGTGTCTTTGCCAATTTAAAGTTCCAATTTTTTTCTTGGGGGGGGGGGGGGGGGGGATTACAAACAACCTTTCTACATATACAGGGATGTGGCAAACTCACTATACTATCTGACATGGTGAAAGTCTATATTCACCTCTACAATGTTATTTCTACAATGTTATTTCTACAGTCAGGGCCCTTTTTAAGCCATGGTAAAAGGGGCAGCTGCCCTAGGCCCTGTCATTGTTGTGGGGCCCAAAGCAGCTGCCTCATACCTGCCAACTATCCCAGTTTAAATTCCCTCGCCCCTTGAAGTTTTAGTCCCGTGCTGTGTCCTGATATCTCAGTGTGAAGTGCTGCTACTAATGCTGCCCAGCTCTGCCCTATTGTTTTGTACAGATGACTCACCTGCAGACCCTGTGTTTACATGCAAATAACAGGCAATCATATGTAAATAGCGGTGGCATTCATATGTAAATAGCTGCATCCGGCAGCATAGATATGTAAATAAAGGCGGCATTCATATGTATATCATGCCCCCTACAGTGAGGAGATGATGTGCTGTAACCTCTAGCAACCAATCAGTGAGCAGTATTACTGTACAGTAATCTCTAGCAACCAATCAACAATCAGAAATCATGTGCTGTAACATCTAGCAACTAATCAGTGAGCCGTTATGTGTGCTGTAACCTCTAGCAACCAGTCAGTGAGCGGTAATGATACACTGTAACCTCTGGCAGCCAATTGCAATGGCTGCCTGATCTGATTCAGTAAACTGATTTTAAGTCTAGCTGCTATTTATTGTATGTCTCAGAGCAGGTGGAGAGCGAAACTGCAAAAACGTTTGCCCAGGGTCCAATCAATATTAAAGATGGCCCTGTCTACAATGTTATTTCTACAATGTTACCTCTATAATGTTATATCTACAATGTCACTTATACAATGTTACCTCTATAATGTTACTTCTACAGTGGATGCCGGGAAGACCCTTTTAGCAGAAGTTACAAAGCAGGCGGATTAGCCAATCAGGAAGGGCCGGCGTTGGGGGTAAAGAGCTGAAGGCATCCAACAGATGGCTGGGGAAACAAAGAGGACACAATTATTCCTGTTATTTATAATATGTAACAATTCAAACCAGAAAGAAGCACAAACTGTAAACAGGCGATGATTTATACCGGCCGGGCCAAACAAACACAGAATCACGCAGAGGATTGGACGTACATCTGAGATCTGACCTGTGACCCCGAACGCTCATCTGTCTTCATTCATTTCACTCAAGTTGCCAATATTCCGAATTCCCTTTCACTGCGGCTAATTCTCTCCCCCTGCAGACACTCATGATGTCTGGAGAGCAAGGGATACAGCGAGAAAAAGGCAACGAATCTGACTGAAATGGACAAAAAAAAAAAGAAAGCAATAAATAAAGTCTTAATTATATTGATGAGAACTGTACTGGGGGGCTTTACTGACGGTGTAGAACTGAAGGGAATTAAATTAAAATCGAAGGAGGTCCAGTCAGTAAAATTTTCTTCCAGCAGAGGTCCGAATCTCATGTATGCGCTATGACTCGGATCCTGGTACATATGGAGTCATTTTATGTTGATCAAATTATGCCTCCTTACATCAGGTGTTACCATCAGAGTGCCCCCTTACATCGGGTGTTCCCATCAGAGTGCCCCCTTACATCAGGTGTCACCATCAGAGTGCCCCCTTACATCAGGTGTCACCATAAGTGTGCCCCCCTTACATTAGGTGCTCCCATCAGAGTGCCCCCTTACATTAGGTGCTCCCATCACAGTGCCCCCTTACATTAGGTGCTCCCATCAGAGTGCCCCCTTACATTTGGTGTCCCCATCAGAGTGCCCCCTTACATCAGGTTTCACCATAAGGGTGCCCCCTTACATTAGGTGCTCCCATCAGAGTGCCCCCTTACATTAGGTGCTCCCATCAGAGTGCCCCCTTACATTTAGTGTTCCCATCAGAGTGCCCTGTCACATCAGGTATCCTCTTCAGAGTACCCTCATACATCAGAGTTCCCCCATCAAAGTGCCCCGTCACATCAGGTGTCTCCATCGGATTGCATCCTTACATTACATGTACCCATCAGATTGCCCCCTCACATCAGGTGTCTCCATCTAAGTGCCCCTTACACCAGGTGATCCCATTAGAGTGTCCCCTTACATCAGGTGTCCCTAACGCAGTGCTCCCTTACATCAGGCGTTCCCACCAGAGTGCCCCCTTACAACAGATGCCCCGCATCAGAGTGACCCCTTACATTGGATGCCCCTCATCAGAGTGCCCCTTACATCAGGTGTCACCATCACAGTGCCACCTTACATCAGGTGTCACCATCACAGTGCCCCCATATCATTTAGCGCCAGGCAGGCAGAGGGTGGGAGCCAGGAGTTGAAGCAAGCTGCAGGTATGGATGAAGGAATTTCTATTTTCATCTTCCTATGATGCAGTGGTGGGACATGCACTTGACGTCACTGATTGATAGAGAAGGTGAATCTCCTCAGTGGGGGCTCCACTCTAAAATTAAAAAAGAAAACGTTTTGCCTTCAGTTATACTTTAAGGCCAGGTTCACATAAGAGCGGCCGCGGTTTGCAGCCTGGGGTCCGGTGCGCTCCTGTTCTCCGGTTCAGGTGCGAATCAGGTGCAGATTTGTACTTGAATTTGCACCTGAACCGGAGCCAATAATGCACCGGACCCTTTTCCAAACCACACTGCGGCCACCCCCGGAGATATGTGAATCGGCTCCATTGAGAGACGGTCACACTCACCTGTCAGGCGAATTGGAAGCGGGGAAACCGGCATCCAATTTGCATATGTGTGAACCCGGCCTTACAAGTCTAAATCAGCCTACTGTCTGTGTGACCATAATGGGGACTGTAGACACTTCAAATTTGGTACTAAAAGAATAGCCCAACGTATCATCTGACCCTTTCACATCTTTCCAGTCCATTGTGGCCTCTTCATTTTGAATGTGCTGCCAATGCAGGGCAACTGACAAAGAAACAGGCCTGCAAATTTTATCTCTAATCAAGGCGTGTGCATTGAGGAGCGCTACAGCGCAGATGCCTTACTGTTGTCAGAAACCATGAAATCAGACCGAGACAGAAGTACCGTTAAATCACACTTGTTTAATAATAAAAGTAAAAAGAACAAACGTAGTCAAAACCTAGCCAAATTTCAGTAACCGGAACAGATAGTCATCCAAGCCAGAAGTCAGGGATCAATGTAGTGGAACAGCAAGCGGGATCTGGAGCCAGATGGGATGTCAGCAAAGCAAGTCTTTAAACAGGAACGCAGGAGATAGTCTCTGTGATGTTGACCAAGGCGAAGCCAGAGACCATCTGGGCTGAACGGCTTAAGTAGGCAGGACTGACGAGCAGGATATCATCAACAGCTGAATAACTGTGGAGAGATAGGAGCTGGCAATTAGCCGACAGCTGAGCGGCCAGCTCAAAGAAGGAAGAGCTGAGCCCTGCCCTGACAACTGTTCACTGTAGGCCTGCATTGGGAGCCCTTTTAAATAAACGGCACCATACAGAGTGTTGTGTGTTAGCGTTTTATTGCACAATAGTGTGAAGCCTGCCTAATGGTTGCTGTGACTCAGTCCTATAGTTGTAATAAAGTAATTCAAGTATTTTATTGTGTTCCTCCTAAAAATAACAACGTAACCTGACAGGTATTAATCGCCCCATATCATTATTCTCCTATACTGCGATTATTGGCATATTGGACTTCATCAGGGATGGAACCATTGGCGTCTCTGCTATCAAGGAATAAAAATATATTTTTTAATGGACTATGAGGACATTAAAATCGGAATTATTAGAAACTGGCTCATTTTTCTGTCTAGGTGTTATCTATCCCGACAGCTGTTCTGTGGTGGAAGCAGCCAGTAGTGCATATAAAATGGAATTAACAGCAGAGGCTCTTTTCCCAGGGCTGAATGCCAAAACACCAAGATACTGAGAGACACCAGAATATCAGAAGACACTGAGGCACCAACAGATACCGAGACACCAAGAGACACTGAGAGACATCAAGATACACTGAGATATCAAGTCATCAAGATATACTGAGATTCTGAGGCATCAGGATACACAGAGGGACACCAACTGATACCAAAACACCAAGATACATGAAGACATCAAGAGACATGAAGACATCAAGATACACTGAGACACCAAGCGATACCAAGACATCAAGACACACCTGTAACAAAGTGCTGAATGTAGCCCAGAAGAACCCACACAAAATAGGCCTCATATGTGACCCAGCACTTGGCGCCCAACAAGTTAATGGGAAAACATGGAGGACGTGACAAACCACCCATCTACCCCTGTAGGCCCAGGCCCCACCAGCCAGACCCCCGCCTACAATCAGGATTCACAGGGGACGCCAAGTGACACCAAAACGCCAAAATACATCAAGACATCAAGAGACACAAAGACATCAAGATACACTGAGGCACCAAGTGATACCAAGACATCAAGAGATATTGAGTCCCAAGAGACACTGAGATATATAGAGACAATTATACATCAAGATACATGAGATTTCAACACATCAAGATACACCAAGTGACTCAGAGAAACCAGAATATCAAGAGACACCAGGACACCAAGACGTCAGGAGACACTGAGGCACCAAGAAAAACCGAGACATCAATACTTGAAAATACACTGAGAGACACAAAGATACACTGAGATATTGAGATATCAAGATACACTGAGATTCTGAGGCATCAGGATAAACAGAGGGACACCATGTGATACCAAAACACCAAGATACATCAAGACATTAAGATACACCTATACACCAAGCAATACCAAGACATCAAGAGACACTGGGATATCGAGACATCAAGGCACATGAGATTTCAAGACATCAGGATTTACTAAGAGACACAGAGTGATCAGGGAAACCAAGACATGGCAGGACATCAAGAGACACTGAGGCACCAAGAAACACCAAGACATCAAGAGACACTGAGGCACCAAGAAACACCAAGGCATCACGTGACAATGAGACACTAAGTGACACAGAGACACTAAGAGACACTTAGACATCAAGTGACACTCAGACACCAGAGACACTGAGATATCAAGACATCAAGGTACACAAGATATCGAAATGTCAAGATGCACCAAGGGACACCAAGTGACCCCAGAACATCAAGAAACACTGAGGCACCACGAGTCACCAAGACATCATGTGACAATGAGACACCAAGCAACACAGAGACACCAAGACATTAGGAAAAACTGAGACATCAAAAGGCATCAAAGTCCCAAGAGACACTTAAATATAGAGACATCAAGATACATGAGATTTCAACACATCAAGATACACCAAGTGACTCAGAGAAACCAGAATATCAAGAGACACCAAGACACGAAGACGTCAAAAGACATTGAGGCACCAAGAAAAACCGAGACACCAATACATGAGAAGACACCAAGAGACACTGAGATACACAAAGATACACTGAGATATTGAGATATCAAGAAACACTGAGATATCAAGTCATCAAGATACACTGGGATTTTGAGGCATTAGGATACACAGAGGGACATCATGTGATACCAAAAGACCAAGATACATCAAGTCATTAAGAGACACGAAGAGATCAAGATACACCGAGACACCAAGCAATACCAAGACATTAAGAGACAGTAAGTCCCAAGAGACACGGAGATTTTGAGACATCAAGGCACATGAGATTTCAAGACATCAAGATTTACCAAGAGACACCAAGTGATATAGTGAAACCAAGACATGGCAAGACATCAAGAGACACTGAGGCACCAAGAAACACCAAGACATCATGTGACAATGACACACCAAGTGACACGAGACACTAAGACATCAAGAGACACTGAGACACCAAGAGACACTGAGATATCAAGACATCAAGGTACACAAGATATTGTCAAGATGCACCAAGGGACACCAAGTAACCTCAGAACATCAAGAAACACTGAGGCACCACGATACACCAAGACATCAAGTGACAATGAGGCACCAAGCAACACAGAGACACCAAGAGACACCAAGACATCAGGAAAAACTGAAGCATCAAAAGACACAGAGGTATCGAGACATTAAGATACACTGAGAGACACCAAAAAACTCCAATAGACAAGACAGCAAATGACACTGAAACACCAAAAGACACTGAGAGAGACAAGACAGCAAGAGAGACTCCAAGGGACCCCAGCTATGTAAGATTGTAAGCTCTAACGAGCAGGCCCTCTGATTCCTTCTTTATTTAATTGTATGCGGCGTGGCGTTTGCGAGTGCGGTGTGTCAGTCTGACACGTGATCAGCTGTAACCAATCACAGCTGATCATCGCGTGAACCAGGAAGTGCTGGTAAACAGCGTTCCTCGGTTCGCGCTGACAGGGAGAGCCGATCGGCGGCTTTCCCTGTCAGAGGGGAGGTCTGAGCTGGTAATCAGCACATTCCCCATCAGATGTGCCAATCAGTGCCCAACAGCTGCCAGCAGTGCCCCCTCCATAAAGTCTCTCAGTGCCCACCACAGTGCCAATCAGTGCCCACCACAGTGCCAATCAGAGCCCACCACAGTGTAAATCAATGCCCATCACAGTGCCAATCAGTGCCCAGCAGTAATGCCTGTCAGTACCTCATCATCAGTGCTGCCCATCAGTGTCATCTATTAGTGTCAATCATTGCCATCTGTCAGTGCCAATCAGTGCCACCTATCAGTGCCAATCAATGCCACCTATCAGTGCTGCCGGTCAGTGCCCATCAGCGCCGCCTGTCAGTGCCCATCAGTGCCACCTATCAGTGCTGCATATCAGTGCCTTCTATCGGTGCCCATCAGTGCTGCATATCAGTGCCTCCTCATCAGTGCCCATCAGTTCCACCTTATTAGTGCCAACTCATCAGTGCCCATCAGTGCCGCCTCATCAGCGCCCATCAGTGAAGGAGAAAAACTTAGTGCCTGGTATTGAAGTGGTTAAGAAATGTCAGACAGAGGAGCAGGCAGTCGGCGGGAGCCTTCAAGGAGGCCGGAGGTTTTTCTTTTTTCCGGGTCCCGTGATGCAGTGGGCATCGTGAGTGACGATGGATCTACATTGGGGGAATTTTATTTTTTAATAAATGAATTATCAAAAACTTGTGTTGTGTCTTTATTCACTTTTTATAATTTTTTGGCGAATTAGTAGGGGCAGAGCCCCCCGCCCCAAAGCATCCACCCCATGTTGGCCTGGTATGGATTTTGGTGGGGATCCCACGCTGTTTTTTTTCCTAAACTTTATATTTCGGCATTCTTTTGTTTACATTTCAGCTATCAGCGGGTAAGTCCGCTGACAGCTAATGAGTCGGCGGTTGTTAAGGACATGGCAGCTGGCTTCCCGGCCCGCTCCTTAACTACCAGCTTATTCTTCACACAGAATTTGAACCGGTTGATCATTTTTTGACCGATCCGAATTTGAATGGTTCAGAAAATTTGGAATTCCTTAGAAAACAAGTAAACTAAATTTCATTCAGAGATTCCGATACATCTGAATCATCAAATAACCAAAAATTCAGCTGAATTTACATTGGAACTGAAACTAATGGCACATGTCTACTGAGTGGGGGATCAGCAGAGCTGGGGGTACTACTGAGTGGGGGATCAGCAGACCTGAGGGTACTTCTGAGCAGGAGATCTGCTTGACAAGGGTACCAATGAGCTGGGGATCTGCTGAGTGAGGGTATTACTGAGCTAGGGTTCGACTGAGCCCCTTTAAAACAAATAGAAAATCCACACACACACACAGGGCATTTGCCATTTGCCAAGCTTTACAAAAGTGGTTGAAAACTCTCCAGGAGTTATTTCCAGGTTCGCGGGCTCCGACGCTGTGATTGACCGGAGCCGCAATGACGTCTCTCGCGCACATAGCTGTGCCAGTCACGGCACAGCTCCTGAAGAAACGGCACAAGCACCATCCATCTTTCCCTCAACTCTGACCAGTTTCCCGACTGCTGAAAAAAATCCCCACAGCATGATTCTGCCACCACCATGTTTATTGGTGGGGATGGTGTTCTTTGCGTCATGTGATGTGTTGGGATATAGCGTTTTCTTTGATGGCTAAAAAGTTCAATTTTAGTCTCATCAGACCAGAGCACCTTCCTCCATACATTTTGGGAGCCTTCCACATGCCTTTTTCACAAACTCAAAACGTAATGTCTTTCTTCTGGCCACTCTGCCATAAAGCCCAACTCTATGGAGCTTATTGTGGTCCTATGTACAGATACTCCAGTCTCTGCTGTGGAACTCTGCAGCTCCTCCAGGGTTACCTTAGGTCTCTGTGCTCCTCTCTGATTAATGCCCTCCTTGCCCGGTCCGTGAGTTTTGGTCTGCGGCCGTCTCTTGGCAGGTTTGCTGTTGTGCCATGTTCTTTCCATTTGGTTATGATAGATTTGATGGTGCTCCTAGGGATCATCAAAGATTTGGATATTTTTTTATAACCTAACCCTGACTTGTACTTCTCAACAACATTGTCCCTTACTTGTTTGGAGAGTTCCTTGGTCTTCATGGCAGTGTTTGGTTAGTGGTACCTCTTGCTTAGGTGTTGCAGCCTCTGGGGCCTTTCAAAAAGGTGTGTCTATGTAATGACAGATCATGTGACACTTAGATTGCACACAGGTGGACATCATTTCACCAATTATGTGACTTCTGCAGGTAATTGGTTGCACCAGAGCTTTTTATGGGCTTCATAACAAAGGGGGGTGAATACATACGCACATGCCAATTATCAGTTTTTTATTTCTGAAAAATAGTTTTATGTATATATTTTTCTAATTTTACTTCACCAACTATTGTGTTCTGATCATCACATATAATTCAGATTAAAAAGCATTGAACTAAAGGCTGTAATGTAACAAAACATGAAAAATGCCAAGGGGGGTGAATACTTTTGCAAGGCACTGTATGTATTTATTGAAGTTTATGCACTTTTTTTGTATTGAGAAAGTGACACATCATTTGCTATAAATAATTTTGCGGGTAAAATCAATTTTCGGTGATCGGTGATATCACTCATCTTATCCATATCTTATAACAGGAAACTGCGGCGGTGACACATTCATCTCCATCCCGCCATTCCGGACTGTTTGACCACTTTTGGTGGATGGTGGATGTATTCGGGCCTACAGAGAAGTCTAATGAATTCCCCCGATTTTGGGAAAGTGTTGGAATAGATAGAACATTATGTCCCCATCGTGTGACTTGTAACAGCTGCTCGATGGGATCTCAATTATTCACAATCCCCCCCCCTTCCCACTACAACAAGCCTCTAGAAATATTTGTGGTTTCACGCTGGGTCTCATTATTTTATTTTACAAGGTTAGAAAAACAGTCCGCGGAGGGAATCATTTCCTGCTTTGCGCTCTCTAAACATATTTATTTGTGTAAATAATCTGTCTTCAACTGGATGGGGTCAAAAGCTAGTCTGAGGGGCTGGAAAGGTTGGGGGGGAAGCTGCTGCCGTAAGCTGGAGGTGGGGGGGGCTGGTTGTGTGAGATTGTACGTGGGAGCCAGACGAGATCAGAGACGCGGACGCACGCCGCACCAGAAAACGTCCACGCTGTCTGCACACAGACGACGCAATAACAAAATCATCTCCGTATTCAGACAGCAAAAACACGGCTGATTATTTGTAGTGGTGAAATACGAAGTTCAAGCTTCTCATCTGATAAGAAGTCAAAAAGTTTTATTGGAGGGAATGACTTCTCCACAATTCATCTTACAGTGTAAGCCACAGGCCATGTGACACACATATATAAAGAGTATATATATATATATATATATATATCAGCCTTTCCCAAACCTTTACCCCTGAGGAACCCTTGAAATAGATTTCAGGCTTTGGGAAACCCCTGAAAAAACGATTTTATTGAAGGTCAGTGAGAAGAATGTTCCTTACATTGGTGATCAGTGGGAAGAATGTTCCTTACATTGGTGATCAGTGGGAAGAATGCTCCTTACATTGGTGATCAGTGAGAAGAATGTTCCTTACATTGGTGATCAGTGGGAAGAATGTTCCTTACATTGGTGATCAGTGGGAAGAATGTTCCTTACATTGGTGATCAGTGGGAAGAATGTTCCTTACATTGGTGATCAGTGAGAAGAATGTTCCTTACATTGGTGATCAGTGGGAAGAATGTGCTTTATATTGATGGTCAGTGAGAGGTGGTGGCCAGGATGCTACCTCTACAGACAGCCATAGAGGATCATTGGTGTCATGCAGCTGGTTTGGCCAAGAAGCAAGGCTATGGAACTATAAAAACAGCACTAAATGGAAGGTCAACCAACCTTATCTCAAAGGACCCATAGCAACTTCTGGAGGAGCCCTAGTTGAGAATGATAGGTATATACAGTATACAATATGTGAACTATTACCATATCTCCACATTCATATTGGGGTGGTCTTCACATAATAGTAATTAAGGCATTGTCTGAAGATGGAAGTACATCCTACTGCAGAGAATGCATATCCTGTCTATGCATACATCTCCCACAACCTTAAATTAAATTCCTGAGCAGTAGGAGCATTTTTTGGGTCATTGAGGTCCTAACCTGAACATGCAGGTCCTGTAGCTCTCGTGACAAGCATCTAACCTGGTCAGCCCATTGATTATAAGCTCTTTTCAGACCATGTACCTTATGAGTTTAGACATGTCAGTTCTTTCAGGCTCTTCCACCATGGGTGCTCCTTCAGGATTGCTATTGATTGCAGTATCAGATACCTGATGCTTAGGTATAAGAAAAGAAGACAGGTTCATTCCAGGTGGAGGTTTGGCGGAGGTCCCATGGCATTGATCTCAGGAAACCTGTAAGTCGTCCCAAGATGTTTTATACATTTTTGGCCTCTGTGCTCAGAAGGGTCTGCGATGGTGCGTACAGCATGGGGAGAATGAGGAGGTGGAGAACTGTCCAATGCATCTGCACACTGCAATCCCTTCTGAAGGCCAATGTCCTGCATCTGGGGTTACAATGGCATACCAAAACAAAACCTTAGCTTCTTCTGGCTATACCTTGCCCACCTTGGGTAGATACCACTACCTATACAGGCAATGACAATGCAACTATAGACAGCAATATTAATGGAGTCCATAAACATAGATGACTTTTAGCCTCTAAACCTGAAAGACAAGAAAAGAACAAGAAACAAAAGCAATATATATATATATATATATATATATATATATATATATATATATATATATATATATATATAGGGGGGGGGAGCATCGTGGTGTAGTGGCAATAACACACAGTCCAAGTCTGATGTAAGAACTTGCATCGAAGTAATACAAAGACAGTTCACAATAGACCCAATGGGAAGACAGCCCAACCGAGAACCCCCAGGGGGCCCAACAGCGCCTCTTAGGAGGGGCAGAATACGGCCTGGCCGTCTTCTTCCTAAGTGGTAATATGTCCATAGAAGTTGCGAACCTTATGCTTTCCCTCCTTGACGGGAACCTTTCCCTGACCCTAGTTCTGTCCCTAACAGGTACCTGTCTCTACTCTACCCACTCACCAAAAAAGTGCCAACCCCGGGAGCCAGGGCCTAAATAGGCTCTACAAAAAATGGTCACTACCCCAACCTACAGTGAGGGAAAAAAAGTATTTGATCCCCTGCTGATTTTGTACATTTGCCCACTGACAAAGAAATGATCTGTCTATAATTTTAATGGTCGGTTTATTTAACAGTGAGAGACAGAATAACAACAAAAATATCCAGAAAAACGCATTTAAAAAAGTTATAAATTGATTTGCATTCTACTGAGTGAAATAAGTATTTGATCCCCTTTCAATCAGCAAGATTTCTGGCTTCCTCTATACAGGTAACAAGCTGAAATTAGGGGCACTCTTTTAAAGGGAGTGCTCCTAATCTCAGCTTGTTACCTGTATAGAAGACACCTGTCCACAGAAGCAATCAATCAATCAGATTCCAATCTCTCCACCATGACCAAGGCCAAAGAGTTGTCCAAGGATGTCAGGGACAAGATTGTAGACCTACACAAGGCTGGAATGGGCTACAAGATCATCGGCAAGCAGCTTGGTGAGAGGGTGACAACAGTTGGTGCGATTATTCGCAAATGGAAGAAACACAAAATAACTGTCCCTCTCCCTCAGTCTGGGGCTCCATGGAAGATCTCACCTCGTGGAGTTTCAATGATCGAGAGAACTGAGAGGAATCAGCCCAGAACTACACAGGAGAATCTTGTCAATGATCTCAGCCGGGACCATAGTCACCAAGAAAACAATTGGTAACACACTACACCGTGAAGAACTGAAATCCTGCAGTGCCCCCAAGGTCCCCCTGCTCAGGAAATCACATGTACAGGTCTGTCTGAAGTTTCCTAATGAACATCTGAATGATTCAGAGGAGAACTGGGGGAAAGTGTTGTGGTCAGATGAGTCCAAAATCAAGCTCTTTGGCATCAACTCAACTCGCCGTGTTTGGAGGAGGAGGAATGCTGCCTATGACCCCAAGAACACCATCCCCCACCGTCATACATGGAGGTGGAAACATAATGCTTTGGGAGTGTTTTTCTGTTAAGGGGACATGACAAATCTTGGGTGAGAACCTCCTTCCCTCAGCCAGGGCATTGAAGATGGGTCGTGGATGGGTATTCCAGCATGACAATGACCCAAAACACATGGTCAAGGCAACAAAGGAGTGGCTCAAGAAAAAGCACATTAAGGTCCTGGAGTGGCCTAGCCAGTCTCCAGACCTTAATCCCATAGAAAATATGTGGAGGGAGCTGAAGGTTCGAGTTACCAAACGTCAGCTTGGAAACCTTAATCTGCAAAGAGAAGTGGGGCAAAATCCCTCCTGAGATGTGTGCAAACCTGGTGGCCAACTACAAGAAACGTCTGACCTCTGTGATTGCCAACAAGGGTTTCTCCACCAAGTACTAAGTCATGTTTTGCGAAGGGGTCAAATACTTATTTCACTCATTAAAATGCGAATCCATTTAAAACTTTTTTGAAATGCGTTTTTTTTGTTGTTGGTATTCTGTCTCTCACTGTTAAAATAAACCGACCATTAAAATTATAGACTTACATTTCTTTGTCAGTGGGCAAACGTACAAAATCAGCAGGGGATCAAATACTTTTTTTCCTCACTGTATAACTGGCCTTAACAGCAAGGAGCACTGGAAGGGCAGACGCATGTCAAATAAAACCAAAGAATTTCCAAGCTCAACTTACCGACCAGCCTGCAACCAACCGGTTGACCAATTGACCTGTCTAACAGCATGCGTTAAAAACAGGCTCTGCCTGACCCAAGATGGCTGCTAGAGTCACATGGGGCGGCAGCATACAATCAAATAGCTTCCCCAGCGACCCAGGAAACCATAGAGGAACCATATTCCTCTTGAATTCCTCTCCAACTGCAATGAGGACAAGCACCACCTACAGTGGAGAAAGTAGACTGCACCTGCTTACAAATATGTAGATGAATCTTTAAAATTCAGGTCTCTGATGAGTCTTCTCTTGGCCTACATTAGACACCGATAATGGACCCCAAAGGTATCAGGTCTTCTGAGATAGTCCCTCAGATGTGGCAGTCTCTTTGGCCCCAGGAACATCTTTAAAATGTCTTTCTTGGTAGAATTCTCTAACAGCTTATGGACTGAAGAACATTTCTGCTTGAAGACCAAGGAGGCAAATGTTAGACCTACAGGGGGCTGCTTTGTAGGTCACCAATCCCTTTACCTCTGGCTGGAAGAAGATGGGGGGACAGTGGAACATACCGAAATGCAGCAATAACCTTTAAAACTAGCTGCTTGTGGAAGGACAATCCAGAAGATTTATCCCTATTCCCTACCCCACTTTGGGTGGAGTTTTTCTTTTACAAAATCAGCTTTAATTTTGAAAGACAATTGCTAAAGCAAATTTGCTGTACAGTCTCTGATAAGTCTTCTTTTGGCCTACACTAGACACAGACGACGGTCCCCAAAGGAATCAACTCTTCTGAGATAGTCCTTCAGATTTGGAAGTCTCTTTGGCTTCAGGAACATCTTTAAAATGTCTTTAATGACTTCTCCGACAGCTTATGGAACAGAGAACATTTCTGCATGAAGACCAAGGAGGCAAATGTCAAACCCACAGGGCTGCTTTGTAGGTCTCTCATCCCTCTATCTCTGGCAGGAACAAGATGGGGGGACAGTGGAACATACCAAAATGCAGCAATAACCTTTATTGATTGACTTTTTGGTAGACTTTCTTTATTGGTAGACTTCTCTAATAGCTTATGGAGCAGAGAACATTTCTGCATGAAGACCGGAGAGGCAAACGTCAGACACACAGGGAATGGTTTGTAGGTCTCTAATCCCTCTACCACCGGCCGGGAACAAGATGGGGGGACTGTGGAACATACCAAAATGCAGCAATAACCTTTAAAACGAGCTGCTCGTGGCAGGACAATCCAGAAGATTGATCCCTCCCCCACTTTGGGTGGAGTTGCTCTTTTACAAAATCAGCTTTAATTTTGAAATATATTTGCTAATGCAAATTTGCCATACAGTCTTTATGATACTTCCGACACAAAGAAACATTTTTTTTTCAAATTTTTTTTTACCCAATTTAAACAAAGTTTATTAGGTGGCCCTTGCATAAAAATGCAAGGTTTGTTTCCTATGCAATCCACCCAAAAAAGGTGAGGGTACTGGGGCTGACTAGCAACTTTTGGCCCAGGGGGCAAGTACAACCCAAAGGTCCATGCTCCAGTGACTTGGCCCCCCTTCAGCTCTCCCTCTTCCCTGCCTCCTTCTGACCTCATCCTAGGCTCAATCTCCACTCCAGGTACTCTCTGCCCAGCGGGTGGGGCGGAATGGACAGCGTCTGTTGCACCAACTCCGTGTTTCCGAACTGGCTGGCAGGGGCAGATGCCCCCCCCCCCCCCCCCCGGCCCAGTCCGCCCCTTTGGGTGACACCACTGGCACAGCCAAGTCCCACAGCAATGCTTCCTGCACCGTGCTAACTTCTAATAAAACTTGGACACCTCAACTTTTCTCGGATCCAATGATGAGGCCTAATGATGCCGACAGGTAGTGACCCAAATCCCAGAAGTAAGGTGAATATTTTTTCCTTTTTACTTCCAATTTTTATTGCTTCCAGTTAGGATTTTTCTATTAGGAGGGTGGGCCTGCAAGGTCATTTTAATGCAAGGTCAACTTATACATTACAACAAGTTTATTAAATGTTTTTTATTGGTTGGTAGAAAATTGCAACTATCACGCCACTTATGTTACGCAAAAAAAAAAAACAATATAACAAAAAAACGCCAACAGCTGCCCAGTGCTTCTACTTATCAGAGAGGTCAATCACCGTGACCTACATCTTGAGGTTGTCTCCTCTTTTATAGCCAGCGAAAGGCCTGTCAAGGGGAAAATGTTTATCAAGCCCAGGTCACGGGGGAGCAGACGTCTGTTTTCATATTTATTCATTCGTGGCGGCCCAGTGTCACTAATAAGCAGCTGTCACCATGACCACGGCTACTAGAGGAGGCTTGTAACTCAAGAGACAGCTAAGTGCCTTAAGGATAGGCCGGTCATACAACACTCAATGAGCTGGGAACCGTCAAGTTCTCCCCCAGCTATCGCTATCAGTCTTCATGTCCCTGACATGGAACCATCATCGCTTGATGAGAGCGAAAGACAAGACTTACTAAATGACCTCAGTGGTAACCGTATCAGCAGAAAGACATTGGATGGAAGAATAGAACGCTTGCCAGGACAAAGATTTGAAAGATAATGACAGCTCATTGGGATTTCAGCTTTCAAGGACCACACAAGTTCACAATGTTACAGCAGAGGACCTAATGATAAATGAAGACCATTAGATACTTCATCCAACCAAAGATCAGCCATCCACCCATTATCCAAATAATCACTGATCAATATATACAAATATCCAAATTTCTACAAATATCCAAAATTTCTACAAATATACAAATTTCTACAAATTTACACATTTCTACAGATACCCACATTTCTACAAATATACAAATCTCTACAAGTACGCAAATTTCTGCAAATATTCACATTTTTACAAATATTCAAATTTCTACTAATATCCACATTTCTACAAATATCCAAATTTATACAAATATCCAAATTTATACAAATATTCAAATTTCTACAATATTCAAATTTCTACAAATATTTAAATTCCTACAAATATTCAAATTTCTACAAATATTCAAATTTCTACAAATACCCACATTTCTACAAATATTCACATTTTTACAAATATTTAAATTTCTACTAATATCCACATTTCTACAAATATCCAAATTTCTACAAATATTCAAATTTCTACAAATATCAACATTTCTACAAATACCCACATTTCTACAAATATTCAAATCTCTACAAGTACCCACATTTCTACAAATATTCACATTTTTACAAATACTCAAATTTTTACTAATATCCACATTTCTAAAAATATCCAAATTTTTACAAATATTCAATTTTCTACAAATATTCTAATTTCTACAAATAATTACATTTCTACAAATATCTAAATTTCTACAAATACTCACATTTCTACAAATAATCAAATCTCTACAAGTACCCAAATTTATAAAAATATTCACATTTTTACAAATATTCAAATTTCTACTAATATCCACATTTCTACAAATATCTAAATTTATACAAATATTCAAATTTCTACAATATTCAAATTTCTACAAATATTCAAATTTCTACAAATATCAAAATTTCTACAAATACCCACATTTCTACAAATATTCAAATCTCTACAAGTACTCAAATTTCTACAAATATTCACATTTTTACAAATATTTAAATTTCTACTAATATCCACATTTCTACAAATATCCAAATTTCTACAAATATTCAAATTTCTACAAATATCTAAATTTCTACAAATACCCACATTTCTACAAATATTCAAATCTCTACAAGTACCCACATTTCTACAAATATTCACATTTTTACAAATACTCAAATTTCTACTAATATCCACATTTCTAAAAATATTCAAATTTTTACAAATATTCAATTTTCTACAAATATTCTAATTTCTACAAATATTTACATTTCTACAAATATATAAATTTCTACAAATACTCACATTTCTACAAATATTCAAATCTCTACAAGTACCCAAATTTATAAAAATATTCACATTTTTACAAATATTCAAATTTCTACTAATATCCAAATTTATACAAATAATCAAATTTATACAAATATCCAATTTTATACAATCATTCAATTTTGTACAATGATTCAAATTTATACAAATATCTAGAGATGGGCCGAACACCCCCCCCCCCCCCACCCTCCCCCCGGTTCGGTTTGTGCCAGAACTCTCGAACATTGCAAAAGTTCGGGCCTGGACAACGAACCCTATTAAAGTCTATGGGACCCAAACATGAAAAATCAAAAGTGTCTGTTTTAAAGGCTTATATGCAATTTATTGGCCATAAAAGGGGTATGGGGGTCCGGGTACTGCCCCTTTCTAAAGGAGCAACGATTTTAATGATGCTTCTGTTTTTATTTAGAAAGCAGCCTCAGCCTGAGTAGAAAGGTCTCTCTCCTGCTATCACACTGCAGAGAAGGACCCTTGCACTCTGAATAAAGAAAGTGGTCCTTCTGAAGAGGTTTTATTTTTCTTTAGAAAGCAGCCACAGCCTAAGTAGAAAAGCCGGTCCCCAGCCAGCATGCTGTAGAAAAGGACCCCTATTCTTTCAGCTGGCATCCAACAGCTAGAGCTCTCTATTTAGTTGGAAGCTTTGCCGACTAAAGAGCTTGCCAGACCTTTGCAGAGTGCCCACTGCTTCTACACAGAGAGCAAGTCTTCTTCTCTGCAGCGTGCTGGCAGGGGAAAGGCTTTTCTACTCAGGCTGTGGCAAATCTTGCACATCCCCTAAGGAGGTAATAAAACCAGAGCTCTCCAGTCAACAGGGAGCATGAGTTTTGCTGATTGCAGGGCTATTGGGCAAGTAGGGGTCATGTTGGACCTCTGCTTCCACACAGAGAGCAAAGGGTCCTTCTATGCAGTTGCTGGCAGGGGACAGGCTTTTCTATTCAGGCTGTGACAAATCTCTGGCACACCCCCTACTGAGGTAAAACAGAGCTCTCCAATCATCAGGGAGCATGAGTTTTGCTGATTGCAGAGCTATTGAGCAAGCAGGGGGCATGTTGGGCTGCTACGGAGAGACCACTGTTTCCACACAGAGGGCTAAGGGTCCTGTTCTGCAATTGTTGGCAGGGGGCTGACTTGTATACCGCAAGCTGTGGCTACTTTTGAAAGAAAACAAATGGCACTCTTCAGAGAGACCACTGATTCCACGCACAAAGCAAAAGTCCTTCTCTCCAGCATGCTGGCTGGGGACAGGCCTTCCTACTCCAGCTGTGGCTACTTTTTAGAGAAAACAAATGGCACTCTTCAGAGAGACAACTGATTCCTCGCACAAAGCAAGAGTACTTCGATCCAGCATGCTGACAGAGGACGGGCCTTTCTACTCCAATGTAAAAGTGGAAACTCCTGCGCTGTCGGGGGGGGGGGGGGGGGCTATGCTAAAAGGACACTGCTGCAACACCTAAGTACTGATCCAAGGCAGGACAAATGGGACAAAAGTGGGGGAAGATGGTAGTTGCGCTGTGATGAAGGGGGGGGGGGAAGCTACAAAGATGACTAAAGTGGCAAAGTGAACTAAAAAAGCAGAAACGGGCCAATGCATGAATGGATCCTACATGCTAAAAAAACATGGTGGGGATGCAGTGCGGTGCAACGTAGCTGATCAACATGTATATAATGTTGAGGGCAGACAAAGCCTAATATATAAAGGTAATCGTGAAACAGTGACTGCTTGAATATAGCAAAACAACAATGCATATACTAACACAAATAAGATGAATAATGACACAATGCAAAAAAAAATATATATAATGCAAGAAAAATATATGTGGGCTAGTGCCCCATTAGCAAAAACGTCCCAGATCCTGGTGAACTACAAGTGACAAATCCCTAGGACAAACATGGATATTAGTTCTATCATCCAGTCCAAAAAACAAAAACTCGTGATGAGAAACACAAAACAAGTCCAATCGTGAAGGGAGGGGGGATCTTCTGTGAGGACACCTCCGTGTATGCAAGCCGCTTACCTTACAGCTGTAAGGTGTACAGCGTGTGTTGCAAATGACCCGCAGGTGTAGACGTTCCGTGTATACAGGCAGTGACAATGATGAACATGCCAAGCGAAATATAAAAAATAAAAAGTATACAGCATGTAAAATAACTCTGCAATGACCACAGTGGAGGGGGGGGGCAAGACACACACGGGGGGAGGTTGCACTCACTTTCATGAAGTGAGTGTGGGCATCAATCCACGAGCGCCGAGCTCGTATGCCTCCAGAGGAACCTCCTCTGAAGAAGTCACGTGACGTGACGATATGCATTAGGATTGGAGCACGGGACGCTGCCACAGACAAACAACAGGAGACGAGCTCGGCGCTCATGGTTACTATACACTGCAGCATTGTTTTAAATGTAAGTTGATTGGACTTGTTTTATTAAATAAATATACCTTTTATATGGGATCACGCTTTGTGCGTCTCTTTCCCCTTACATTTTACTTCGTTACTCTACCTGACGAACACTGAGGAGAGAGGCACGGGGACATATTCCAGTTTCCAGGCACGGGGACAGATTCCAGATTGGTGACACTCCTGGAGGCATACGAGCATTGTGTCATTATTCATCTTATTTGTGTTAGTATATGCATTTTTGTTTTGCTATATTCAAGCAGTCACTGTTTCACGATTACCTTTATATATTAGGCTTTGTCTGCCCTCAACATTATATACATGTTGATCAGCTACGTTGCACTGCACTGCATCCCCACCATGTTTTTTTAGCATGTAGGATCCATTCATGCATTGGCCCGTTTCTGCTTTTTTAGTTCACTTTGCCACTTTAGTCATCTTTGTAGCTTCCCCCCCCCCCCCCCTTCATCACAGCGCAACTACCATCCTTTCTACTCCAGCTGTGGCTACTTTTGAAAGAAAACAAATGTCACTCTTCAGAGAGACCACTGATTCCACGCTCAAAGCAAGAGTCCTTCTCTCCAACATGCTGGCAGGGGACAGGCCTTTCTACTCCGGCTGTGGCTACTTTTGCAAGAAAACAAATGGCACTCTTCAGAGAGACAACTGATTCCACGTACAAAGCAAGAGTACTTCGATCCAGCATGCTGACAGAGGACAGGCTTTTCTAATCCAGCTGTGGCTACTTTCTAAAGAATAGAGGACAGGCCTTTCTACTCCGCCTGTGGCTACTTTTGAAAGAAAACAAGTGTCACTCTTCAGAGAGACTACCGATTTCACATACAAAGCAAGAGTCCTTCTCTTCAACATGCTGGCAGGGGACAGGCTTTCCTACTCCAGCTGTGGCTACTTTCTAAAGAATAAAAAGCCATAAGAGTTTCCCCACCTTTTGTTGGTGCACCTGGAACTTATTTAGTCGATTTAAACTATACGGTGACTGTATTATTCGCTCGTCCATAGCATTGTAATAGAAATGAGTTCATGGTATTCCGCTCCTCCGGGTCTAACTGCCATTATTTTTAGGTCTACAAATCTTCCCAATGACATTAGCTATTTAGTGTGATGATTGCATCTTAGAGGCCTCGTTCACAAAGCTGCCGCTCTATTGATCCAGAAATTGATGTGCACTATTTTTGTCATCCAAGATGCCGATGTTTTAATAGCCCCGTGACACTGGAATCTCGGATAAGTGATGTTGTTATTGATCTGTTACAATGTAGCAAAGAGTTTTGCTGGTCGCTGAAGAATCCTGCCGTTACCTTGATGTATTGCAACACGCAGCGGAACATTCTAACTCGGATCAATGCAGTCCTTGCTGGCTGCCAACTGAAGCCAATGCACAGATAATGCTCTATTATAGCACCCGGTGTTGGGGAGGGCGGCGGGTAAAGCCCAACTGAAGCCCCAGAAATAGATATAAAGCCAGATAGACAACTAACAACCTCATAATCTTACCTCCACTGTCCTGAGTCTAAATACAACTGTGCAGGGGTAGACCTGGTCAGACATGCCCCTCTCTGATCTAACACACCCCCTCTCTGGTCAGACACACCCCCTCTCTGGTCAGACACCCCCCCCCCCTCTGATCAGGCACACCCCCTCTCTGATCAGGCACACCCCCTCTCTGGTCAGACACACCCCCTCTCTGGTCAGACACCCCCCCTCTTTAGTTAGACACACCCCCTCTGGTCAGACACCCCCCCTCTTCGGTCAGACACACCCCCTCTCTGGTCAGACACAACCCCTCTCTGATCTAACACCCCCCCTCTGGTCAGACACACCCCCCTCTGGTCAGACAAACCCCCCCTCTGGTCAGACACCCCCCCTCTGGTCAGACACACCCCCTCTCTGGTCAGACACACCCCCTCTCCGGTCAGACACACCCCATCTCTGGTCAGACACACCCCCTCTTTAGTTAGACACACTGCCTCTCTGATCAAACACACACCCTCTCTGGTCAGACACACCCCCTCTCTGATCTAACACACCCCCTCTCTGGTCAGACACACCCCCTCTCTAGTCAGACACACCCCCTCTCTGGTCAGACACACACCTTCTCTGGTCAGACACACCCCCTCTCTGATAAGACACACCCCCTCTCTGATCTAACACACCCCCCTCTCTGGTCAGACACACCCCCTCTCTGACCTAAAACACCCCCTCTCTGGTCTAACACACCCCCTCTCTGGTCAGACACACCCCCTCTCTGATCTAACACCCCCCCTCTCTGGTCAGACACACCCCCTCTTTAGTTAGACACACCCCCTCTGGTCAGACACACCCCCTCTTTGGTCAGACACACCCCCTCTCTGGTCAGACACAACCCCTCTCTGATCTAACACCCCCCCCCTCTGGTCAGACACACCCCCTCTCTGGTCAGACACACCCCCTCTCCGGTCAGACACACCCCCTCTCTGGTCAGACACACCCCCTCTTTAGTTAGACACACTGCCTCTCTGATCAAACACACACCCTCTCTGGTCAGACACACCCCCTCTCTGATCTAACACACCCCCTCTCTGGTCAGACACACCCCCTCTCTAGTCAGACACACCCCCTCTCTGGTCAGACACACACCTTCTCTGGTCAGACACACCCCCTCTCTGATAAGACACACCCCCTCTCTGATCTAACACACCCCCCTCTCTGGTTAGACACACCCCCTCTCTGACCTAACACACCCCCTCTCTGGTCTAACACACCCCCTCTCTGGTCAGACACACCCCCTCACTGATCTAACACCCCCCCTCTCTGGTCAGACACCCCCCCTCTCTGGTCAGACACACCCCCCCTCTGGTCAGACACGCCCCCTCTCTGGTCAGACACACACCCTCTCTGGTCAGACACATCCCCTCTCTGGTCAGACACACCCCCTCTCTGGTCGGACACACCCCCTCTCTGATCTAACAAACCCCCTCTCTGGTCAGACACACCCCCTCTCTGGTCGGACACACCCCCTCTCTGATCTAACAACCCCCTCTCTGGTCAGACACACAACCTCTCTGGTCAGACACATCCCCTCTCTGGTCAGACACACAACCTCTCTGGTCAGACACGCCCCCTCTCTGGTCACACACACCCCCCTCTCTGGTCAGACACACCCCCTCTCTGACCTAACACACCCCCTCTCTGGTCTAACACCCCCCCTCTCTGGTCAGACACACCCCCTCTCTGATCAAACACCCCCACTCTCTGGTCAGACACACCCCCTCTCTGGTCAGACACACAACCTCTCTGGTCAGACACGCCCCCTCTCTGGTCACACACACCCCCCTCTCTGGTCAGACACACCCCCTCTCTGATCTAACACCCCCCTCTCTGGTCAGACACATCCCCTCTCTGGTCAGGACACACAACCTCTCTGGTCAGACACGCCCCCTCTCTGGTCACACACCCCCTCTCTGGTCAGACACACCCCCTCTCTGACCTAACACACCCCCTCTCTGGTCTAACACACCCCCTCTCTGGTCAGACACACCCCCTCTCTGATCTAACACCCCCTCTCTGGTCAGACACACCCCCTCTCTGGTCAGACACACCCCCTCTCTGGTCAGACACCCCCCTCTCTGGTCAGACACACACCCTCTCTGGTCAGACACATCCCCTCTCTGGTCAGACACACCCCCTCTCTGATCTAACACCCCCCTCTCTGGTCAGACACCCCCCTCTCTGGTCCAGACACACCCCCTCTTTAGTTAGACACACCCCCTCTGGTCAGACACACCCCCTCTTCGGTCAGACACACCCCCTCTCTGGTCAGACACAACCCCTCTTCCTGATCTAACACCCCCCCTCTGGTCAGACACACCCCCTCTCTGGTCAGACACACCCCCTCTCCGGTCAGACACACCCCCTCTCTGGTCAGACACACCCCCTCTTTAGTTAGACACACTGCCTCTCTGATCAAACACACACCCTCTCTGGTCAGACACACCCCCTCTCTGATCTAACACACCCCCTCTCTGGTCAGACACACCCCCTTTCTAGTCAGACACACCCCCTCTCTGGTCAGACACACACCTTCTCTGGTCAGACACACCCCCTCTCTGATAAGACACACCCCCTCTCTGATCTAACACCCCCCCCTCTCTGGTCAGACACACCCCCTCTCTGACCTAACACACCCCCTCTCTGGTCTAACACACCCCCTCTCTGGTCAGACACACCCCCTCTCTGATCTAACACCCCCCCTCTCTGGTCAGACACACCCCCTCTCTGGTCAGACACACCCCCTCTTTAGTTAGACACACCCCCTCTGGTCAGACACACCCCCTCTTTGGTCAGACACCCCCCCTCTCTGGTCAGACACAACCCCTCTCTGATCTAACACCCCCCTCTGGTCAGACACACCCCCTCTCTGACCTAACACACCCCCTCTCTGGTCTAACACACCCCCTCTCTGGTCAGACACACCCCCTCTCTGATCTAACACCCCCCCTCTCTGGTCAGACACACCCCCTCTCTGGTCAGACACACCCCCTCTTTAGTTAGACACACCCCCTCTGGTCAGACACACCCCCTCTTTGGTCAGACACACCCCCTCTCTGGTCAGACACAACCCCTCTCTGATCTAACACACCCCCTCTCTGGTCAGACACACCCCCTCTCTAGTCAGACACACCCCCTCTCTGGTCAGACACACACCTTCTCTGGTCAGACACACCCCCTCTCTGATAAGACACACCCCCTCTCTGATCTAACACACCCCCCTCTCTGGTCAGACACACCCCCTCTCTGGTCAGACACACACCCTCTCTGGTCAGACACATCCCCTCTCTGGTCAGACACACCCCCTCTCTGGTCAGACACACAACCTCTCTGGTCAGACACATCCCCTCTCTGGTCAGACACACCCCCTCTCTGGTCAGACACGCCCCCTCTCTGGTCAGACACACACCCTCTCTGGTCAGACACATCCCCTCTTTGGTCAGACACACCCCCTCTCAAATCTAACACCCCCTCTCTGGTCAGACACACCCCCTCTCTGGTCAGACACACCCCCTCTTTAGTTAGACACACCCCCTCTGGTCAGACACACCCCCTCTTCGGTCAGACACACCCCCTCTCTGGTCAGACACAACCCCTCTCTGATCTAACACCCCCCCTCTGGTCAGACACACCCCCTCTCTGGTCAGACACACCCCCTCTCCGGTCAGACACACCCCCTCTCTGGTCAGACACACCCCCTCTTTAGTTAGACACACTGCCTCTCTGATCAAACACACACCCTCTCTGGTCAGACACACCCCCTCTCTGATCTAACACACCCCCTCTCTGGTCAGACACACCCCCTCTCTAGTCAGACACACCCCCTCTCTGGTCAGACACACACCTTCTCTGGTCAGACACACCCCCTCTCTGATAAGACACACCCCCTCTCTGATCTAACACACCCCTCTCTCTGGTCAGACACACCCCCTCTCTGACCTAACACACCCCCTCTCTGGTCTAACACACCCCCTCTCTGGTCAGACACACCCCCTCTCTGATCTAACACCCCCCCTCTCTGGTCAGACACACCCCCTCTCTGGTCAGACACACCCCCTCTTTAGTTAGACACACCCCCTCTGGTCAGACACACACCCTCTTCGGTCAGACACACCCCCTCTCTGGTCAGACACAACCCCTCTCTGATCTAACACCCCCCCTCTGGTCAGACACACCCCCTCTCTGGTCAGACACACCCCCTCTCCGGTCAGACACACCCCCTCTCTGGTCAGACACACCCCCTCTTTAGTTAGACACACTGCCTCTCTGATCAAACACACACCCTCTCTGGTCAGACACACCCCCTCTCTGATCTAACACACCCCCTCTCTGGTCAGACACACCCCCTCTCTAGTCAGACACACCCCCTCTCTGGTCAGACACACACCTTCTCTGGTCAGACACAACCCCTCTCTGATAAGACACACCCCTCTCTGATCTAACACACCCCCCTCTCTGGTCAGACACACCCCCTCTCTGACCTAACACACCCCCTCTCTGGTCTAACACACCCCCTCTCTGGTCAGACACACCCCCTCTCTGATCTAACACCCCCCCTCTCTGGTCAGACACCCCCCCTCTCTGGTCAGACACACCCCCTCTCTGGTCAGACACACCCCCCTCTGGTCAGACACGCCCCCTCTCTGGTCAGACACACACCCTCTCTGGTCAGACACATCCCCTCTCTGGTCAGACACACCCCCTCTCTGGTCAGACACACCCCCTCTCTGGTCGGACACACCCCCTCTCTGATCTAACAAACCCCCTCTCTGGTCAGACACACCCCCTCTCTGGTCAGACACACAACCTCTCTGGTCAGACACATCCCCTCTCTGGTCAGACACACAACCTCTCTGGTCAGACACGCCCCCTCTCTGGTCACACACACCCCCCTCTCTGGTCAGACACACCCCCTCTCTGACCTAACACACCCCCTCTCTGGTCTAACACACCCCCTCTCTGGTCAGACACACCCCCTCTCTGATCAAACACCCCCACTCTCTGGTCAGACACACCCCCTCTCTGGTCAGACACACAACCTCTCTGGTCAGACACGCCCCCTCTCTGGTCACACACACCCCCCTCTCTGGTCAGACACACCCCCTCTCTGATCTAACACCCCCCCTCTCTGGTCAGACACATCCCCTCTCTGGTCAGACACACAACCTCTCTGGTCAGACACGCCCCCTCTCTGGTCACACACACCCCCTCTCTGGTCAGACACACCCCCTCTCTGACCTAACACACCCCCTCTCTGGTCAGACACACCCCCTCTCTGATCTAACACCCCCTCTCTAGTCAGACACACCCCCTCTCTGGTCAGACACACCCCCTCTCTGGTCAGACACGCCCCCTCTCTGGTCAGACACACACCCTCTCTGGTCAGACACATCCCCTCTCTGGTCAGACACACCCCCTCTCTGGTCAGACACACCCCCTCTCTAGTCAGACACACCCCCTCTCTGATCTAACACACCCCCTCTCTGGTCAGACACGCCCCCTCTCTGGTCAGACACACAACCTCTCTGGTCAGACACGCCGCCTCTCTGGTCACACACACCCCCTCTCTGGTCAGACACACCCCCTCTCTGACCTAACACACCCCCTCTCTGGTCTAATACACCCCCTCTCTGGTCAGACACACCCCCTCTCTGATCTAACACCCCCCCTCTCTGGTCAGACACACCCCCTCTCTGGTCAGACACGCCCCCTCTCTGGTCAGACACACACCCTCTCTGGTCAGACACATCCCCTCTCTGGTCAGACACACCCCCTCTCTGGTCAGACACACCCCCTCTCTGGTCAGACACACCCCCTCTCTGATCTAACACACCCCCTCTCTGGTCAGACACGCCCCCTCTCTGGTCAGACACACAACCTCTCTGGTCAGACACATCTCCTCTCTATTCAGACACACCCCCTCTCTGGTCAGACACGCCCCCTCTCTGGTCAGACACACAACCTCTCTGGTCAGACACACCCCCTCTCTGGTCAGACACACCCCCTCTCTGGTCAGACACACAACCTCTCTGGTCACACACACCCCCTCTCTGGTCAGACACACCCCCTCTCTGGTCAGACACACAACCTCTCTGGTCAGACACATCCCCTCTCTGGTCAGACACACCCCCTCTCTGGTCAGACACACAACCTCTCTGGTCAGACACACCCCCTCTCTGGTCAGACATGCCCCCTCTCTGGTCAGACACACCCCCTCTCTGGTCAGACACACCCCCTCTCTGACCTAACACACCCCCTCTCTGGTCTAACACACCCCCTCTCTGGTCTAACACACCCCCTCTCTGGTCAGACACACCCCCTCTCTGATCTAACACCCCCCCTCTCTGGTCAGACACACCCCCTCTCTGGTCAGACATGCCCCCTCTCTGGTCAGACACACACCCTCTCTGGTCAGACACCCCCCCTCTCTGGTCAGACACACCCCCTCTCTGGTCAGACACCCCCCCTCTCTGATCTAACACACCCCCACTCTGGTTAGACACGCCCCCTCTCTGGTCAGACACACAACCTCTCTGGTCAGACACATCCCCTCTCTGGTCAGACACACCCCCTCTCTGGTCAGACACGCCCCCTCTCTGGTCAGACACACAACCTCTCTGGTCAGACACACCCCCTCTCTGGTCAGACACACAACCTCTCTGGTCACACACACCCCCTCTCTGGTCAGACACACCCCCTCTCTGGTCAGACACACAACCTCTCTGGTCAGACACATCCCCTCTCTGGTCAGACACGCCCCCTCTCTGGTCAGACACACAACCTCTCTGGTCAGACACACCCCCTCTCTGGTCAGACACGCCCCCTCTCTGGTCAGACACACCCCCTCTCTGGTCAGACACACAACCTCTCTGGTCACACACACCCACACCCCCTCTCTGGTCAGACACACCCCCTCTCTGGTCAGACACACCCCCTCTCTGGTCAGACACACAACCTCTCTGGTCAGACACGCCCCCTTTCTGGTCAGACACACAACCTCTCTGGTCAGACACGCCCCCTCTCTGGTCAGACACACAACCTCTCTGGTTAGACACGCCCCCTCTCTGGTCAGACACACAACCTCTCTGGTCAGACACGCCCCCTCTCTGGTCAGACACACCCCCTCTCTGATCTAACACACCCCCTCTCTGGTCAGACACACCCCCTCTCTGGTCAGACACAGCCCCCTCATCTTCTTTTGCAACACAGGGTCGGTGTGAAGACACTTGTGATGAGGTGTGTGGCTGTTACTTTGCTCTGCCAGCACAGAGCACTGGAGGAGGAGAGCAGGAAGCATCTTCTTTCTCTTAAAGAACGGTATTATATATATATATGGGGCTGGGATAAGGGGTGGGCAAAAGGAGTAGCTGCCCCGGGCGCAATGGTTTACTGTAGGGATGAGGGCACCATCCTTCTGTCACAAAGTTGACAGGAATAGTGATAGTGGCAGTGATTTTGACAAGCGAGGGACTGCTGGGCCTAGGATCCCCTAGGCTTGCATATCATGAATAGGGTCTGTGTATATATATAAATATATATACAGTGCTGGGACAAGGCTGACCCCCCCACCTCTGCAGCAATGCTGGCAGCACTCATACGTCTATTTCCCAAAGACAACCTCTGGATATGACGCTGAGCACATGAACTCAACTTCTTTGGTGGACCATGGCGAGGCCTGTTCTGAGTGGAACCTGTCCTGTTACACCGCTGTATGGTCTTGGCCACCGTGCTGCAGCTCAGTTTCAGGGTCTTGGCAATCTTCTTATAGTCTAGGCCATCTTTATGTGGAGCAACTATTTTTTTCAGATCCTCAGAGAGTTCTTTGCCACGAGGTGCCATGTTGAACTTCCAGTGACCAGTATGAGAGAGTGAGAGCAATAACACCAAATTTAACACACCTGCTCCCCATTCACACCTGAAACCTTGTAACACTAACGAGTCACATGACACCGGGGGAGGGAAAATGGCTAATTAGGCCCAATTTGGACATTTTCACTTAGGGGTGTACTGACTTTTGTTGCCAGCGGTTTAGACATTAATGGCTGTGTGTTGAGTTATTTTGAGGGGACAGCAAATTTACACTGTTATACAAGCTGTACACTCACTACTTTACATTGTAGCAAAGTGTCATTTCTTCAGTGTTGTCACATGAAAAGATAGAAGAAAATATTTACAAAAATGTGAGGGGTGTACTCACTTTTGCTAAGTAGCCAGGATTGCTTCACACACAGAGGAGATGGAAGAACATCCGTTCCCCCATCTCCTCTGTGAAGAATGATCCTGGAAATCATGAGGGCTTTGTCACTTTCAGAGTTGTCGTTCCATGGCTCTTACAGCCAGGGTAGCAGCTAACCAGGCACAATATGTGCTTGGTTCACTGCTTTGGAAGACAAGGGAGATGTTGAGGGCCTAATAGACCCCTGATGTCTCCAGTTACACCAGAGGCGTAACTAGAACCTTCAGGGCCCCGCTGCAAGAAACCATGAAGCGTCTCCCTAACCTCCGGGGGTCTTTCCATTGGTCCCGGGGCCCTTTCTATCCATCCTGGATCCCTTTCCATCCATCCAGGGGCCCTTTCCTCTGGTCCCAGGGCCCTTTCTATCTATCCCAGGGCCTTTTCCATCCATCCATCCTGGGACCCTTTCTATCCATCCTGAGGCCCTTCCTTCCGAGCCCGGGGCCCTTCACATTGATCCCGGGGCTCTTTACTCCCATCACAGGGCCTTTTATAAGCCTCAGTTCACACTGCGACACATAAAGTTGCATGACAAGTCAAAACACATTCTAAAAAAAAGGTTCCTGCGCTACTTTTCTGCGATTTTGATGCGATCGGTGCGCCATAGACTGCAATGTTAATTCACAAAAGTGGCAAGCTAGTCGCAAAGGAAATCTCAAGCAAGTCGCACAACTTTGGGGTTTCAGTTGCGTGTGGGTTTCGCGGTGGCGGAACACAAGTGCAACCTTTGCAATCCCGGCTCCGCCACTGCTAGTCATCTACCCAATAAAGTTAAATGAAAAAATAAAATGTACATAAAAAAATAAAATTAATAAAAATAATTTAAAAGAATGTAAAAGCCCCCCCCCCCCCGCATATATGCAAATACAAACACAGGCATAGGTCCCGACCACACATGTAAACTGCAATGATGTCACACTTATCGCCGTGATCATTGAAGTGGGGGCAATAATTCACGGTCCATAAGTCTCAGTGAGCTCTAAACTGTAAAGGCTTTTTAAAGCGCCACCTATGGACAGTTTTAGGTACTGTAGTTTGTGATTATCTCACAGGTGGTCACAAGTTAAAATCTTGACACGTTTGGTATCTATCTATTTGACGCCACATCATCTTTATTATTTTATTAAAAAAAAAAAAGAAGAGGGTATTATTTTGTGTTTGCATGCACTAAAATTCATTTTCTTGTATATTTTTTCCTAAAAAAATTGCCTTTGATAAATGGCTACGCAAATATCAAGTGACATAAAAAGTTGCAATAACCACCATTTTGTTCTCCAGGGCCTCTGCTTTCACAAAATATAAACTATTTGGAGGTTGTAGCTAAATCAATGTTGATTTTAACATGTGTGTGGAAAAAATCTGAGAAATTGCCCCTGACAGCAAGTGATAAATACGGGTACAAAAAAAAGATGCAAAAACGGAGAAGTGACTGGCCACAGAGATGAAACAAATCCTCCTACATATGTTGTACCTGTTTATCTCTTCTCTACATCCATTCAAAGTCCAGAATTTATACAGCTTGTCTGAGCTGTCAGAAGAAAAGGGGGGGGGGGCGGAGAGCTGAAGTTACACTCTGCAGAGCTCAGTGAGTAGAGCTCTGAGAGCTGACTGGAGGAAACGGACACACCCATCTTTACGCGGCACACAGAGCTGAGGCTGTCAATTACAGGCTGTGCGCTGTAGCTCCCTCCCCCGTCACCTTTTTTCTCTTGGTGTCAGGAAAACTTGTCAGAAGTGACTCAGGCTGATAGAAGAGGAAGGAAATGACACTTAGTGCTCTGGATGGAGACAAATACACTATGGAGATATACACACTATAGAGGGATGTGCTTTGTTCAGATTTAAAGCAGAGAATCTGACATTCACCAAACATTCGCTGCAGGTGAATCCTCCCAGTTCAGGTGTTTTAAAGTGATTCACTGCAGCGAATGTTTGGTGAATGTCAGATTCTCTGCTTTAAATATTTGACCTGAATGTCATTCATTTTGGGTTAAAATCTACTTTATTAAAGTTTTACTTCTTTTATCCATTTCCCGAGGGGCTCATTAATACAGAATTCCACGGTTGGCGGTATATCCTTGTTGGCTGATGCAGGAAATTTGGGGGGGGGGGGGGCGGGGGGGTGAACATTGTGAAGGGGAAGCAGTTTGGTCTTGTCAGGGGGTTACATAGTTACCAGATGTTGAACCTGTGCATGCTCGGCGGGCTGACCTCGGCGCGCTCGGGCTCCTTTCATTCCATGAGGCGTGATTACGCATAAACGTCTTTTTCATTTAATGGAGTTAATTACGTGATTCGGGCTTGGATGTGACGATCGCAGACTATAAGGCCCCATTCACATCTGAGCGACGCACTTATTCGCTTTTTTTGCACGTTTTTTTTTTTTGCATGTTTGTGCGACAGTGTAGGACAGCCCATTGGCTTCATGTAGCAGGAACGCGCGTTCCCACTTGCATTTTTCTATGCCTTTCTGAGCTTTATACACTCGAATTGGTTGCCCTACGTGCAAAAAATGCGCCAATGTAGTAACTACTTTCAGAAATAAAGCTTTGCATGTTTTGTGACTCCTGTTTTGGTAAATTTTAGCACCTTTGTTGCGCGACAAAATGCGTGTCTGCTAACCGTGTTTGGGGTGCCATTAAAAATGAAAGGCACCTCAAGCCCGACACATGGTTGCATTGCTTTTCTGTGCGTTTACGAAATGTGTGCCAAAACGCGCTTTCCTAAGTGTTTTGTAGTGCGTTCAGGAAATGTGAAGAAGGACCAAGTGGTCCATCGAGTCTGCCCATTTTTTAATTTATTTTTTATATACATTAGTTTGTGTCTCTGCCCCTCCCGCAATGGTGAGATTTCCTGCAGTAATTTGTGTCTCTGCCCCTCTCACAATAGGGAGATTTCCCAGCAGTAGTTTGTGTCTCTGCCCCTCCCACAATGGTGAGATTTCCTGCAGTAATTTGTGTCTCTGCCCCTCTCACAATAGGGAGATTTCCCAGCAGTAGTTTGTGTCTCTGCCCCTCCCACAATGGTGAGATTTCCTGCAGTAGTTTGTGTCTCTGCCCCTCCCACAATGGTGAGATTTCCTGCAGTAGTTTGTGTCTCTGCCCCTCCCACAATGGTGAGATTTCCTGCAGTAGTTTGTGTCTCTGCCCCTCCCACAATGGTGAGATTTCCTGCAGTAGTTTGTGTCTCTGCTCCTCCCACAATGGTGAGATTTCCTGCAGTAGTTTGTGTCTCTGCCCCTCCCACAATGGTGAGATTTCCTGCAGTAGTTTGTGTCTCTGCCCCTCCCACAATGGTGAGATTTCCTGCAGTAATTTGTGTCTCTGCCCCTCCCACGATGGGGAGATTTCCATGCAGTAGTTTGTGTCTCTGCCCCTCCCACAAGGGTGAGATTTCTCTGCAGTAGTTTGTGTCTCTGCCCCTCCCACAATGGTGAGATTTCTCTGCAGTAGTTTGTGTCTCTGCCCCTCCCACAATGGTGAGATTTCCTGCAGTAGTTTGTGTCTCTGCCCCTCCCACAATGGTGAGATTTCCTGCAGTAGTTTGTGTCTCTGCCCCTCCCACAATGGTGAGATTTCCTGCAGTAATTTGTGTCTCTGCCCCTCCCACGATGGGGAGATTTCCATGCAGTAGTTTGTGTCTCTGCCCCTCCCACAAGGGTGAGATTTCTCTGCAGTAGTTTGTGTCTCTGCCCCTCCCACAATGGTGAGATTTCTCTGCAGTAGTTTGTGTCTCTGCCCCTCCCACAATGGTGAGATTTCCCTGCAGTAGTTTGTGTCTCTGCCCCTCCCACAATGGTGAGATTTCCTGCAGTAGTTTGTGTCTCTGCCCCTCCCACAATGGTGAGATTTCCCTGCAGTACTTTGTGTCTCTGCCCCTCCCACAATGGTGAGATTTCCTGCAGTAGTTTGTGTCTCTGCCCCTCCCACAATAGTGAGATTTCCTGCAGTAGTTTGTGTCTCTGCCCCTCCCACAATGGGGAGATTTCCTGCAGTAGTTTGTGTCTCTGCCCCTCCCACAATGGTGAGATTTCCTGCAGTAGTTTGTGTCTCTGCCCCTCCCACAATGGTGAGATTTCTCTGCAGTAGTTTGTGTCTCTGCCCCTCCCACAATGGTGAGATTTCTCTGCAGTAGTTTGTGTCTTTACCCCTCCCACAATGGTGAGATTTCCTGCAGTAGTTTGTGTCTCTGCCCCTCCCACAATGGGGAGATTTCCTGCAGTAGTTTGTGTCTCTGCCCCTCCCACAATGGGGAGATTTCCTGCAGTAGTTTGTGTCTCTGCCCCTCCCACAATGGTGAGATTTTTCTATCATGAAAGATCAGAAAAGTGTCATCAGAAAAAAGACCAAGTTTATATATATGTATATACACATGTTTTGTATCTTTTTCTTTTTTTGTTGTTTTTTGTTTGTGTGTTTTTCCTGGAATATGTCAATGCCGTGGAATAGGCTGCCATCTGGGCGACAATTGTGCCATAGTAGCTCCTGCACCTTTTTTTGGTGTGGTGAGCTGCACACGTCTTTTGTACACTGCCACATTTGCAAGCAACAAGAACATACATCTCCTAGCCACGTTTGGGGGGTGCCATTAAGAATGAATAGTACCTCAAGCGAAATGCACGTTTTGGCGTGTATGCAAAACAAGCAGAAGAGGGCGCCACCCAAGTGCAGATGATTTATTAAAATGCGAATAAAAGACAAATTGCACAAGTTTTGGTGTGTTTTTTTGAACGAATTGGGTCTTAATAGGACCAAACGATACAAATCAATGGATATTCAATACCAGCTGTTGGCGGGAAAAAACTTGGGGTGGGAACTCGCAAAAAAAAATGCCTTTGGTTTTATTAATTAATATTAATAAATAAAAGAGATAAAAAGGAATGTAGTCAGCTGACCTCAGATATCACTGGGTGAATTTCCTTATTATGGCAGAGGAGACTGGAGAAATGCTTCCTCCTGCCTGCAGCAGACTGATGACATCATCTCAGCCTAGGCACAGTCACTGAGTGGAGCTGAAGGGCAGCTCGTTAATAATAACAGGTGGAGCTTTTCTCTTAAATGATACTGTTGCTGTATATTGTGACATGTCAGGAATTTATTCATGGAGACTTGTAAAAGTTACCGACAGGTCCACTTTAAATATCCAGAATTATTACGGTGTGCTTTTCAAATCCATTAGCTGCAATCGTTTATAATTACACAACACGGCCTCTTCTATAAGGTGACACTCTATGGAAGATATAATCAACAAAAATGTTTGGATTGTAAGTATTAATAATTAGATGATAATGTGTGAGGGCGGCATTAAAGAAGATCCTATGAAGTGCAATTTAGGGTGTTATTTCTCCCCCTTCCTTTGCAATCCCAGTTTTATGTTTCTAGGTTTATTATTCGCATTTAATAGCAGAACTTGTCTTGTATGTCTTTTTATGGAAGGAAATTTTACCAAAAACCTAACAAAGCACCTAAAAGTAGCATTTTGCTGCCATCTAGTGACGAACTGGTTAATTACAGTGCTGATCTGACCTGTTTGAACGGTTGTGTTTTATGGCTTCTGTAGTGACATTTATAAAAGTATTCACCTCATTTTATACAAAGTGTGACATTTATTTCCATTAAATTATCTAACACAGGAGATAATCAGAGCCGGGGGTTCAGCCAATCCGCCAAATGTAAATCCCTAGAAAGTACAGCAAACCTTTAATGGTCAGTCTTCAGCTTCATATCCAAAACATATGTTGCTTTTGGCAGCTTCTTCAGAATAATATTTAAAATTCAGTTTTATATATATATATATATATATATATATATATATATATACTTCAAATTAGATTAACAGATGAAAATGACGGCTATTTCACATGACATTTTTATGGTAAAATGTTTGATTTACGTATACTTGGGTATTGGGCTTCTATAGTCCCCACAGTATTCTCTTTCTCTGCCCCTCCCACAATGGTGAGATTTCCTGCAGTAGTTTGTGTCTCTGCCCCTCCCACAATGGTGAGATTTCCTGCAGTAGTTTGTGTCTCTGCCCCTCCCACAATGGTGAGATTCCCTGCAGTAGTTTGTGTCTCTGCCCCTCCCACAATAGGGAGATTTCCCTGCAGTAGTTTGTGTCTCTGCCCCTCCCACAATGGTGAGATTCCCTGCAGTAGTTTGTGTCTCTGCTCCTCCCACAATGGTGAGATTGAGGTACTGTAGTTTGTGATTATCTCACAGGTGGTCACAAGTTAAAATCTTGACACGTTTGGTATCTATCTATTTGACGCCACATCATCTTTATTATTTTATTAAAAAAAAAAAAAAGAAGAGGGTATTATTTTGTGTTTGCATGCACTAAAATTCATTTTCTTGTATATTTTTTCCTAAAAAATTTGCCTTTGATAAATGGCTACGCAAATATCAAGTGACATAAAAAGTTGCAATAACCACCATTTTGTTCTCCAGGGCCTCTGCTTTCACAAAATAGAAACTATTTGGAGGTTGTAGCTAAAACAATGTTGATTTTAACATGTGTGTGGAAAAAATCTGAGAAATTGCCCCTGACAGCAAGTGATAAATACGGGTACAAAAAAAAGATGCAAAAACGGAGAAGTGACTGGCCACAGAGATGAAACAAATCCTCCTACATATGTTGTACCTGTTTATCTCTTCTCTACATCCATTCAAAGTCCAGAATTTATACAGCTTGTCTGAGCTGTCAGAAGAAAAGGGGGGGGGGCGGAGAGCTGAAGTTACACTCTGCAGAGCTCAGTGAGTAGAGCTCTGAGAGCTGATTGGAGGAAAGGGACACACCCATCTTTACGCGGCACACAGAGCTGAGGCTGTCAATTACAGGCTGTGCGCTGTAGCTCCCTCCCCCGTCACCTTTTTTCTCTTGGTGTCAGGAAAACTTGTCAGAAGTGACTCAGGCTGATAGAAGAGGAAGGAAATGACACTTAGTGCTCTGGATGGAGACAAATACACTATGGAGACATACACACTATAGAGGGATGTGCTTTGTTCAGATTTAAAGCAGAGAATCTGACATTCACCAAACATTCGCTGCAGGTGAATCCTCCCAGTTCAGGTGTTTTAAAGTGATTCACTGCAGCGAATGTTAGGTGAATGTCAGATTCTCTGCTTTAAATATTTGACCTGAATGTCATTCATTTTGGGTTAAAATCTACTTTATTAAAGTTTTACTTCTTTTATCCATTTCCCGAGGGGCTCATTAATACAGAATTCCACGGTTGGCGGTATATCCTTGTTGGCTGATGCAGGAAATTTGGGGGGGGGGGGGGGCGGGGGGGTGAACATTGTGAAGGGGAAGCAGTTTGGTCTTGTCAGGGGGTTACATAGTTACCAGATGTTGAACCTGTGCATGCTCGGCGGGCTGACCTCGGCGCGCTCGGGCTCCTTTCATTCCATGAGGCGTGATTACGCATAAACGTCTTTTTCATCTAATGGAGTTAATTACGTGATTCGGGCTTGGATGTGACGATCGCAGACTATAAGGCCCCATTCACATCTGAGCGACGCACTTATTCGCTTTTTTTGCACGTTTTTTTTTTTGCATGTTTGTGCGACAGTGTAGGACAGCCCATTGGCTTCATGTAGCAGGAACGCGCGTTCCCACTTGCATTTTTCTATGCCTTTCTGAGCTTTATACACTCGAATTGGTTGCCCTACGTGCAAAAAATGCGCCAATGTAGTAACTACTTTCAGAAATAAAGCTTTGCATGTTTTGTGACTCCTGTTTTGGTAAATTTTAGCACCTTTGTTGCGCGACAAAATGCGTGTCTGCTAACCGTGTTTGGGGTGCCATTAAAAATGAAAGGCACCTCAAGCCCGACACATGGTTGCATTGCTTTTCTGTGCGTTTACGAAATGTGTGCCAAAACGCGCTTTCCTAAGTGTTTTGTAGTGCGTTCAGGAAATGTGAAGAAGGACCAAGTGGTCCATCGAGTCTGCCCATTTTTTAATTTATTTTTTATATACATTAGTTGGTGTCTCTGCCCCTCCCGCAATGGGAGATTTCACTGCAGTAGTTTGTGTCTCTGCCCCTCCCACAATGGTGAGATTTCCTGCAGTAGTTTGTGTCTCTGCCCCTCCCACAATGGTGAGATTTCCTGCAGTAGTTTGTGTCTCTGCCCCTCCCACAATGGTGAGATTTCCTGCAGTAGTTTGTGTCTCTGCCCCTCCCACAATGGTGAGATTTCCTGCAGTAGTTTGTGTCTCTGCTCCTCCCACAATGGTGAGATTTCCTGCAGTAGTTTGTGTCTCTGCCCCTCCCACAATGGTGAGATTTCCTGCAGTAGTTTGTGTCTCTGCCCCTCCCACAATGGTGAGATTTCCTGCAGTAATTTGTGTCTCTGCCCCTCCCACGATGGGGAGATTTCCATGCAGTAGTTTGTGTCTCTGCCCCTCCCACAAGGGTGAGATTTCTCTGCAGTAGTTTGTGTCTCTGCCCCTCCCACAATGGTGAGATTTCTCTGCAGTAGTTTGTGTCTCTGCCCCTCCCACAATGGTGAGATTTCCTGCAGTAGTTTGTGTCTCTGCCCCTCCCACAATGGTGAGATTTCCTGCAGTAGTTTGTGTCTCTGCCCCTCCCACAATGGTGAGATTTCCTGCAGTAATTTGTGTCTCTGCCCCTCCCACGATGGGGAGATTTCCATGCAGTAGTTTGTGTCTCTGCCCCTCCCACAAGGGTGAGATTTCTCTGCAGTAGTTTGTGTCTCTGCCCCTCCCACAATGGTGAGATTTCTCTGCAGTAGTTTGTGTCTCTGCCCCTCCCACAATGGTGAGATTTCCCTGCAGTAGTTTGTGTCTCTGCCCCTCCCACAATGGTGAGATTTCCTGCAGTAGTTTGTGTCTCTGCCCCTCCCACAATGGTGAGATTTCCCTGCAGTACTTTGTGTCTCTGCCCCTCCCACAATGGTGAGATTTCCTGCAGTAGTTTGTGTCTCTGCCCCTCCCACAATAGTGAGATTTCCTGCAGTAGTTTGTGTCTCTGCCCCTCCCACAATGGGGAGATTTCCTGCAGTAGTTTGTGTCTCTGCCCCTCCCACAATGGTGAGATTTCCTGCAGTAGTTTGTGTCTCTGCCCCTCCCACAATGGTGAGATTTCTCTGCAGTAGTTTGTGTCTCTGCCCCTCCCACAATGGTGAGATTTCTCTGCAGTAGTTTGTGTCTTTACCCCTCCCACAATGGTGAGATTTCCTGCAGTAGTTTGTGTCTCTGCCCCTCCCACAATGGGGAGATTTCCTGCAGTAGTTTGTGTCTCTGCCCCTCCCACAATGGGGAGATTTCCTGCAGTAGTTTGTGTCTCTGCCCCTCCCACAATGGTGAGATTTTTCTATCATGAAAGATCAGAAAAGTGTCATCAGAAAAAAGACCAAGTTTATATATATGTATATACACATGTTTTGTATCTTTTTCTTTTTTTGTTGTTTTTTGTTTGTGTGTTTTTCCTGGAATATGTCAATGCCGTGGAATAGGCTGCCATCTGGGCGACAATTGTGCCATAGTAGCTCCTGCACCTTTTTTTGGTGTGGTGAGCTGCACACGTCTTTTGTACACTGCCACATTTGCAAGCAACAAGAACATACATCTCCTAGCCACGTTTGGGGGGTGCCATTAAGAATGAATAGTACCTCAAGCGAAATGCACGTTTTGGCGTGTATGCAAAACAAGCAGAAGAGGGCGCCACCCAAGTGCAGATGATTTATTAAAATGCGAATAAAAGACAAATTGCACAAGTTTTGGTGTGTTTTTTTGAACGAATTGGGTCTTAATAGGACCAAACGATACAAATCAATGGATATTCAATACCAGCTGTTGGCGGGAAAAAACTTGGGGTGGGAACTCGCAAAAAAAAATGCCTTTGGTTTTATTAATTAATATTAATAAATAAAAGAGATAAAAAGGAATGTAGTCAGCTGACCTCAGATATCACTGGGTGAATTTCCTTATTATGGCAGAGGAGACTGGAGAAATGCTTCCTCCTGCCTGCAGCAGACTGATGACATCATCTCAGCCTAGGCACAGTCACTGAGTGGAGCTGAAGGGCAGCTCGTTAATAATAACAGGTGGAGCTTTTCTCTTAAATGATACTGTTGCTGTATATTGTGACATGTCAGGAATTTATTCATGGAGACTTGTAAAAGTTACCGACAGGTCCACTTTAAATATCCAGAATTATTACGGTGTGCTTTTCAAATCCATTAGCTGCAATCGTTTATAATTACACAACACGGCCTCTTCTATAAGGTGACACTCTATGGAAGATATAATCAACAAAAATGTTTGGATTGTAAGTATTAATAATTAGATGATAATGTGTGAGGGCGGCATTAAAGAAGATCCTATGAAGTGCAATTTAGGGTGTTATTTCTCCCCCTTCCTTTGCAATCCCAGTTTTATGTTTCTAGGTTTATTATTCGCATTTAATAGCAGAACTTGTCTTGTATGTCTTTTTATGGAAGGAAATTTTACCAAAAACCTAACAAAGCACCTAAAAGTAGCATTTTGCTGCCATCTAGTGACGAACTGGTTAATTACAGTGCTGATCTGACCTGTTTGAACGGTTGTGTTTTATGGCTTCTGTAGTGACATTTATAAAAGTATTCACCTCATTTTATACAAAGTGTGACATTTATTTCCATTAAATTATCTAACACAGGAGATAATCAGAGCCGGGGGTTCAGCCAATCCGCCAAATGTAAATCCCTAGAAAGTACAGCAAACCTTTAATGGTCAGTCTTCAGCTTCATATCCAAAACATATGTTGCTTTTGGCAGCTTCTTCAGAATAATATTTAAAATTCAGTTTTATATATATATATATATATATATATATATATATATATACTTCAAATTAGATTAACAGATGAAAATGACGGCTATTTCACATGACATTTTTATGGTAAAATGTTTGATTTACGTATACTTGGGTATTGGGCTTCTATAGTCCCCACAGTATTCTCTTTCTCTGCCCCTCCCACAATGGTGAGATTTCCTGCAGTAGTTTGTGTCTCTGCCCCTCCCACAATGGTGAGATTTCCTGCAGTAGTTTGTGTCTCTGCCCCTCCCACAATGGTGAGATTCCCTGCAGTAGTTTGTGTCTCTGCCCCTCCCACAATAGGGAGATTTCCCTGCAGTAGTTTGTGTCTCTGCCCCTCCCACAATGGTGAGATTCCCTGCAGTAGTTTGTGTCTCTGCTCCTCCCACAATGGTGAGATTGAGGTACTGTAGTTTGTGATTATCTCACAGGTGGTCACAAGTTAAAATCTTGACACGTTTGGTATCTATCTATTTGACGCCACATCATCTTTATTATTTTATTAAAAAAAAAAAAAAGAAGAGGGTATTATTTTGTGTTTGCATGCACTAAAATTCATTTTCTTGTATATTTTTTCCTAAAAAATTTGCCTTTGATAAATGGCTACGCAAATATCAAGTGACATAAAAAGTTGCAATAACCACCATTTTGTTCTCCAGGGCCTCTGCTTTCACAAAATAGAAACTATTTGGAGGTTGTAGCTAAAACAATGTTGATTTTAACATGTGTGTGGAAAAAATCTGAGAAATTGCCCCTGACAGCAAGTGATAAATACGGGTACAAAAAAAAGATGCAAAAACGGAGAAGTGACTGGCCACAGAGATGAAACAAATCCTCCTACATATGTTGTACCTGTTTATCTCTTCTCTACATCCATTCAAAGTCCAGAATTTATACAGCTTGTCTGAGCTGTCAGAAGAAAAGGGGGGGGGGCGGAGAGCTGAAGTTACACTCTGCAGAGCTCAGTGAGTAGAGCTCTGAGAGCTGATTGGAGGAAAGGGACACACCCATCTTTACGCGGCACACAGAGCTGAGGCTGTCAATTACAGGCTGTGCGCTGTAGCTCCCTCCCCCGTCACCTTTTTTCTCTTGGTGTCAGGAAAACTTGTCAGAAGTGACTCAGGCTGATAGAAGAGGAAGGAAATGACACTTAGTGCTCTGGATGGAGACAAATACACTATGGAGACATACACACTATAGAGGGATGTGCTTTGTTCAGATTTAAAGCAGAGAATCTGACATTCACCAAACATTCGCTGCAGGTGAATCCTCCCAGTTCAGGTGTTTTAAAGTGATTCACTGCAGCGAATGTTAGGTGAATGTCAGATTCTCTGCTTTAAATATTTGACCTGAATGTCATTCATTTTGGGTTAAAATCTACTTTATTAAAGTTTTACTTCTTTTATCCATTTCCCGAGGGGCTCATTAATACAGAATTCCACGGTTGGCGGTATATCCTTGTTGGCTGATGCAGGAAATTTGGGGGGGGGGGGGGGGCGGGGGGGTGAACATTGTGAAGGGGAAGCAGTTTGGTCTTGTCAGGGGGTTACATAGTTACCAGATGTTGAACCTGTGCATGCTCGGCGGGCTGACCTCGGCGCGCTCGGGCTCCTTTCATTCCATGAGGCGTGATTACGCATAAACGTCTTTTTCATCTAATGGAGTTAATTACGTGATTCGGGCTTGGATGTGACGATCGCAGACTATAAGGCCCCATTCACATCTGAGCGACGCACTTATTCGCTTTTTTTGCACGTTTTTTTTTTTGCATGTTTGTGCGACAGTGTAGGACAGCCCATTGGCTTCATGTAGCAGGAACGCGCGTTCCCACTTGCATTTTTCTATGCCTTTCTGAGCTTTATACACTCGAATTGGTTGCCCTACGTGCAAAAAATGCGCCAATGTAGTAACTACTTTCAGAAATAAAGCTTTGCATGTTTTGTGACTCCTGTTTTGGTAAATTTTAGCACCTTTGTTGCGCGACAAAATGCGTGTCTGCTAACCGTGTTTGGGGTGCCATTAAAAATGAAAGGCACCTCAAGCCCGACACATGGTTGCATTGCTTTTCTGTGCGTTTACGAAATGTGTGCCAAAACGCGCTTTCCTAAGTGTTTTGTAGTGCGTTCAGGAAATGTGAAGAAGGACCAAGTGGTCCATCGAGTCTGCCCATTTTTTAATTTATTTTTTATATACATTAGTTGGTGTCTCTGCCCCTCCCGCAATGGGAGATTTCACTGCAGTAGTTTGTGTCTCTGCCCCTCCCACAATGGTGAGATTTCCTGCAGTAGTTTGTGTCTCTGCCCCTCCCACAATAGGGAGATTTCCCAGCAGTAGTTTGTGTCTCTGCCCCTCCCACAATGGTGAGATTTCCTGCAGTAGTTTGTGTCTCTGCCCCTCCCACAATGGTGAGATTTCCTGCAGTAGTTTGTGTCTCTGCCCCTCCCACAATGGTGAGATTTCCTGCAGTAGTTTGTGTCTCTGCTCCTCCCACAATGGTGATATTTCCTGCAGTAGTTTGTGTCTCTGCCCCTCCCACAATGGTGAGATTTCCTGCAGTAGTTTGTGTCTCTGCCCCTCCCACAATGGTGAGATTTCCTGCAGTAGTTTGTGTCTCTGCCCCTCCCACAATGGTGAGATTTCCTGCAGTAGTTTGTGTCTCTGCCCCTCCCACAATGGTGAGATTTCCTGCAGTAATTTGTGTCTCTGCCCCTCCCACGATGGGGAGATTTCCATGCAGTAGTTTGTGTCTCTGCCCCTCCCACAAGGGTGAGATTTCTCTGCAGTAGTTTGTGTCTCTGCCCCTCCCACAATGGTGAGATTTCCCTGCAGTAGTTTGTGTCTATGCCCCTCCCACAATGGTGAGATTTCCTGCAGTGGTTTGTGTCTCTGCCCCTCCCACAATGGTGAGATTTCCCTGCAGTAGTTTGTGTCTCTGCCCCTCCCACAATAGTGAGATTTCCTGCAGTAGTTTGTGTCTCTGCCCCTCCCACAATAGTGAGATTTCCTGCAGTAGTTTGTGTCTCTGCCCCTCCCACAATGGGGAGATTTCCTGCAGTAGTTTGTGTCTCTGCCCCTCCCACAATGGTGAGATTTCCTGCAGTAGTTTGTGTCTCTGCCCCTCCCACAATAGGGAGATTTCCCAGCAGTAGTTTGTGTCTCTGCCCCACCCACAATGGTGAGATTTCCTGCAGTAGTTTGTGTCTCTGCCCCTCCCACAATGGTGAGATTTCCTGCAGTAGTTTGTGTCTCTGCCCCTCCCACAATGGTGAGATTTCCTGCAGTAGTTTGTGTCTCTGCTCCTCCCACAATGGTGAGATTTCCTGCAGTAGTTTGTGTCTCTGCCCCTCCCACAATGGTGAGATTTCCTGCAGTAGTTTGTGTCTCTGCTCCTCCCACAATGGTGAGATTTCCTGCAGTAGTTTGTGTCTCTGCCCCTCCCACAATGGTGAGATTTCCTGCAGTAGTTTGTGTCTCTGCCCCTCCCACAATGGTGAGATTTCCTGCAGTAATTTGTGTCTCTGCCCCTCCCACGATGGGGAGATTTCCATGCAGTAGTTTGTGTCTCTGCCCCTCCCACAAGGGTGAGATTTCTCTGCAGTAGTTTGTGTCTCTGCCCCTCCCACAATGGTGAGATTTCCCTGCAGTAGTTTGTGTCTATGCCCCTCCCACAATGGTGAGATTTCCTGCAGTAGTTTGTGTCTCTGCCCCTCCCACAATGGTGAGATTTCCCTGCAGTAGTTTGTGTCTCTGCCCCTCCCACAATAGTGAGATTTCCTGCAGTAGTGTGTGTCTCTGCCCCTCCCACAATAGTGAGATTTCCTGCAGTAGTTTGTGTCTCTGCCCCTCCCACAATGGGGAGATTTCCTGCAGTAGTTTGTGTCTCTGCCCCTCCCACAATGGTGAGATTTCCTGCAGTAGTTTGTGTCTCTGCCCCTCCCACAATGGTGAGATTTCCTGCAGTAGTTTGTGTCTCTGCCCCTCCCACAATAGGGAGATTTCCCAGCAGTAGTTTGTGTCTCTGCCCCTCCCACAATGGTGAGATTTCCTGCAGTAGTTTGTGTCTCTGCCCCTCCCACAATGGTGAGATTTCCTGCAGTAGTTTGTGTCTCTGCCCCTCCCACAATGGTGAGATTTCCTGCAGTAGTTTGTGTCTCTGCTCCTCCCACAATGGTGAGATTTCCTGCAGTAGTTTGTGTCTCTGCCCCTCCCACAATGGTGAGATTTCCTGCAGTAGTTTGTGTCTCTGCTCCTCCCACAATGGTGAGATTTCCTGCAGTAGTTTGTGTCTCTGCCCCTCCCACAATGGTGAGATTTCCTGCAGTAGTTTGTGTCTCTGCCCCTCCCACAATGGTGAGATTTCCTGCAGTAATTTGTGTCTCTGCCCCTCCCACGATGGGGAGATTTCCATGCAGTAGTTTGTGTCTCTGCCCCTCCCACAAGGGTGAGATTTCTCTGCAGTAGTTTGTGTCTCTGCCCCTCCCACAATGGTGAGATTTCCCTGCAGTAGTTTGTGTCTATGCCCCTCCCACAATGGTGAGATTTCCTGCAGTAGTTTGTGTCTCTGCCCCTCCCACAATGGTGAGATTTCCCTGCAGTAGTTTGTGTCTCTGCCCCTCCCACAATAGTGAGATTTCCTGCAGTAGTTTGTGTCTCTGCCCCTCCCACAATAGTGAGATTTCCTGCAGTAGTTTGTGTCTCTGCCCCTCCCACAATGGGGAGATTTCCTGCAGTAGTTTGTGTCTCTGCCCCTCCCACAATGGTGAGATTTCCTGCAGTAGTTTGTGTCTCTGCCCCTCCCACAATGGTGAGATTTCCTGCAGTAGTTTGTGTCTCTGCCCCTCCCACAATAGGGAGATTTCCCTGCAGTAGTTTGTGTCTCTGCCCCTCTCACAATGGTGAGATTTCCTGCAGTAGTTTGTGTCTCTGCCCCTCCCACAATGGTGAGATTTCCTGCAGTAGTTTGTGTCTCTGCCCCTCCCACAATAGGGAGATTTCCCTGCAGTAGTTTGTGTCTCTGCCCCTCCCACAATAGGGAGATTTCTCTGCAGTAGTTTGTGTCTCTGCCCCTCCCACAATGGTGAGATTTCCTGCAGTAGTTTGTGTCTCTGCCCCTCCCACAATGGTGAGATTTCCTGCAGTAGTTTGTGTCTCTGCCCCTCCCACAATGGTGAGATTTCCATGCAGTAGTTTGTGTCTCTGCCCCTCCCACAAGGGTGAGATTTCTCTGCAGTAGTTTGTGTCTCTGCCCCTCCCACAATGGTGAGATTTCTCTGCAGTAGTTTGTGTCTCTGCCCCTCCCACAATAGGGAGATTTCCCTGCAGTAGTTTGTGTCTCTGCCCCTCCCACAATAGGGAGATTTCCCTGCAGTAGTTTGTGTCTCTGCCCCTCCCACAATGGTGAGATTTCCTGCAGTAGTTTGTGTCTCTGCCCCTCCCACAAGGGTGAGATTTCCTGCAGTAGTTTGTGTCTCTGCCCCTCCCACAATGGTGAGATTTCCATGCAGTAGTTTGTGTCTCTGCCCCTCCCACAAGGGTGAGATTTCTCTGCAGTAGTTTGTGTCTCTGCCCCTCCCACAAGGGTGAGATTTCTCTGCAGTAGTTTGTGTCTCTGCCCCTCCCACAATGGTGAGATTTGCTGCAGTAGTTTGTGTCTCTGCCCCTCCCACAATGGTGAGATTTCCTGCAGTAGTTTGTGTCTCTGCCCCTCCCACAATGGTGAGATTTCCATGCAGTAGTTTGTGTCTCTGCCCCTCCCACAAGGGTGAGATTTCTCTGCAGTAGTTTGTGTCTCTGCCCCTCCCACAATGGTGAGATTTCTCTGCAGTAGTTTGTGTCTCTGCCCCTCCCACAATAGTGAGATTTCCTGCAGTAGTTTGTGTCTCTGCCCCTCCCACAATGGGGAGATTTCCTGCAGTAGTTTGTGTCTCTGCCCCTCCCACAATGGTGAGATTTCCTGCAGTAGTTTGTGTCTCTGCCCCTCCCACAATGGTGAGATTTCCTGCAGTAGTTTGTGTCTCTGCCCCTCCCACAATGGTGAGATTTCCTGCAGTAATTTGTGTCTCTGCCCCTCCCACAATGGTGAGATTTCCTGCAGTAATTTGTGTCTCTTCCCCTCCCACGATGGGGAGATTTCCATGCAGTAGTTTGTGTCTCTGCCCCTCCCACTATAATGAGATTTCTCTTCAGTAGTTTGTGTCTCTGCCCCTCCCACAATGGTGAGATTTCCTGTAGTAGTTTGTGTCTCTGCCCCTCCCACTATAATGAGTGTCATGGTTATGTAATAGAGTTTCTCTGTCTGCTTAGCTGTCTCCATGTGTTCATCTCTAGAGACCAGCTGCCTCTCACCTGACTGGTTTTATAACCTCTCCTCTAAGCATGGCTCCAACCCAGGCCCTATCAGGGAACCCTATATTAACCTGTGCACTGCAAGCTAGCAGTGCTGATCAACCATTGCGTGTTAGCTTTCGTGTGTACTTGCTGTGTTTCCTATGTCTGATTCCAGTTACTGACTTTGGCCTGTTCTTAACTATTCCTGTCTGCTTGTGACCCTGACCTTTGGCGTGTCCCCGACCATCCCTGTTTGCCTGTGACCCTGAACCTTGGCGTGTACTCTGTTGTCCTTGTCTGCTTGTGGCCCCGACCTTGGCTTGTCCCTTACTTTCCTTGTTGTTCCAGCCTGCTGCCTCCTTCCTTTTCTCCTGTAGTCTACCGTGAGCGTGAGCTGTGAGACCCTGGGGGCCGCGACTTGGAGCCAGACTGCAGCGCAGTCCATCCTTACCACTAGAGGCTCTGGTGAACACCTGCTGGCTCTTAGACTCCGCGCTCTGGGGAATTTATGCTCTAGCTCCCAGTCAGGGCCGGATTTGCCACAAGGCCACCGAGGCCAGGCCTCGGGGCGGCAGTGGTGTAGGGGCGGCGCCGCTCCTGCAGCGACTTCGCGGCCGCCCCCCCTTTCGTGCTGCCCATTAAAGTCTATTAGGGGCACCAGTGCCCATAGAAAAGATGGCCGAGAGCCGGCCACGCAACTGCCGGCCGGGCTCGGGAAAGCTCGTAAGCGCTCGGCCGGGCGGCGCATGCGCAGTAGCGTGATTGCGCCGCCCAGCACCATTTTTGAAAAAAATCAAGAGTAGGTAGTAATGTCAGCGGTGCGGCGGCGGGGGAGAGAGATGACATCTCTCATTGCCCGCACCGCTGTTCCGCCTTCCTCCTTCTGATGGCAGGCAGCATGGCAAGTGACATCCCCATCTGGTGGTAGGCATGGTGGCAAGTGACATCCCCATCTGGTGGCAAGCAGCGTGGCAAGTGACATCCCCATCTGGTGGCAGGCATAGTGGCAAGTGACATCCCCATCTGGTGGTAGGCATGGTGGCAAGTGACATCCCCATCTGGTGGCAGGCAGCGTGGCAAGTGACATCCCCATCTGGTGGCAGGCAGCGTGGCAAGTGACATCCCCATCTGGTGGCAGGCAGCGTGGCAAGTGACATCCCCATCTGGTGGCAGGCAGCGTAGCAAGTGACATCCCCATCTGGTGGCAGGCAGCGTGGCAAGTGACATCCCCATCTGGTGGCAGGCAGCGTAGCAAGTGACATCCCCATCTGGTGGCAGGCAGCGTAGCAAGTGACATCCCCATCTGGTGGCAGGCAGCGTGGCAAGTGACATCCCCATCTGGTGGCAGGCAGCGTAGCAAGTGACATCCCCATCTGGTGGCAGGCAGCGTAGCAAGTGACATCCCCATCTGGTGGCAGGCAGCGTAGCAAGTGACATCCCCATCTGGTGGCAGGCAGCGTGGCAAGTGACATCCCCATCTGGTGGCAGGCAGCGTGGCACGTGACATCCCCATCTGGTGGCAGGCAGCGTGGCAAGTGACATCCCCATCTGGTGGCAGGCAGCGTAGCAAGTGACATCCCCATCTGGTGGCAGGCAGCGTAGCAAGTGACATCCCCATTTGGTGGCAGGCAGCGTAGCAAGTGACATCCCCATCTGGTGGCAGCGTAGCAAGTGACATCCCCATCTGGTGGCAGGCAGCGTAGCAAGTGACATCCCCATCTGGTGGCAGGCAGCGTAGCAAGTGACATCCCCATTTGGTGGCAGGCAGCGTAGCAAGTGACATCCCCATCTGGTGGCAGCGTAGCAAGTGACATCCCCATCTGGTGGCAGGCAGCGTAGCAAGTGACATCCCCATCTGGTGGCAGGCAGCGTGGCAAGTGACATCCCCATCTGGTGGCAGGCATAGTGGCAAGTGACATCCCCATCTGGTGGCAGGCATAGTGGCAAGTGACATCCCCATCTGGTGGCAGGCATAGTGGTAAGTGACATCCCCATCTGGTGGCAGGCAGCATGGCAAGTGACATCCCCATCTGGTGGCAGGCATAGTGGTAAGTGACATCCCCATCTGGTGGCAGGCAGCATGGCAAGTGACATCCCCATCTGGTGGCAGGCAGAGTGGCAAGTGACATCCCCATCTGGTGGCAGGCATAGTGGTAAGTGACATCCCCATCGGCTGGCAGGCAGCATGGCAAGTGACATTCCCATCTGGTGGCAGGCAGAGTGGCAAGTGACATCCCCATCTGGTGGCAGGCAGCGTAGCAAGTGACATCCCCATCTGGTGGCAGGCATAGAGGCAAGTGACAAGCGATGGTGGCAGGTGACACGCTCAGGGCTCCCAATGATTCTGCATTATGGTGAGTTGAACTGTTTCAGTTTATATTACAATGTAATGATAGAAATAATGTGTTTCAATCATCCTGACACCATACCAACCATGGTGCCGGGGATGATTGAAGCACTAACACCAGCCATTGCCTTGAAAAATTGCCTGCGAAAAATCCTTACCCCTCGCGCGCTTACCCTGAAGTATTTGTAGTCTGTACAATTAAAGCCAGTTGTTTTCAGTGTTCTCGTGTATGGAGATATGTTTTTAATTGATCTATTGTAGAAGTCATCGATAAAGGACGTGGTGTGTGTGTATGTGTGTGTGTGTGTGTGTGTGTGTGGGGGGGGGTTAGCATTGAAGGACCCGGCCTTGGGGCGGCAAAGGGAGTAAATCCGGGCCTGCTCCCAGTGGGATCTGTGTCAGTGATCCAGTAGACCTGCTTCCTGAACCTCCCAGGGTTCAATCCGCAGCAGTCAGTCCTAGGGTCCACTACCTTGCGGTGCACTTCTGACTCCTACAGAGTGCATCTGTCACCTAGCCTCAAGGTGACATGACAATGAGATTTCTCTGCAGTAGTTTGTGTCTCTGCCCCTCCCACAATGGTGAGATTTCCCTGCAGTTGTTTGTGTCTCTGCCCCTCCCACAATGGTAAGATTTCCTGCAGTAGTTTGTGTCTCTGCCCCTCCCACAATGCTGAGATATCCCTACATCTTACATTTTTGGCTTTGTGAGGCCCAATGGAGACTGTTGATAAGCAGCAATGTTTAAGTCCTCCCACATATCTGCAGCTGTATTGAGGATTACTGTCCTGCTGAAAGGTGACCCTTTATTAATTTCAGATTGCATCAGGCCTGTATATGGTTTCACCATTCTTCCAGAAATTCCACCACACTTAATGTAATCAATGTAATCTTGTAAATCTTCCATAATTCCTAGCTCTGTGCAATGTTTGGGTTATCGGTGTCCCATGGACAGTTCCTCTGGCCTTTGGGTGGTTCTCTGTTACCCTCCTCACCAGTCACTGGGTTTTGATGGACAGCCTCTTGGTGGAGTCACAGTTGTGTTGTATATTCTTTTTTCTCTTTAATAATTGGGTGGTGCTCAGTTGGATCTTTAAAATTTGGAACATTTTTTATATCTAGTACAGCAAACATAACATGGTAGTGTGTGTGGCCTCCTCAGTAATGTACTGTATGATTGAATTTCCAGACCACTTTGGCTAAGTAATGGGTCCGTTAATTTGTTTCTCAAGAGCTAAGCCACCATACTTGAAAGAACTTGCTTTTAAAGCAGGGTCCCTGGTCTGAATGTATCCAGCATAAGTGCTTGAACACCATGTGGGTGGCAGTCTTGGCAGTCTGGTGGCGGGTTGGTACTGCCACCACAAACTTGGTAAAGTGGTCCACCATAACTAGAACATGTTGGTATTCATCTTTTGACATGTCGAATGTAATAATGTTGATAGTGGGTCAGACGTGTGCCAAGGTAGTAATGGAACCCGAGCCTCAGCCCCCTTTGACACTAAACAGACCAAACAGTGCTGGCAGACTGTTCAACCAATTGGAAGAGACCCACCCACCTGAATAAGGTGAACATTTTGTGGACACCCAAGTGTCCAGCATCCACCTGGATTCTCTTTTGGCCCAGAGAAGGTCAGGGCACTTGACAGTACAACCTTCCAAGTCATGGGAAACATTACACTGTGGTACAGTATACTGTCCCTCATGATAAGATGGGATCATTCACTCAGCAGTTTCTGGTAATGGCCTTGCTGTTTCTCCGAGACTAGGCCACCACCATAACCATGTCGCCCCCATTGGGGGAGCAACCACTGACTTCTCTCTCTGTATCTCTGCCCATTTATACTCTTCCAGTATATAGATGAGGCACACCTGAGGCCTTCCTCCAGTCAAGCAGGAGCTTCTATCTCTTCATCTTCTTCATCCATGTCTCAGAGAGGCCTGGTTAGTGGGTACCATCACAATGTATGGGCTGCTTTCTTGCTTCTTTAGGGGTAATAAGGAGAATTCAAACTTTGCCAGATAGACTGCCCAACATTGCTCGAAAGAGCTAAGTTTATCTTTTTTGGAGATTTACCAATAATTTGTTATCAGTCCAAACCTCGAACTTGGCTCCTGTCAGCTTCTCAACTAATGCCGCGTACACACGAGCGGACTTTACGGCGGACTTTGCCCGGCGGACTTTGTGAATGAACGGACTTGCCTACACACAATCCACCAAAGTCCGTCGAATTCGTACGTGATGACGTACGACCGGACTAAAACAAGGAAGTTCATAGCCAGTAGCCAATAGCTGCCCTAGCGTGGCTTTTTGTCCGTCGAACTAGCATACAGACGGCGGACTTTTCGATCGGACTCGATTTCAACGCTGGAGGCATCACAGACACTAGGAACTGTAGTACTCTGGCAACACAGGCAAACAGCTGGAGGAATCCCAGCTCCAAGGAACTGCTTACTCATGTAGCAACGGAGAGTCTCTCTGAGGATCAATATTTTACTAAAACAGTTCAGAAGACAAACAATTACCTGTCTCTATCCTAAGGCTTGTTTTAATCAACAGCATCCCTCTTCGTGAGGTCCAGGACAACCCTGACAAAACAGGCAAAGAGCTGGAGGGATCCCCGGCCTTAGGAACTGAGGTACTCTGGCAACACAGGCAAATTGGTGAAGGGATCCCAGCTCCAAAGAACCGATTACTCTGGTAACAACAGAGAGTCTATCTGAGGATCACTATTTCACAAAAACTGTTCAGAAGACAAACAATTACTTGTGCTTATCCTCAGGCTTATCCTAATCAACAGCATCCCTCGCAGTGAGGTCAATGACAGCCATGGCAACGCAATAGAACAGCTGGAGGGATCCTAGGCCCTAGGAACTGCAGTCCTCCGGCAACACAGGCAAACTGCTGAAAGATTCCCATGTCCACGGAAATACTTGCTCTGGTAGCAACCCTGGGAGATGCTTCCCACAGTAGCTGGGTCTTTCAAAGAAGGTAAATGCTATTGGCTCTGGCTCCCCACACACCAGATCTTACAGCGAAGGGCCTCTTACCTGGATGCAGCTCACATGCACAGGTACCTCTGCCTCATCAGCTGTGGCCTCTCTGAGCTGCTGAGGGAGGGAAGCTAAGAAACCTACCTTCGCTGAGCGTGCCCAGAAACCCAGGGTATTGTAGAAAATGCGTTAGAGGGAGCCTGCTCCTGCATCCATCTGAGCATAGCGAGTGCATAGGAACTCCACTACACTATCACTGCTACTTTTACATGGTAACATAACTTTGTTTGCAAGGTGAGAATACGTTACAATGTCGCAATGCATGTCCCGTCAGCAGTGGCGGCTGGTGCTAAACTTTTTTTTGGAGGGAGGGCGGCAACCAAAGCCCCCCCCCCCCCAGTCAACACTCACTCCTCCACTGCCGCAGCTTCCTCGGCTTCTTCCACCGGCCAACCTGATCCACCTCCTGTCCTGATTAGCTCGGAGGAGAATCCGCAAGACAATAGCAAATATTGATTCGCTAGTGTCACAACTGGGTGGGTTTGGGGCGTAGTGCTCTGCGCCCCAAGCACAACCTTTTTCAAGAAAAAAAAAACTCATAGAAACCTATGAGTCCGGCACCCCGCATGCAAACTTATGGACCGGACGCTCCTGCCTGTCAGTATACATCAGAACGTTTTACTATGTTGGAACTCAATGGGGTTGATTTACTAAACAGATAGGGAATGTCTGCTTTGCTTAGTAAATATGGAGACCCTGCATTTACTTGAAACTCGCTATCATGTGCAATAGATTTTAAAGCAACAGACATTTGGCTTGCGCACGATTGGGTGATTGATGTGATGACAGCTTCACTTTATTACAAAGCTGAGCGAACATTCTCCACTCGTTTAGTAGATGAGCCGTGGAATGAGATGTTTTCCTCTCTTCCTCTTGTCAGTATTTTCAGAGGTTTTGGTGAGCGCAGGGTGCAGATGGCTCAGTGTAAGTCTCCTGGACTCAGCGTATACAGAGTATTAAGATAAACCTCTTCGCTGGATCAGGATATCTATCTGTCCGGGGTTAGACACTTCAGCTGAGCTCAGCAACACCCACACCTTATCGAGCCCCCTTACCTGTCCTTGGCTCCCATAGGCCGGACGGGGTCACGTGACCACCTGTGGCTGTAAAATCCTGGTGGGAATTAGAGAAGATGAGATTTGGGAGAAGGGCAGGACTCATTCCTCTGGTAGCCCCAGCGGTAGTCAGACAGGCAGTTCGCTAACTGCGACTCCCGTCCCCCTTAAGGAGGGCTGCCCATCTTTATCCGGAGGAAAGTCCTTGGTGCGTCTTACTCCCCCCCCTATTGATACAGGAAGATGGGAGCCGGGGCCAGCGCCGAGGAAAAGCATTCCCGGGAACTAGAGAAGAAACTGAAGGACGATGCCGAAAAGGATGCCAGGACTGTCAAACTGCTCCTACTGGGTAAGACGTAGAATTGGATTATAATGAAGGAAATTTTGGGAAATATCGATACTGGAGATCCCAAACAAACCCAAGGCCAAATAATATTATCATCAGTATAGACGGCATTGACCACATGGGATAAAAATAATCTATAAAAGAAACCTATCATTCTGGTAAAAGGAAAGTTAGTGAGATTGGGTGGGTGAAGGTTCAATTGGTCGTTGTAGCAACATCCAGTCATGCAAAAAGATTTTAATGCAACTCAAAAAGCCGTTTTATGGTCAATGGAGGAGGGAAAGTAAGGGGGCTGCAGATGCAGCCAATCAAATTTCAACGTCGGTTTTCCTATTGCGGTTGAGGTAAAGATAAAAAACTTTTTGGTTGTTATCATAGTTCCGCACAAACACAAATCTAAAAAACGACTTATTCTAATTATAGAACATAACCCGCATGTAGGAAATAGTGTGCGTTATTAGAAGAAGTATGGGGCCCCCTTTATGTCCTTTGTGTATGTAGCAATGGCATACCATGCAACTACTATGGGGCCCCCTTTATGTTCTTTGTGTATGTAGCAATGGCAGACCATGCAACTACTATGAGGCCCCCTTTATGTCCTTTGTGTATGTAGCAATGGCAGACCATGCATTGCTATGGGGCCCCTTTATGTTCTTTGTGTATGTAGCAATGACAGACCATGCAACTACTATGAGGCCCCCTTTATGTTCTTTGTGTATGTAGCAATGGCAGACCATGCATTGCTATGGGGCCCCTTTATGTTCTTTGTGTATGTAGCAATGACAGACCATGCAACTACTATGGGGCCCCCTTTATGTCCTTTGTGTATGTAGCAATGGCAGACCATGCAACTACTATGGGGCCCCCTTTATGTTCTTTGTGTATGTAGCAATGGCAGACCATGCATTGCTATGGGGCCCCTTTATGTTCTTTGTGTATGTAGCAATGGTAGACCATGCAACTACTATGGGGCCCCCTTTATGTTCTTTCTGTATGTAGCAATGGCAGACCATGCATTGCTATGGGGCCCCTTTATGTTTTTTGCGTGTGTAGCAATGGCAGACCATGCAACTACTATGGGGCCCCCTTTATGTCCTTTGTATATGTAGTAATGGCAGACCATGCAACTACTATGGAGCCCCCTTTATGTTCTTTGTGTATGTAGCAATGGCAGACAATGCAATTACTATGGGGCCCCCTTTATGTCTTTTGTTTATGTAGCAATGGCAGACAATGCAATTACTATGGGGCCCCCTTTATGTCTTTTGTTTATGTAGCAATGGCAGACAATGCAATTACTATGGGGCCCCCTTTATGTCCTTTGTGTATGTAGCAATGGCAAACAATGCAACTACTATGGGGCCCCCTTTATGTCCTTTGTGTATGTAGCAATGGCAGACCATGCAACTACTATGGGGCCCACTTTATGTTCTATGTGTATGTAGCAATGGCAAACCATGCAGCTACTATGGGGCCCACTTTATGCTCTTTGTGTGTATATAGCAATGGCAGACCATGCAACTACTATAGGGCCCGCTTTATGTTCTTTGTTTATGTAGCAGTAGCAAACCATGCAGTTACTACGGGGCCCGCTTTATGTTCCTTGTGTGTGTAGCAATGGCAGACCATGCAACTACATGGGTCCCCCTTTATGTTCTTTGTTTATCTAGCAATAGTAAACCATGCAGCTACTATGGGGCTCGCTTTATAACAATGATTTTTGAAGGTAGTAGTAGCATCTGGCAAATACATTTGGGCAAATAGAACTGTATAGATAGTTGGGAATTGAGGGTTTTAAAAATGGGGGCCCATACACATAGTTAGGACCCTGTTGCCCCAGCTTACCATGTAAATATTATTGGCTCTTGCCTTGGGGAAATACTGTATGTTGCCCTGTGCTGCTGTATAGGGACCAGTGGGGTCATCCCAAGGGAAAGCTATAGTCCTCATAGCTCCTTCATGGATGGGATGGACTTATCAACAGACTGTAGGACCACTGTGAATCCCCCGTGGGGTTTCTATAGCCAGGAGCCACCCTAAAGGGCCATGTTCATGTACACTTAAGCAGTACTTGTCCTTGAAGGGGGCCATGTCCTACATGGCCAAGATCGAGTCAAGCAGAACAATTCTGTCCTTCTATGGGCAGTGGAGTCTCTAGGGGGGTGGCTTTTGGGGCTATAGCCTCAGATCTTTTGTAGACCTAGCAACGCCCTCCGTCTATGGGAAAATGATTTTTTTTATTTTTTGCTTCTAAATAAAAATTTGCATTGAGAACCTAAAAAGAAAGGAGGTGGATATTTCCACCCTGACACTTTCACTGCATTGCATCACCTAATAGAAAATGCAGCGATGTCTCCTGTAGCCGGTCTGAGATCTGGGTTTAGAACGGTAATCCCTCGAAGGTTTTACAAACAGATTAAGGGCAGACACATCTCTCCCATTTTAATGTTAGGGAACTGGCACCTTGAGGATGGTAATCTGATAGTATTAATGTTAATGCCATTTGGTAGCTGAAATAACAGCAGACGGTAATGATGGCGGATTTGATGTCCACAGACAGAAACAGACTCACAGTTACGAGTTTCGATATCTGGAAGAGTTTAGACATTTACAAAAATGAATATAGTAAAGTAACTACTCCCCCGCCACAAAAGTTAATTCTTACCTCAGCTCCCAATTGCTAATTTAGCTATAGGAATCCTATGTGACTTTAATTACTGTATAAAACATGTACATTAGGGGGTGTATTCATAAAAAAAAAAAAAAAATTGGCGTTTGTCTATTTAACCTGTAAACTTATTTTGTGCAAATGGGGCAAAATCAAATGTTCTCAGGCTCATTTCTCTGCAGATCAGATGTGCAAATGGGGGATAATACAGTGTGTGGCCAGTAGATGGTGCCGACTATCATAGAAAATAAGTATGCTCCTCTTGCTCCATCTAGTGGCCAATATGAATTATTTTTTCCATTCACACTTTCAATCTGCAGAGAAAACAGTCTGAATTCATTTGATTTTGCCCCATTTGCAAAAAAACGAATTTACAGGCAGTTTCAATGGACAAACAGCTATGCAAGAATGCCCCTTACATTGGTGGTCAGTGAGAAGAATGTTCCTTACATTGGTGGTCAGTGGGAAGAATGCTCCTTACATTGGTGATCAGTGAGAAGAATGTTCCTTACATTGGTGATCAGTGAGAAGAATGTTCCTTACATTGGTGGTCAGTGGGAAGAATGTCCCTTACATTGGTGGTCAGTGGGAAGAATGTTCCTTACATTAGTGATCAGTGAGAAGAATGTTCCTTACATTGGTGATCAGTGAGAAGAATGTTCCTTACATTGGTGGTCATTGAGAAGAATGTTCCTTACATTGGTGGTCAGTGAGAAGAATGTTCCTTACATTGGTGATCAGTGAGAAGAATGTTCCTTACATTGGTGATCAGTGAGAAGAATGTTCCTTACATTGGTGATCAGTGAGAAGAATGTTCCTTACATTGGTGATCAGTGGGAAGAATGTCCCTTACATTGGTGGTCATTGAGAAGAATGCTCCTTACATTGATGATCAGTGGGAAGAATGTTCCTTACATTGGTGATCAGTGGGAAGAATGTTCCTTACATTGGTGATCAGTGAGAAGAATGTTCCTTACATTGGTGATCAGTGAGAAGAATGTTCCTTACATTGGTGATCAGTGAGAAGAATGTTCCTTACATTGGTGATCAGTGAGAAGAATGTTCCTTACATTGGTGATCAGTGAGAAGAATGCTCCTTACATTGATGATCAGTGGGAAGAATGTTCCTTACATTGGTGGTCAGTGGGAAGAATGTTCCTTACATTGGTGGTCAGTGAGAAGAATGTTCCTTACATTGGTGGTCAATGGGAAGAATGTTCCTTACATTGGTGGTCAGTGAGAAGAATGTTCCTTACATTGGTGGTCAATGGGAAGAATGTTCCTTACATTGGTGATCAGTGAGAAGAATGTTCCTTACATTGGTGATCAGTGAGAAGAATGTTCCTTACATTGGTGATCAGTGAGAAGAATGTTCCTTACATTGGTGATCAGTGAGAAGAATGTCCCTTACATTGGTGGTCATTGAGAAGAATGTTCCTTACATTGGTGATCAGTGAGAAGAATGCTCCTTACATTGGTGGTCAGTGGGAAGAATGTTCCTTACATTGGTGATCAGTGAGAAGAATGTCCCTTACATTGGTGGTCATTGAGAAGAATGTCCCTTACATTGGTGGTCATTGATAAGAATGTTCCTTACATTGGTGATCAGTGGGAAGAATGTCCCTTACATTGGTGGTCATTGATAAGAATGTCCCTTACATTGGTGATCAGTGGGAAGAATGTTCCTTACATTGGTGGTCATTGATAAGAATGTCCCTTACATTGGTGATCAGTGAGAAGAATGTTCCTTACATTGGTGATCAGTGGGAAGAATGTTCCTTACATTGGTGATCAGTGGGAAGAATGTTCCTTACATTGGTGGTCAGTGAGAAGAATGTTCCTTACATTGGTGGTCAGTGAGAAGAATGTCCCTTACATTGGTGGTCAGTGGGAAGAATGTTCCTTACATTGGTGATCAGTGAGAAGAATGCTCCTTACATTGGTGATCAGTGGGAAGAATGTCCCTTACATTGGTGGTCAGTGGGAAGAATGTTCCTTACATTGGTGGTCAGTGAGAAGAATGCTCCTTACATTGGTGATCAGTGGGAAGAATGTTCCTTACATTGGTGATCAGTGGGAAGAATGTTCCTTACATTGGTGATCAGTGGGAAGAATGTTCCTTACATTGGTGATCAGTGGGAAGAATGTTCCTTACATTGGTGGTCAGTGAGAAGAATGTTCCTTACATTGGTGATCAGTGAGAAGAATGTTCCTTACATTGGTGATCAGTGAGAAGAATGTTCCTTACATTGGTGATCAGTGAGAAGAATGTTCCTTACATTGGTGATCAGTGAGAAGAATGTTCCTTACATTGGTGATCAGTGGGAAGAATGTTCCTTACATTGGTGATCAGTGAGAAGAATGCTCCTTACATTGGTGGTCAGTGAGAAGAATGTTCCTTACATTGGTGATCAGTGAGAAGAATGTTCCTTACATTGGTGATCAGTGGGAAGAATGTTCCTTACATTGGTGATCAGTGGGAAGAATGTTCCTTACATTGGTGATAAGTGAGAAGAATGTTCCTTACATTGGTGGTCAGTGGGAAGGAGGGAGATCAATCAGCCACAGCTCAAGGAACCCCAAACAACTTCTTCAGGATTTCTGGTTGAGAATGGCTGTTGTATTAGATGTGGACATCTTAACACACAATTTGACGTTGGGTGTGTCAGTATCCTTCATTGTATAGTTATACATATACAGTATATATACAGATATGTGCACAATACGTTCAGTTGTAGTTCTAACTCTGGCCAGCTAACAGCAGTGCCCTGAAGAGACATTACCAGTTGTGGGAGATGAATGCGCTGATCCAGCTATAGCTCCTCTATCCCATTAAACCTGCTCTGCCCTTGGGAGGAGAAGCTTATAGTGAACACCTTGAGTGCAAGGTCAGGGGCCTAATCCCAACTGGACACATCTTCGTATGGAAAGTACGGTGATATACACTCTCAGTTATTATAGTTATTGGGTATGATCCATTCTGAGGAACACAGTTTATGAGAACTTTTGGTATGCCCCTCCTTTCTGATGTCCGCTATGTATAAACACTTTTGAAGCACAAAAAAATGTATTCTTGGTTCATATATATATATATATTGCAATATATGTTCAAGCCTGTCAAATGTGTCAAAGCAATCCCTCTCAGGCCAACTTAGTCAAAGAGACCCCTCCCTGGCCAATTGTGTCGCAGTGATTCCTTTCTGGTCAACAGCATCAAATTGATCCCTCTCTAGCCAACTGTGTCAAACTGATCCCCCTCTGCCCAATTGTGTCAAAGTGATCCTTATCTGGCCAACTGTGTCAAAGTGATCCCTATCTGGCCAATTGTGTCAAAGTGATCCCTATCTGGCCAACTGTGTCAAAGTGATCCCTATCTGGCCAACTGTTTCAAAGTGATCCCTTTCTGGCCAATTGTGTCACAGTGATCCCTTTCTGGCCAATTGTGTCAAAGTGATCCCTATCTGGCCAACTGTTTCAAAGTGATCCCTTTCTGGCCAATTGTGTCAAAATGATCCCTTTCTGGCCAATTGTGTCAAAGTGATCCCTATCTGGCCAACTGTGTAAAAATGATCCCTCTCTGACCAATTGTGTCGCAGTGATTCCTTTCTGGCCAACAGCATCAAATTGATCCCTCTCTGGCCAATTGTGTCAAATTGATCCCTATCTGGCCAACTGTGTCAAAGTTATTAGAGGATTCTTTGAGGGCTTTCCCTACAAGTGTAATTAAAGGTTGTACACGTGTTGCCTCTACTGTGAATTAAAATAATAACGACCAAACATACGAGTTGTAGGAGATTTGATACTTTATCCACTTGCTGCCAAATCAGGTGCATGTACATGATTGACTTCAAGTGGTTATGCCGAGTTTAGAGCTGCAGCTGTCAGTCATAACCCCGGTATTGTTTTCTTCATCAGCCGCTAATGCTCTACAAAGTGAAAGCAAACCTAGTAGCTAATTCGCTTCTGGATTGCTATTACAGGGGGTGAAAGGGGGTCACCCCCAGTCACCCCTCCCACCTGCCGCCCTCTTTGGGGGGGGGGATCCGATCCGGCAGTAGCGCCGGCTTACAATAGAGATGTTCAGAGATCGTCTCTGATCACCTCCATGATCTAGGAGACCAGAAGCCCCGGGCATTTTTATCCCTTCTGGTTAGGACAGGTGTAACCGGTTAGGACAGGTGTAAACACTGCCATTTTTTTTCTGGAGAGCATGAGTTCAGTGTGCTGGGGGGGGGGGGGGATTTCAGCTGGGGGGCAGATTTGTCCTGAGAGGAGGGAGAATTTATTCTAAGGGGGGTAAGCATGCAGATTAGCGCTCTTTTTTGGGGGGGGGGGGGGGTTATTTTTGCTAACGCATAACATCTTGGGGGGGGGCAGTTTTGCATTTCCACCCTGGGTTATAGATGGCCTTGTCCTGGCACTGGGCACCTGCAATTCTCACTGGCATCATCTTTAACATTGGTACCCAGCAATGCAAGATAATGGAAGACTACCCCACTAGGGATGTTTATTTGCAGGGGACAGACCCCTAAAATGGGGAGGGACGGCCATCATACTTAATGCACCGCTTCTGTATGTTCCTGCGCTCATCATGTGAGAGTAATGTATGCAGATCAACATCAAATGTCATGCAGTGACACATTCTCCTTTCAGATGTCAAATCATACAAAAATATAAAATGTAATTTATAAAAAGTTGTGTATTTTTTGTATGGAAAAAAGATATAGCTGACTATTATCAACATTCTGTGTACTTACAGGAGCTGGTGAGTCCGGAAAGAGCACCATTGTAAAGCAGATGAAGTAAGTTTACGGTTTCATATTTCAGCTCTTTAGTAGTCCTTATGGTATATACAGTATCTCACAAAAGTTAGTACACCCCTCACTTTTTTGTAATTATTTTATTCTATCTTTTCATGTGACAACACTGAAGAAATGACACTTTGCTACAATGTAAAGTAGTGAGTGTACAGCTTGTATAACAGTGTAAATTTGCTGTCCCCTCAAAATAACTCAACACACAGCCATTAATATCTACATGTCTTTGGCAACAAAAGTGGGTACACCCCTAAGTGAAAATGTCCAAATTGGGCCCAATTAGCCATTTTTCCTACTGGTGTCATGTGACTCATTAGTGTTACAAGGTCTCAGGTGTGAATGGGGAGCAGGTGTGTTAAATTTGGTGTTATCGCTCTCACTCAGTATGTTGTATGTGTATGTGTTGGTAAGCGCGTCGGGACCCCATGGGGCAAAGGACCGCGCTATACCGCAGATGGACACCGGTGGCAGAAAGTGCCCTGATGCAATTCAGTTCACATAGGTAGCGCTTTATAAGTCACTCATTCATTCACTCTCTAATAGTGGTCACTGGAAGTTCAACATGGCACCTCGTGGCAAAGAACTCTCTGAGGATCTGAAAATAAAAGAATTGTTGCTCTACATAAAGATGGCCTAGGCTATAAGAAGATTGCCAAGACCCTGAAACTGATCTGCAGCACCGTGGCCAAGACCATACAGCGGTATAACAGGACAGGTTCCACTCAGAACAGGCCTCGCCATGGTCGACCAAAGAAGTTGAGGTCACGTGATCAGCGTCATATCCAGAGGTTGTCTTTGGGAAATAGACGTATGAGTGCTGCCAGCATTGCTGCAGATGTTGAAGGGGTGGGGGGTCAGCCTGTCAGTGCTCAGGTCATACGCCGCACACTGCATCAAATTGGTCTGCATGGCTGTCATCCCAGAAGGAAGCCTCTCCTAAAGATGATGTACAAGAAAGACCACAAACAGTTTACTGAAGACAAGCAGACTAAAGACATGGATTACTGGAACCATGTCCTGTGGTCTGATGAGACCAAGATAAACTTATTTGGTTCAGATGGTGACAAGCGTGTGTGGGGGCAACCAGGTGAGGAGTACAAAGACAAGTGTGTCTTGCCTACAGTCAAGCATGGTGGTGGGAGTGTCATGGTCTGGGGCTGCATGAGTGATGCCGGCACTGGGGAGCTACAGATCATTGAGGGAACCATGAATACCAACATGTACTGTGACATACTGAAGCAGAGCATGATCCCCTCCCTTCAGAGACTGGGCCGCAGGGCAGTATTCCAACATGATAACGACCCCAAACACACCTCCAAGACCACCACTGCCTTGCTAAAGAAGCTGAGGGTAAAGGTGATGGACTGGCCAAGCATGTCTCCAGACCTAAACCCTATTGATCATCTGTGGGACATCCTCAAACCGAAGGTGGAGGAGCGCAAGGTCTCTAACATTCACCAGCTCCGTGATGTCATCATGGAGGAGTGGAAGAGGACTCCAGTGGAAACCTGTGAAGCTCTGGTGACCTCCATGCCCAAGAGGGTTAAGGCAGTGCTGGAAAATAATGGTGGCCACACAAAATATTGACACTTTGGGCCCAATTTTCACTTAGGGGTGTACTGACTTTTGTTGCCAGCGGTTTAGACATTAATGGCTGTGTGTTGAGTTATTTTGAGGGGACAGCAAATTTACACTGTTATACAAGCTGTACACTCACTACTTTACATTGTAGCAAAGTGTCATTTCTTCAGTGTTGTCACATGAAAAGATAGAAGAAAATTTTTACAAAAAATGTGAGGGGTGTACTGACTTTTGTGAGATACTGTAATTCATAGATCTGTCATTATTTATTTGCAGTATTTTCATGTTATGTACATCTTGCAAGATATTGAATATTAATTTCTTACCTTTTATTCTAGAATTATTCACCAGGATGGGTATTCCCTTGAAGAATGTCTGGAGTTTATTACCATTATTTACGGAAACACGGTCCAGTCCATGCTCGCCATCATCAAAGCTATGAACACACTGAATATCCAGTACGGTGACCCCGGACGACAGGTGAGGGGGCCTTATACAAACTCCATATCCATAGACACATCCAACTTTCTTAGGATACTCCATCACTTGGTCCATGATCAGAATGTGTACTGGAGGTATCACTTATGTTAGCACTCAATACCCTTTAGGAGATTTTCAATGTGGACCCCAGGGGTGACCTTGAAGCCATTTATGAAGCAATGTTTGCATGTACTGCCATCCCGTAGTGCCTATAGTCATGTTCCAGGATCTTCCATTTGTTTCCTATTACAAGCCATGTTAGAAGGAGTAAAACCTGTTTTATTTTTTTCTTTCGCTGGTGTCATAATAAATTTTTTTACAAGGAGACATAAATGATCAACATATATAAAGATAATCTGCGATAATCGGTGTAGATCCTCCTGCTGATGACCGTTTCTTCCCTTCCAGGACGATGCCCGCAAGCTATCGCATCTGTCAGACACCATTGATGAGGGCACCATGCCCAAGGAGATGGCAGACATCATCGGGCGCCTGTGGAAAGACACGGGCATTCAGGCGTGCTTTGACCGCGCATCTGAATATCAGCTCAACGACTCAGCGGGATAGTAAGAAACTCTTATATTGTATTATCTGTTTTTAGATTTTATATTATATGGCTGTGACCACAGCTGGGACAAGGGGTGGACAGAAAGGTGCGGCTGCCCTGGGTGCAGGGTGTATTGTAGGGATGGGGGGGGGGGGGGCGCTGCAAGTTCCTTCTACTATAAGGCTGACAGGAGTAGTGACAGCGGCATCACTACTTCTGTCAGCCCAGCGCTGGAAGCAGCAAGGAGAGGAGGAGAGAGCTGGGAGGTGGTGCAGGCTGTGCTCTCTCTCCTCCTTCTCCTCATAAGCTTGTACATAATGAAAAAAAGGGGGGGGGTTCAATTTGCCATCTTTGCCCTGACTGTGACCCCCCATTGGGAAGAGTTTTCTTTCACTTCTTGTCCCAGTGATGGTGATCACCAAAACTGGAGATCCAATGGTTGGTTTTGGGTGGAGCAGAGGATTACAACCTTAGTTCTGTGTTCCCATTGGGGAAATGCGCCCCACTTCCTGTATGCTGACGGCGACAGGAGGAGGAGGAGTCACAACAACCTGCAGCTCCTTCTTCCTGCTCCGTTGGTCACTGCCCTATTCTTAACAGAAGCAAAATGATACCCCAGCTCCACTGCCAATATGATGATCTATGAACTGTGATCCGGTGCTCTAGCCAGGACGTTCAGGCCCCAAAATGCAGTACTAGAATCAGAAAAGGGCTGGCGACTCGGATGCTCTTGAATAAAAGTCCTTTATTGGGTTACATGGGTACACGGGTACAGGCTAGGCTGACGCGTTTCGGCTAAGAAGCCTTCATCAAAGCAATTGCTTTGATGAAGGCTTCTTAGCCGAAACGCGTCAGTGTAGCCGCTACCCGTGTACTCGTGTACCCATGTAACCCAATAAAGGAATTTTATTCAAGAGCATCCAAGTCGCCAGCCCTTTTCTGATTCTAGTACTGCCCTATTCTTAGTTTGTAATAATACATAGATGCCATATTATTTTCGTTAGACATACTTTATTCACACTGGTGATTGTTAAAGCTGAACTCCAGGCAGATATAAAAGACAAAAATTTATGCAGCTCTGTATTTAGTAATGCATTCTTAACTGTATTTTTAATGCAAGAATCGAATCTGATATCAAACCCTTGCAGTCCCTGTACAGCAAATCTTAGACCAAAAGATGCAGAAGCAGCACAAGGAGTTAGTCAGTTGGGCTGCAATGCTCACGTTCTAACAAAGGCCCTGCTGATAGGGGAAGAGAGCAGATTGACAGAGAGATAAGCTCATCAGTCTGCTGCTTCTTCTTTCACTGTCCAGTCACAGTCTGGGGGAGGCACAAGACCTGTAAGTGTTAGTAAACTAAAGCAGAGAAAAATCAGGTCTTCAGCCCTGCCAAACAGGTCTATGCTGTGTATCTCTTAGGAATGGATGGGCAGAAATACAAATCCTTTGTCTGGTAAGTCAGCTCCCATTTATGCACTCCATCTGTTTTGAGCTTTTGCATTGAGTCCAGCCTTAAAAAAATATGTGTCTCCCTAAACACCCAAAACCCGTCAGGTTTCTGCTTGGGATGAGCAAATTAATTAGCAAATCTTGTTACTTCAGACATTAGAGCAGCCATTCTCAGCCAGGGTTCCATGGAACCCTAGGATTCCTCCAGAGGTGGCTAGAGGTTCCCTGAGCTGTAGATGGTTGACCTCCCATCTGATGGTTCCTACATCGTTCCAGCTTTAATGCCACTTGGCAAAGCCAGCAAAATGACACTAATAAAGGCCAATTCTTCCCATCAACCATTAATGGGTGGGGGCATTCTCCAAAAGTCCCAAGAAGAATATATTTTGGCAGGTGTTCCCTGAGACCTTAAAATTATTTCCATGGTTCCTTTGGTGTAAAAAGGTTGAGAAAGGCTGAATTAGAGGCTCAGAAGTTTACATCGTCAATCTGATGTGAACCTCTACAGCCAGCGATGCTTGACTTTGTCTCATCGCCTCCATATATCACCCTAGACATCACAGTCTACAGCTCGAGAGATTGGATGTTCCTCCTCACCTGTGACTTTTTTTGGCTTTTAGTTACCTGAATGACCTGGAGAGACTTGTGACCCCGGGGTATGTACCCACCGAACAGGATGTGCTAAGGTCCAGAGTAAAGACCACCGGTATCATTGAGACACAATTTGGCCTCAAGGACCTCAACTTCAGGTAAAACATGTGGTTGTATGGAGTCTATACATACTGTTACCAGAGCCATTGGCCACAGGCTGGCATGTGACTTAGAGAAAGGCATCCAGGCCCTTAATTTCAAATTCCAAGATACCATGACAATGAAATAGGAACAGATTTATTTTTCTAAAGACTATCTATATTGTAGTGCAAAATTCTGGACGAGTGGCAGCTTTCATTTACAAAGACTAGGGCTAGCCCTGGAAATCAAGTGACATCCTCACATCATCAGATGACCTGTTGTCTATTTTCAGGATGTTTGATGTGGGAGGTCAGCGATCTGAGCGTAAGAAGTGGATCCATTGCTTTGAAGGTGTCACCTGTATCATCTTCATTGCTGCACTGAGCGCCTACGACATGGTCCTGGTGGAGGACGATGAAGTGGTGAGTGACACATCAAATCAAGTTTTTGTGTGTAGACCTGAATGACCCGGAGAGATTTGTGACCTTGGGGTATGTACCCACCGAACACTGGACTATCTCCTTTGGTGGTGCTAGATGGCTGAAACCCAAGGTTGAAGGGTGTGGAACAGTGGTCTCCAAACTGCGGCCTGCACCTTTCGCTTGCCTTTATCCAGCCCCTTGAGCATTGTTACTCTCACAGATACAAATCTCCATCCGTCCCACAGAAACCAATGATGAGACACCATGCCTTCCACTGACACCAACAATGGGACACTATTCCTCCCAATCACACCAATGATGGGATAATATTCTTCTAACTGACACCAATGATGGTGCACTGTTCCTTCCTCTGGCACCAATTATGGTGCACTATTCCTTCAACTGACACCAACAATGGGGCACTATTCCTCCCACTGACACCAATGATGGGATGATTTTCTTCCCACTTACACAAATGATGGGGCACGATTCCTCCCACTCACACCAATGATGGGCAATATGACTCCCACTCACAATAATGATGGATAAATATTCCTCCCACTCACACCAATGATAGGGCAATATTCCTAGTACTCACACCAACAATGGGGTTCTAGTCCTCCCACTGAAACCAACGATGCGGCACTATTCCTCCCACTCACACTAATGATGCGGCACTATTCCTCCCACTCACACTAATGATGAGCAATATGACTCCCACTCACACCAGTGATGGGGCACTATTCCTCCCACTGACACCAACAATGGGGTTCTAGTCCTCCCACTGACACCAACAATGCAGCACTATTCCTCCCACTGATGGTGAATTATTCCTTCCACTAACACCAACAATGGGGCACTATTCCTCCCACTCACACCAATGATGGGGCAATATTCCTCTCACTCACACCAATGATGGGGCACTATTCCTCCCACTGACACCAACAATGGGTTTCTAGTCATCCCACTGACACCAACGATGCAGCACTATTCCTCCCACCAATACAGCAATGTCAGCTGGGGAATTCTCAGCCATTGCTGGGCACAATCTAATTTGGCACTGCAGAGGGGGACAACATGGGGGGTTCCCGGGCAGTAGGGGGAGTCGGCACCGCACAGAGTGATTAGGGTGTGCCCAGGCACACCTGGCACAACCCTTACGCACGCCTATGATAGTAACCAATCAGCTTTCAGGTTTTATTGTCAAAGAGCTTAATTAAAAAGAGAAGCTGATGGGTTACTATGAACAGCTGCACCAAATTCTGTGTGCACAAGTTTTAGTAAATCCCCCCCATACTGTATGTGAGTTTTAGTCCAAAAGGATGCTACTGCTGATTGACAGCGTCTAAATGCATGTGTATCAGAAATTATTTACATGTATTATTGCTCTGATTTCCATCCTTGAAGAATGGGTTGCACCAGACCCCCAGAAGACATTGATTGTATTTTAATGATAACCGGTATGAATAAAAATGTTTTTGGACCTCTAACACAGTCTCATCAATCTTTGTAAAAGGCACTTCTCATCCACCATGCAGCAAACTGGGAAATTTTCAGCTTCTTCCAGGAGTAAACTGTGGAAAGGAGCCGGCAACACTGAAGTCCTTGAAGTGTAATTTATTGGTACATCGGAGTGACAATAAAACAATAACGCTGACTCTTTTAGGCAGAGGCCTTAGTCGTAGCTACGACTAAGGCTTCTGCCGAAACGTGTCAGCGTTATTGTTTTATTGTCACTCCGATGTACCAATAAATTACACTTCAAGGACTTCAGTGTTGCCGGCTCCTTTCCACAGTATGTGACTTGTAATGTCATGAGACGCATCGAGCTCTGGCACCTGTGAGTGGATCTGGTGTATGGATTGGGTTGTCCCTGCAGAGAGCCCTGTTACCTGTCTATCTTTCTTCCGGGAGTACCCCAGCCGCTTATAGATTTCCTATGCTTTTCTCTCTCTCTCTGCAGAACCGAATGCATGAAAGTCTTCACCTTTTCAACAGTATCTGCAACCACCGTTACTTTGCCGCCACCTCCATCGTACTGTTCCTCAACAAGAAGGATGTCTTCACAGATAAGATCAAGAAGACTCACCTTAGCATCTGCTTTCCAGATTATGATGGTAAGACCTGGGAAAGTTGGGAAAAGTATCAAAGTTAAAGAAGGATAAGAAAGGATATTACAGGATAATAGTTTATAAAAGTATAAATGGGAAGTTTACAAGTTTGAAGGTTTGAGACCTAAAGGTGTGTGTTGCTCGGGGCACTGCAGATATTCAAAAAGACTCAGGGCATCCATGGGCACATCCTACAGTGAATTGTTGGCACATGTCTACAGGTGTGGACAAATTATTGGTATAGTTTAAGAAGGCATGGCTAAATAATGCCTGGACTTTAAAGCTATAGATATCACATGACAAGATATAGGGAAAGACTTCTTTTCAGTCTTTGCTAGGTCATTCCCTGATAAGGAGATTTGAGTGTTGGTACTTTAGATAACTAGCAGGGGTGCAACTGTAGCCATAGCGGGCCATGCAACTGCTGTGGGGCCCAGAAGTACAGGGCGCCCAGACTTGTTACACAGTCTCAAGTAACAATAGTATTCGTCAGGTGACCGTTTTTTCTTAAGCGTTAAGCCAATGCGTTTTTATTGTCATTGATATGCTGCAGGTCCAAACACATATGAGGACGCAGGAAATTATATCAAGACACAGTTCCTGGAACTGAACATGCAACGAGATGTAAAGGAAATCTACAGTCACATGACCTGCGCCACTGACACCGAGAACGTCAAGTTTGTGTTTGACGCGGTAACAGACATTATCATCAAAGAAAACCTAAAAGATTGTGGTCTGTTCTAAGTAGGTACGGACCTTCCAAGTCATGTTACAGCTACACAGCAACCTGTATGGAAAAACATATTGGCTCATATTAATAGTGTGTGAGTGGTCAGCCATAGGACATTATAGAGAAGATAGGCAGAGAGTCATGATGGTTCAGAAGTTTCATCCTCCTGTAGGATAGTCATGTGCCTATCAGGGGAAATCAAAGATGATCAGATTTCTCTAAGCTGTCTGATCTTCATCCACCCAGCCTTGGCCTGCAACTTCACAAATCGTCTACTTCCAGATCACAACGACTGGAATGGGAGTAATGTATATGATCACCTACATATTCCTGTAAAACAATTGTGTTTCCCCAACATAGTCTGTGAAATAATGCCCTCTACTGGCCAGTGATGTTGCTGAGGTTCAGGAAAAAACAGGAGGAACAATACCAAATGCTCAGAGACTATGAGGAATTAATTTCACTATAAAACATCTAAAGGACAGGCCAACATGTTTTGAGGGCTGTAGTGGGTCCCCTTCATCAGGACTTGAAGGACTTGATTAAAAGGGGCCCAATAGACCTCCATAAATGTGTTGCTTCCTTGTGAAATAAACTCTTTATGATATCTCAACATTTGGTTTTGTATTCCTGTTTATCCTGTAACTCATGGATTCCATCCATAGCAAACTCTTGCCTACTCCTGCTCTAGAGATTTCTTCATGTGTATGAGCTGCCAACCAGAACCATTTCACAACATTCTTGACCACGAGCTCAACCCTAAATTTGGATCCAGCACCTCCTACTTCTTTCTTACACTAATGTGGGTTCAGTAGCTGCATAGGTGCCCTGCAGAGTCCCTGCAGTCTATTGGAGTATGTGCACTGCAGCCATTGAGGGGCCCCAACTCATCCTTCCAATGTAGACTGTCATTACCAAGGCTCCCAATAGCCTGGAGCAGGTAGAGGAACATTATGCTGCATTGCGAGTCCTGCCAGTCCCAACTCATTCTTACCAGTCTGCCAACCCAACTCATCCTTTCAATGTTGGCTGTCACTAGCAAAATTCCCAATGGTCTGAGGAAGGTAAAGGAATATTGAGTTCCATAGCCAGCCTTGCCAGTCCCAGCTCATCCTTCCAGTGTAGGCTGTTACTAGCAAAATGTTCAATGGTTTGGGGAAGGTAGAAGAACATTGTGCTCTCTTGCCAGCCCTGCCAGTTCCAACTGATTCTTCCAATGTAGGCTTACAATAGCAAGATTCCCAATGGTCTGGTAGAAGGTAGAAGAACTTAGAGCTCCATTGCCAGTCCTGCCAGTCTCAACACATCCTTACCAGTCTGCCAGTCCCAAAACACCCTTTCAATTTTGGCTGTCACTAGCAAGATTTCCAATGGCTTAGGGAAGTTAGAAGAGCATTGAGCTCCTTTGGCAGTCCTGCCAGTGCCAACTTTTCCTTACAATGTAGTGTGTCACTAGCAAGAATCCCAGTGGCCTGGTGAAGGTAGATGAATGTTTAGCTCAAATTGCCAGTCCTGCAAGTCACAACTCATCTTTCCAATGTAGACTGTCACTAGCAATTTCCCAAATGGTTTTGGGAAGGTAGAAGAACATTGATCTCCATTGCCTTTCCTGCCACTCCCAACTAATCCTTCCAATGTAGGCTGTCACTAGCAAGATTCCCAATAGTATGGGGAAGGTAGAAGAACATTAATTTCCAATCCCAGTCCTGTCAGTCCTAACTCATCCTTTCAAAGTAGACTGTCACTAGCAATTACCCAATGGTCTCGGGAAGGTAGAAGAACATTGATCTCCATTACCAGTCATGTCAGGCCCAACTCATCCATCCAATGTAGGATGTCACTAGCAAAGTTGACAATAATCTAGGGAAGGTAGAAGAACATAGAGAACCTTTGCCAGTCCTGATAGTCCAACTCATCCTTACCAGTCTACCAGTCCCAAATAACCCTTTCAATGTAGGCTGTCACCAGTAAGATTTCCAATGATCTGGAGTAGTTAGATGAACATTAAGATCCATTGCCAGTCCTGCCAGTCCCAACTCATCCTTTCAATGAAGGATGACATTAGAAAGATTGCCAATGGTCTGGGGAAGGTAGAAGAACACAGAGCTCCGTTGCCAGCCCTGCTAGTCCCAACTCATTCTTACCAGTCTGCCAACCCAACTCATACTTTCAATGTTGGCTGTCACTAGCAAGATTCCCAATGGTCTGGGGAAGGTAAAGGAACATTGATTTCCATAGCCAACATTGCCAGTCTCAGCTCATCCTTCCACTGTGGGCTGTTACTAGCAAGATTTCCAATGGTTCTGGGAAGGTAGAAGAACATTGTGCTCTCTTGCCAGTCCTGCCGGTCCCAACTCATTCTTACCAGTCTGCCAGTCCCAAATCATCCTTTCAATGTAGGCTGTCAAAAGCAAGATTACCAATGGTCTTGGGAAGGTATATGAACGTTTAGCTCCATTGCCAGTTCTTTCAATGTAGACTGTCACTAGCAATTTCCCCGTTGGTTTGGGGAAGGTAGAAGAACATCGAGCTCCATTGCCTTTCCTGCCACTCCCAACTCGTCCTTTCAATGTAGGGTGCCAATAGCAAGATTTCCAATGGTCTGGGGAAGGTATAAGAACTTTGAGCTCCATTGCCAGTGCTGCCTGTCCTAACTCATCCTTTCAAAGTAGAATGTCAGTTGAGTCCCAATGGTCTGGGGAAGGTAGAAGAACATTGATCTCCATTGGCTGTCCTGGTAGTGCCAACTTATCTTTCCAATGTGGGTTGTCCTTACCAAGCTTCCAAATGGTTTAGAGAAGATAGAAGAACATTGATTGCATTGTTAGCCCTGCCAGTCCCAACTCATCCTTTCCATGTAGACTTTCACTAGCAAGATTCCCAAGGGTCTGGGGGAGGTAGAACAGCATTGAACTTCATTGCTAGTCCTGCTTTATAAAGACTGTTTCTTGCATCCCATCTCTTACCTTACAATGACCTTGTCTTTTCCTTTTTTTTGTACCCCAAACAGATCGCCACAAAATTTTTACCGAGGGTTTGGCCCACAAAATTCACATGCCCTTCTACCCCGATCAGCCTCTCAGCTCTGGAGCACCGTGCCCTGCCTCTCAGAAGACCGAGGAAGAGACGCAGACCCTGTTAAAAACTGTTTTGATTAAACACAAAAAGCACAAAATCAGGGGGTGCAGATTGTGAACCCTCAGTGGCCCCAATACCATTTATATTATATCTCCTCCCTACCAGCTTGTATTCCTTCGCAGTGATTAGCTTACTAGGAAAGCGTCCGACCATTGCTAAAATCAGCACAGACTGTAGACTTTTGTTTTATTGATTGTACAATACCCTTCATGCATTCAGCAAGAAGAAATCCATAAGAAAGGCCCGACTGTCTCAGCCGATGACATGCTGACATGCTCGGTGTTGGATGAAAATGACCAATGGTGACCGACAGATGGAGAACGGAGGACTTCACTCATCCGGAAGTTAAAGGGGCACCTCATAGTGGGAGCTGCCAGTCTGTTGATGATGCACATTATTTCAGCAGGTTGGAAAACACCTAAAGATGTGGCCCTCTAATATTTCCTGGTGACTACCCCGGGGCGGCTATCATGGAGAACACAGGAGATTCAGTGCTTTATGTCACCCCAGTTATCGTCCAAGTCAATGGGTCCATCCCTCCCGGGTTCCTGGCTAGTGCATCTTCATTGCGATTTCTGTGCTAAAGAAGAAGTATTTAGCTTGTTCCTCACCTCTTAAAAATATGCAAATGATTCCAGCATTGCCCCCACATCCTCAGATCCGGTAGAAGGTTGACCACCTCAAACTTTTTAGGGTTTTGTCTTCTATGTATTTATTTTTATAAGTAAAATGAATTATATGTACTTTATCCCAATGCAGGGTCCGCAGTCAATTGTACAGTTAGACTGTAGCTGCTCTGTACCCGGCTTATCATACAATAAATGCCGTTGTTAGGCAGAATGATGTCAGTTGATTCAAGTTTTCTTATTGGCTTTGGCCACTGAACATTCATTCAGTTGAGCTTTAGTTATAAATATAAGACGTCTTTAAAGGGTTAGACCACCTTTACATCACATTTCCCCAAAAAATGACCTATTTTTTTAAAAGATGTTTAATTTCCATGGCATACTTGTAGGTGTGCGCAACCTCTCCCCAGCTTGTCTGCAAAATGTCCACCCCCAGGCTGGCCACATTGGACGCGTGGCCCAGTCAGCTTAGGAATGAGTCCTCTGGTGTATTCTGAGCCTGTGCATCCACCACAAAGGGGTACTCTGATGGGGACACTTGATGTAAGGAGGGCTCTGATGGGGACAATTAATAAAGGGGGGGGCTATGATGGGAACAGTTGATGTAAGGGGTACTCTGATGGGGACAGTTGATGTAAGGGGGTTCTTATGGTGACAGTTGATGTAGGGGGTACTCTGAAGGGGACAGTGATATAGGGGGTACTCTTATTGGGACAGTTGATTTAAGAAGGGGGGCCCTGATAGGGACAGTTAATGTAAGGGGCACTTTGGTGGGGACACTTGATTTAAGGGCCACTCTAATGGGAACAGTTAATGTAAGGAGGGCTCTGATGGGGACAGTTCATGTAAGGGGGGGCTCTGATGAGAACAGTTGATGTAAGGGGGGCTCTGATGGAGACGGTTGATGTAAGGGGGGCTCTGATGGAGACAGTTGATGTAAGGGGGGCTCTGATGGAGACAGTTGATGTAAGGGGGGCTCTGATGGAGACAGTTGATGTAAGGGGGGCTCTGATGGAGACAGTTGATGTATGGGGGGCTCTGATGGAGACAGTTGATGTAAGGGGGGCTCTGATGGAGACAGTTGATGTAAGGGGGCTCTGATGGAGACAGTTGATGTAAGGGGCACTCAGATGGGGACAGTTGATATAAGGAGGGCTCTGATGGGGACAATTAATATAAGGGGGCTCTGATGGGAACAGTTGATGTAAGGAGTGCTCTGATGGAGACAGTTGATGTAAGGGGCACTCTGATGGGGACAGTTGATGTAAGGGACACTCTGATGGAGACAGTTGATGTAAGGGGGGCTCTGATGGAGACAGTTGATGTAAGGGGGGCTCTGATGGGGACAGTTGATGTAAGTGGCACTCAAATGGGAACAGTTGATGTAAGGAGGGCTCTGATGGGGACAATTACTATAAGGGGGCTCTGATGAGAACAGTTGATGTAAGGGGGGCTCTGATGGAGACAGTTGATGTAAGAGGCACTCTGATGGGGACAGTTGATGTAAGGGGGGCTCTGATGGGGACAGTTGATGTAAGGGGGGCTCTGATGGGGACAGTTGATGTAAGGGGGCTCTGATGGGGACAGTTGATGTAAGGGGCACTCAGATGGGGACAGTTGATATAAGAAGGGCTCTGATGGGGACAATTAATATAAGGGGGCTCTGATGGGAACAGTTGATGCAAGGAGTGCTCTGATGGAGACAGTTGATGTAAGGGACACTCTGATGGAGACAGTTGATGTAAGGGGGGCTCTGATGGAGACAGTTGATGTAAGGGGGGCTCTGATGGAGACAGTTGATGTATGGGGGGCTCTGATGGAGACAGTTGATGTAAGGGGGGCTCTGATGGGGACAGTTGATGTAAGGGGGGCTCTGATGGGGACAGTTGATGTAAGGGGCACTCAGATGGGAACAGTTGATGTAAGGAGGGCTCTGATGGGGACAATTACTATAAAGGGGCTCTGATGAGAACAGTTGATGTAAGGGGGGCTCTGATGGAGACAGTTGATGTAAGAGGCACTCTGATGGGGACAGTTGATGTAAGGGGGGCTCTGATGGGGACAGTTGATGTAAGGGGGGCTCTGATGGGGACAGTTGATGTAAGGGGGCTCTGATGGGGACAGTTGATGTAAGGGGCACTCTGATGGGGACAGTTGATGTAAGGGGGACTCTGATGGGAACAGTTGATGTAAGGGGGGGCTCTGATGGGGACAGTTGATGTTAGGGGGCACTCTGATGGGGACAGTTGATGTAAGGAGAGCTCTGATGGGGACAGTTGATGTAAGGGGGCTCTGATGGGGACAGTTGATGTTAGGGGCACTCTGATGGGGACAGTTGATGTAAGGGGGCTCTGATGGGGACAGTTGATGTTAGGGGCACTCTGATGGGGACAGTTGATGTAAGGGGGCTCTGATGGAGACAGTTGATGTAAGGGGCACTCTGATGGGGACAGTTGATGTAAGGAGAGCTCTGATGGGGACAGTTGATGTAAGGGGGCTCTGATGGGGACAGTTGATGTTAGGGGCACTCTGATGGGGACAGTTGATGTAAGGAGGGGGGCCCTGATGGGGACAGTTGATGTAAGCGGGGCTCTGATGGGGACAGTTGATGTTAGGGGCACTCTGATGGGGACAGTTGATGTAAGGAGGGGGGCCCTGATGGGGACAGTTGATGTAAGGGGGGCTCTGATGGAGACAGTTGATGTAAGGGGGGCTCTGATGGGGACAGTTGATGTAAGGGGCACTCAGATGGGGACAGTTGATTTAAGGAGGGCTCTGATGGGGACAATTAATATAAGGGGGCTCTGATGGGAACAGTTGGTGCAAGGGGCACTCTGATGGGGACAGTTGATGTAAGGGGGGCTCTGATGGGGACAGTTGATGTATAGGGCACTCTGATGGGGACAGTTGATGTATAGGGCACTCTGATGGTGACAGTTGATGTAAGGAGGGCTCTGATGGGGACAGTTGATGTAAGGGGGGCTCTGATGGGGACAGTTGATGTAAGGGGGGCTCTGATGGGGACAGTTGATGTAAGGGGGGCTCTGATGGGGACAGTTGATGTAAGGGGGGCTCTGATGGGGACAGTTGATGTTAGGGGGCACTCTGATGGGGACAGTTGATGTAAGGAGGGCTCTAATGGGGACAATTAATACTAGGGGGCTCTGATGGGGACAGTCGATGTAAGGTCGGGCTCTGATGGGGACAGTCGATGTAAGGGGGGCCCTTATGGGGACAGTTAATGTAAAGGGCACTTTGGTGGGCACACTTGATGTAAGGGGGCACTCTGATGGGGTCAATTAATGTAAGGGGGCACTCTGATAGGGACAATTGGTGTAATGGGGGCTCTGATGGGGACAATTTATGTAAGGGGTACTCTGATGGGGGCAATTGATGTAAAGGGCACTCTGATGGGGACAGTTGATGTAAGAGGACTCTGATAGGGATAATTGATGTAAGGGGGACTCTGATGGGGACAGTTGATGTAAGAGGACTCTGATGGGGACAATTATTGTAAGGGGCACTCTGATGGGATCAGTTGATGTAAGGGGCACTCTGATGGAGACAATTATTGTAAGAGGACTCTAATGGGGGCAATTGATGTAAGGGGTACTCTGATGGGGGCAATTGATGTAAGGGCCACTCTGATGGGGACAATTAATGTAAGAGGACTCTGATGGGAACAATTAATGTAAGAGGACTCTGATGGAGACAGTTGATGTGAGGGGGTCTCTGATGGGGTCAGTTGATATAAAGGGTGCTCTGATGGGGATACTTGATGTAAGAAGGGCTCTCATGGGGACAGTTGATTTAAAGGGGTACTCAGATGGGAACAGTTGCTGTAAGGGGGGCTCTGATAGAGACAGTTGATGTATGGGGCACTCTGATGGGGACAGATGATGTAAGGGGGGCTCTGATGGGGACAGATGATGTAAGGGGGCTCTGATGGGGACAGATGATGTAAGGGGCACTCTAATGGGGACAGATGATGTAAGGGGTGCTCTGATGGAGACAGTTGATGTAAGGGGCACTCTGATGGGGACAGATGATGTAAGGGGGGCTCTGATGGGGACAGTTGATGTAAGGGGGGTGCTCTAATGGGGACAGTTGATGTAAGGAGCGCTCTGATGGGGGACAATTATTACAAGGGGGGCTCTGATGGGGACAGTCAATGTAAGAGGGGGCCCTGGTAGGAACAGTTGATGTAAAGGCCACTCTGATGGGGACAGTTGTTGTAAGGGGGCACCCTGATAGGGACAATTTGTGTAATGGGGGCTCTGATTGGGACAATTTATGTAAATGGCACTCTGATGGGGACAGTTGATGTAAGAGGAATCTGATAGGGACAATTGATGTAAGGGGGACTCTGATGGGGACAATTGATGTAAGGGGGACTCTGATGGGCACAATTATTGTAAGGGGCACTCTGATGGGGTCAGTTGATGTAAGGGGCACTCTGATGGAGACAATTAATGTAAGAGGACTCTAATGGGGGAGATTGATGTAAGGGCCACTCTGATGGGGACAGTTTATGTAAGGGGGGCTCTGACAAGGTCAGTTGATGTAAAGGGGGCTCTGATGGGGATACTTGATGTAAGGGGGGCTCTCATGGGGACAGTTGATATGAAGGGGGTACTCAGATGGGGACAGTTGATGTAAGGAGGGCTCTGATGGGGACAATTGATATAAGGGGGCACTCTGATGGGGAGAGATGATGTAAGGGGGGCTCTGATGGAGACAGTTGATGTAGGGGGCGCTCTGATAAGGGACAATTAATACAAGGGGGGCTCTGATGGGGACAGTCGATATAAGGGGGGGGGGCCCTGATGGGGACAGTTTATGTAAGGGGTGCTTTGATGGAAACAGTTGATGTAAGGGGGGCTCTGATGGGGACAGTTGATGTAGGGGGCACTCTGATGGGTACAATTGGTGTAATGGGGGCTCTGATGGGGACAGTTGATGTAATGGGCACTCTGATGGGCACAATTGGTGTAATGGGGGCTCTGATGGGGACAGTTGATGTAAGGGGCACTTTGGTGGGGACACTTGATGTAAGGGGGGCTCTGATGGGGCCAATTGGTGTAATGGGGGCTCTGATGGGGACAATTTATGTAAGGGGTACTCTGATGGGGCAATTGATGTAAAGGGCACTCTGATTGGGACAATTGATGTAAGAGGGACTCTGATGTGGACAATTATTGTAAGAGGCATTCTGATGGGGTCAGTTGATGTAAGGGGCACCCTGATGGAGACAATTAATGTAAGAGGACTCTAATGGGGGCGATTGATGTAAAGGGTGCTCTGATGGGGGAAATTGATGTAAGGGCCACTCTGATGGGGACAGTTGATGTAAGGGGGGCTCTGATGGGGTCAATTGATGTAAGGGGGCACTCTGATAGGGACAATTGGTGTAATGGGGGGGGGCCTCTGATGGGAGCAATTGATGTAAGAGGACTCTGATGGAGACAGTTGATGTAAGGGGGGCTCTGATAGGGATACTTGATGTAAGGGGGACTCTCATGGGGACAATAATTGTAAGAGGGCTCTAATGGGGGCAATTGGTGTAAGGGATACTCTGATGGGGGCAATTGATGTAAAGGCCACTCTGATGGGGAAAGTTGATGTAAAGAGGGACTATGATGGGTTGGGGACCCCTGATGTAAGGGGGGACTTTGATAAGGAAACACTTTATTCATCCTACTCTAATGACAGTCTAATACATACTAGTGTTCCCTGTTCACTCCTGCACTGCCTGTCAGACTTTATTTCCAAGTTGTGATTTGTGGTACGGACTGTGTGAACGGGAAGTACCGGTTCCCTATCTCTCCGTCACACTGTTGACATTCTGCACCCTGACTTTTTATACTGAACTCTCAGATCAGGCTAGATCCAGCTCTGATTAACCCTTCTCTTCCTATCTTTCATCAATACACACAGAGCAGAATTTTCAAATCACAAACTTTATAAGACTTCCTCTACACTTAAGAAAAATCATCAGTATATTCTATGTCCTCTCTATTTCTAAGATGGGAAAGAGGGACACAATGTAGCACAAAGTATGTAGGGAAGAGCAGGCTCCCTACCACGTCCCCAATTTTGTGGACCATGAAGAAGTAGAATGCAAAAAAATGATTACTTACTTAGATTTCACCAATACTTTTCCTTCATAACAGCTGTTCATATTAACAAATGCAATCATTTAGAGGTTGGGTGAAAGGTGTATTTACTTACTTTTGATAATTAATGCATTGTTAATAGATATCCGTGCATCAGGCCACAAAAGAGGGGCAACCAAGGAGGAACCAGGGACAGGAGGGACTTGATTCCAAATCAGGGACAATTGGGAGCTAGGTCTACGATACCCCAAATTGCAGAGAACTGATACCAGCACTCAGAAATGTCATACAAGCTATACACTTTACTCTATGGACACAATGCTGGTGACAGTTCAGTTAGGCGCACGGTGGCTGTACTTACTCTTTCCACTAGATGGCAGCAGAGAACCTACACATTATTTTGCAGACAACAAACACGCGCAGATCATAGGACAAGGTGTACTTAAGTATTATATAGCTCTGACACAGTGGCGGCTGGTGCTCAAAATTTTCTGGAGGGGCACAAACAAACTGAAAAATTCTAAAAAAAAAAAACATCAATTGCAGCCTCACTGTACGATCAATCTCAGCCACTGTACCATCAAACACAGCCACTGTGCTCATCAAACGCAGCCACTGTGCCCATCAATTGCCGCCACTGTACCATCAAACACAGCCACTGTGCTCAAACACAGCCACTGCGCCCATCAAACGCAGCCATTGTACCCATCAATTGCCGCCAGTGTACCATCAAACGCAGCCACTGTGCCCATCAAACGCAGCCACTGTGCCCATCAATTGCCGCCACTGTGCCATCAAACGCAGCCACTGTACCATCAAACGCAACTACTGTGCCCATCAAATGCAGCCACTGTGCCCAGCAATTTTCGCCACTGTACCATCAAACACAGCCACTGTGCCATCAAATGCAGCCACTGTGCCCAGCAAACGCAGCCGCTGTGCCCATCAATTGCCGCCACTGTGCAATTAAACGCAGCCACTATACCATCAAACACAGCCACTGTGCCCATCAATTGCCATCACTGTGCCATTAAACGCAGCCACTGTGCCCTCAAACCCAGCCACTGTGCCATATCAAATGCTCCCACTGTGCCATATCAGTTGCTGCCAGTGTGCCCCCCCCCCCCCCCCGCGCCCGCCGTCTGCACTTACCCTGTCTCAGTGGGACAGCTCCTCGATGGTCCTCAATGTCTTCTCCCATCCTCTCTTCCTGTCCTCTGCTATGATTAGATGCCTGATAGGCGTCCAATCACAGCGCCTGTTGTTTCAGCCAATCAGGTAATGGGTAACAGATCCAAGCACCTGATTGGCGGAGAGGCAGTTTAGTGTTAGGAAAGCGAATTTTCATTCGCTTTTCTAACACAGCTGAGTGACCTGCGAGCGCGCAGCATGGTGCTCGCAGGTCACCTTTTTTGAAGCCTATTAGAGCCTATGGCTGTAATTAGGTGCTTCAACAACACCCCCCCCGCCGCTGTAATTCAGGCGCCCGGCGCCCAAAAAGGGGCCGGGTGCCTGAATAGGGGGTAGCAGCGGCTGCCATAGATAGATTCATGCAACGCATCTATTGGTGTTAGAGAGGGTGGAAGGAGAGAGGGGGTGGCGCCTGTGCGCCCTTATTGGGGCACCGCCACTGCTCTGACATGTACTGCAGTGCTGTACATTGAACACTGAGCCAGTCACATCAGTCTCCGTACCCAGGGAGCTTACACTCTAGTGTGCCCCCACAGTCACACACTATTATTATTATATAGCTCTGACATACACCGCAGTGCTGTACAGAGAACACTGAGCCAGTCATTTCAGTCTCTGCACCAGAGGAGCTTACACTCTAATGTCCCCCCCCCCCCCCCATTTATATAGCTCTGACATATACCGCAGTGCTGTACAGAGAACACTGAGCCAGTCATATCAGTCTCTGCACCAGAGGAGCTTACACTCTAATGTCCCCCCCCCCCATTTATATAGCTCTGACATGTACCGCAGTGCTGTACAGAGGACACTGTACAGGCTGGTATCTGGCACTGTCTATACTGGCGGGAAGATCTTTGCTCTCCATGGTGTGGTCTTGGCACTTGGTGCCCCCCAGTGAGTTGCCCTCCATATCACCCAACAAACAGCTTATGGGATAAAATATCTCAGTGAGCCTGAAAATCCACCATAAGCACCCAGAGTGATAATTAGAAGATTTACTGATTACAGCAGCTGTAATTATTGCTTTAGGACTGAGCTCCGGTTCTGTGCAGTCACAATTGTGGTTTTGCTCTTTCTATGTCATAAATATACATTACAAGTCATCAGTTTAAAGAGTGCAGCACAGCACCAGAGGGTGCGAAGGTACAGCTGAGGTCCTTGAGATCGGGGGAACCCCACCAGGACTGCTCAGCCCCCTAGGATCACGTACCTCCTTTACTGATCATATCAAATGCCTTTACAACCCAGATATTACCTTGTAAAAGTAGCAGTGACATCATCACTCTGCCAGACATAGCCTGTGCAGAGAGCAGAGCTGTGGGAGGGGCCCAGAAGGCTCCACCCACTACAGAAAACTACAGAAGGGGGTGGAAACAAGACCAGTCCCCCTGCACAAGGAGAGAGAGCAGAGCTGTGGGAGGGGCCCAGAAGGCTCCACCCACTACAGGCTGCCTGCAGAAAGCTACATGAGAGGGCGGAGACAAGACCAGTCCCCCTGCACAAGGAGAGAGAGCAGAGCTGTGGGAGGGGCCCAGAAGGCTCCACCCACTACAGGCTGCCTGCAGAAAGCTACATGAGAGGGCGGAGACAAGACCAGTCCCCCTGCACAAGGAGAGAGAGCAGCAGTGAGAGGTCTTCATTACAGGAAGTCTCACACTGGATTGCTGTTCAGATCTGGAATGAAAAGATCACCGAGATTTAGGAAGAATAGAAAAATAAGAAGTAAAGTGAATATTTGCTTATCCCAGAGTTCAGCTTTAAAAAAACAATAACAAATAATCAATTTATTTATATTCAGATGTATTTTGTCTGATCGAATGTTCTTAAGGTATTTTCTCTTAGGATCGGATGTTCTTAGAGTATTTTCTCTTCTCAATTAATGTTTTTTTAGGGTAGTTTCTCCTAGGATCAAATCTTCCTAGAGCATTTTCCTTTCCGATTGAATTTTTTGGGGTATTTTCTCTTCTGATTAAATGTTCTTAGGATACTTTCTGCTGGGGTCAAATGTTCTTGGGGTAATTTGTATTCAAATTTAAAATGTTTTGGGTATTTTCTCTTCTTATTGAATGTTTTAGGATATCTTTTCCAAGGATTGAATGTTCTTGGGGTATCCTCTCTCCTGACTGAATGTTTTTAGGGTATACTCCCTTAGGATCGAATGTTGTTCTTGGAGTATTTTCTCTCCTGGTTGAATGTTCTTAGGATATTTTTTCTTAGGATCGAATGTTCTTGGGGTATTTTCTCTTCTGAATCAAAGTTTTTTTTAGGGTAGTTTCTCCTAGGATCAAATCTTCCTAGAGCATTTTCTTTTCGGATTTAATTTTTTGGGGTATTTTCTCTTCTGATTGAATGTTCTTAGGATATTTTCTGTTGGGGCCAAATGTTCTTGGGGTATTTTGTCTTCTAATTAAAAATGTTTTAGGTATTTTTTCTTCTGATTGAATGTTTTTTAGGGTATTTTCTGTTATGATTGAATGTTTTTACGGTATTTTGTCTTAGGATAGAATGTCCTTAGGGTATTTTCTCTTGAGATAGAATGTCCTTAGGGTATTTTCTCTTGAGATTGAATGTTCTTAGGGTATTTTCTCTTAGGATCGAATGTTCTTGGGATATTTTCTCTTGAGATTGAATGATCTTAGGATATTTTCTCTTAGGATCGAATGTTCTTGGGGTATTTTCTCTCCTGATTGAATGTTCTTAGGGTATTTTCTCTTAGGATCGAATGTTCCTGGGGTATTTTCTCTACTGATTGAATATGTTTAGGGTATTTTCTCTTGAGATTGAATGATCTTAGGATATTTTCTCTTGGGATCGAATGTTCTTGGGGTATTTTCTCTCCTGATTGAATGTTCTTAGGGTATTTTCTCTTAGGATCGAATGTTCTTGGGGTATTTTCTCTCCTGATTGAATATGTTTAGGGTATTTTCTCTTGAGATTGAATGTTCTTTGGGAATTTTGTCTTCTAGTTGAATGTTTTCTTAGGATTGGATGTTTTTAGGGTGTTTTTTTTCTCTTAGGATTGAATTTTCCTGGGATATTTTCTCTTAGGACTGAATGTTCATTTTCTTTATGATTGATTAGTGGGTATTATTTCTTCTAAAGGAATGTTCTTAGGGGATTATCTCCACTAATCAAATATGGGAAATTAGGGGATTTTCACATCTGATCGAATGTTTTAAAATTAGTTTCTCTTTCCGGTCGAATGTTCTTACGATAGTTTATTGCCCGATCGAATGTTCTTAGAATACGTTGCCCCCTGGAGAATACAATAACCTGTATAAAGTCACCACATTCTAATAACATTCGATTTGACAACAGCGAAACAAACGGGATTAACAAATGTTACAAAAAAGTAACATTTGGCACCAAGGCTGACACATTGTCGCGGTGAATTATTTATAAATCGCCTCCTCTGCATGTCACATGGAAATCATTACAGTAAAAAATTATTCGCTGCGTTCGTGGGGGGGTGTGTGGGGGGGGGCGCAGTTTACATATTTTTCCCCCGGCGCTGATAGTGGCCGATCGTGCTGGGAACTCGGCCATGAGAATCCGGCTTCATATCCAGATCTGGTAGGTGACATGGAAGGCTGTGCCAGGTCAGGGACACGGTGTGATCAGCCAATCAGAGCGCAGGATTGAGGGGAGTGCAGGGGGCCAGGACAGTGCGGTAAGAGCATGGGACTAGGACGGGGGTGTGACGGGGGGGGGAGGGGGGGGGGTCACAATCTATATCAACACGCTCAGTATTTATAGATGGGGCTGCTTTGTATGTAAACCTGCGAGTGACAACAAGGACACGTCAATGGCCTCATAAATAGAGAGCGCCATGTGACCCCCGCCGCCCTCACATGTGACAATCACACCCACCACCCAACCAAGGGTTAACAGTGCGAAGATCTGGAACAGACCAGGTGAGAGGGGGGAGTGGGGAACGCTCACCTGTCTAGAGGGGAGAGCGGAGTTTCCATTTCTTCCGAAAATTCCACGAAAATCTTGGAGATTTCGGCAACATTTTACCAATTTGGGCAAAACGCAGAAAGGCTGCGTTCACACCTGGGCAGTTCCGAAACGCGCGCAGCCACAGAAAAGGCGCGCTTGAGAAACGCACTGCGCGCTTGCAGTGGCCCTTCATTGTTCATTTGGTAGTCCAAGCGTCATTAGCTGACACGCCAAGATGCTCAGTGAAAAAAAAAAAATGCTTTTTTTTTTTTTTTTTGAGCTTCATTGGGGCGGTTTGTCATGCGTAGGGCAACCCATCCAAATGAAATGCCCCGAAACGCGCAAAAAAAGAAAAAAAAAAATCACAAGTTCTCGCTACGCTTAGATTAAGGATGCATTCATGCTCTTCGCATTCCGACTCAAGATTTTCGGTCGAGCGATTTGCAGGAGATTTCACGTCTCGCATACATATAAGGCAGGTCATTCACTTCATGGGCTGCCCCTTTGCACCTTTGTTGCCCCAAAATAAGCTCCTGCTCCTTTTTGGGCGACAAGCATCGCGCCTTTTTTTAACACTCACTTGATGTGACGATCACGGGCAGAAACACATCGGATTTGGTGGGCTGTTAACCCCTTCAATGCCGCGCACTTTCATCCCCTTCCTGCCCAGGACAATTTTCAGCTTTCAGCGATGTCACGCCTTGAATGACAATTCCGCGGTCATTTATTCACCACTGAGTTTTTTATGCTTTGCTAAACAAATAAACGTTTTTCTTAGTTTCTGTTAAGGAATTTTGCAAATAAGTATTTTTTTTTCACTGATGAAGCTGCACTGATGGACACTGATGAGGCTGCTGATGGGCACCGGTAGGCTGCAGTGATGAAGCTGCAGTGATGGGCACTGATGAGGCTGCACTGATGGGCACTGATGAGGCTGCACTGATCGGGTGCACAGATGGGCACTGAGGAGGCTGCACTGATGGGCACTGATGAGGCTGCACTGATAGGCACTTACGAGGCTGCACGTATGGGCACTGATCGCCGGCACAGATGGGCACTGATGAGGCTGCACTTATGGGCACTGATGAGGCTGCAGTGATGGGCACTGATGAGGCTGCAGTGATGGGCACTGATGAGGCTGCACTGATGGGTACTGATGAGGCTGCAGTAATGGGCACTGATGAGGCTGCACTGATGCACACTGATGAGGCTGCTGATGGGCACTGATGAGGCTGCACTTATGGGCACTGATGAGGCTGCACTGATGGGCACTGATGAGGCTGCACTTATGGGTACTGCGAGGCCTTAGTGATGGGCACTGATGAGGCCTTAGTGATGGGCACTGATGAGGCCTTAGTGATGGGCACTGATGAGGCCTTAGTGATGGGCACTGATGAGGCCTTAGTGATGGGCACTGATGAGGCCTTAGTGATGGGCACTGATGAGGCCTTAGTGATGGGCACTGATGAGGCCTTAGTGATGGGCACTTATGAAACTGCACTGATGAGGCGGCACTGATGAGCACTGATATAAATGTCTTGTCATTAAGTGCTTGTTACAATATTGTGCTACAGCTGCTGCTGTGATCTTGGTACATTTTTTTTTCCGCTGACGATCGGCTGTTTTGTAAAAGCGATCACTTTTACAGCAATGTGAAGATCCACTGATGTCAGATATATCAGGGACCCCTGATGTCTTCACCTTCCCAATGCTATCCCGAGGGAGCTTGTTGGCACCATTGTAATAGAAATAGTTTTTTAAATTTTCTTTTTATTTAACTTATTTAAAATAAAATAAATGAATAAATGTAGCACTACCCCCTGGAGGAGCTGCTAATGAATGTTCAATTCTGCACCCCGTCACTCAACCCCTAGAACAGTCTGGACCCCTCTGGCACCCCTGTATGGTGATATGAATGTGGGACCCAGCAGTAAAGAGAAACACAGTAATGATGCACTATACAGTATATTTACCATAACCTTGGGACCCCTCACTTCACCAGCCGCAATAATAGATAGAGACTCACACAAAATGTAAATCAACCATTCAGGAAGTTTACTGACATGGAAATTTAACACAAGGAACAGGGAGATAATCTGAAGGTAATTAATGACAACGGATAACAGTCAATGTATATATGAAAAAAAGCAAAAACCGCGCTATAAAGTGATTTAAACAATAGTCCAATTGTGAAGTCTCATATAAAGATAAATAGTCCCAATTAAGGTCCAAAAAGGAAGAAGATAGGTATGTGACATAAACTTCATCCAAAGGAAACAGTGATGGCGGACACAGTTTGCGGAACACACCAATATATATTGCGCTTACCAGAAGCAAGCCATAAAAGGGCGAGTGGCTTTAACCCAGCCTGGGCCTTTAGATGTGCAATCCAGGTGAAGCAGGAAGGGCGCCCTCGTCCCGTGGATCCACAAAATATGATCCGAAAAAAATATATAACAAAAATATAGCGTAATATTGTTTATATAAACACCACGCCAAACCAAAAAAGAAGTGACACTCAATTAACCTTAAATCATATGTGATCATATAAAATCCTGTGCTATATAGCTAGGAAAAATTGTAGTGAGTATCATGCAATCATGCAAATTGAAATAATAATAAAAATGTATAAATGGGTGAAAGCTACAGTGGCTCCCAAAATCTGCTTACCAGATATAAATGGACAGTCAGCATGTGTTTATAACCCCAAAGGTATGTGAAAGGAACTCCCACCAGGTGCTGAGAAGGCTAGTAGTGCGAGCTGCTTACCAGAAGACAGAACCTTATGTGCAGATTCATTGAGACCAGGAACCAAACACCAAAAGAGCAGATATTAGTAACGAACCTTAGGGAATGTCCCCTTACCGGATATGCGAAACAAAAGGGCAGATGTATTACGGTCCCAGCCAGACTCCAGACCGGAACGGTGTTACCACGTCTTGACCACTCAGCCCGGACTCAGCAGTACATATATAATGAAAGAGCCAATAGTGTAATACTGCGTATTGTGGATTTATTATAAAAAGAGTAACACTTACATAGATACGAAATTAAAAGCTGTAGAAACGATAAAAACGAAGCCGGCCGGCCTCCGGACACACTCCCGTCCTCAATCGAACGACGTCATGGGAGGGGCGTGCTGACGTCACCACGTCGTTCGATTGAGGACGGGAGTGTGTCCGGAGGCCGGCCGGCTTCGTTTTTATCGTTTCTACAGCTTTTAATTTCGTATCTATGTAAGTGTTACTCTTTTTATAATAAATCCACAATACGCAGTATTACACTATTGGCTCTTTCATTATATATGTACTGCTGAGTCCGGGCTGAGTGGTCAAGACGTGGTAACACCGTTCCGGTCTGGAGTCTGGCTGGGACCGTAATACATCTGCCCTTTTGTTTCGCATATCCGGTAAGGGGACATTCCCTAAGGTTCGTTACTAATATCTGCTCTTTTGGTGTTTGGTTCCTGGTCTCAATGAATCTGCACATAAGGTTCTGTCTTCTGGTAAGCAGCTCGCACTACTAGCCTTCTCAGCACCTGGTGGGAGTTCCTTTCACATACCTTTGGGGTTATAAACACATGCTGACTGTCCATTTATATCTGGTAAGCAGATTTTGGGAGCCACTGTAGCTTTCACCCATTTATACATTTTTATTATTATTTCAATTTGCATGATTGCATGATACTCACTACAATTTTTCCTAGCTATATAGCACAGGATTTTATATGATCACATATGATTTAAGGTTAATTGAGTGTCACTTCTTTTTTGGTTTGGCGTGGTGTTTATATAAACAATATTACGCTATATTTTTGTTATATATTTTTTTCGGATCATATTTTGTGGATCCACGGGACGAGGGCGCCCTTCCTGCTTCACCTGGATTGCACATCTAAAGGCCCAGGCTGGGTTAAAGCCACTCGCCCTTTTATGGCTTGCTTCTGGTAAGCGCAATATATATTGGTGTGTTCCGCAAACTGTGTCCGCCATCACTGTTTCCTTTGGATGAAGTTTATGTCACATACCTATCTTCTTCCATTTTGGACCTTAATTGGGACTATTTATCTTTATATGAGACTTCACAATTGGACTAGTGTTTAAATCACTTTATAGCGCGGTTTTTGCTTTTTTTGATTTATTTTGGTGGGCCACACTTATAACCGCAGCTTGTTTTTCTTTCCTTTTTTCCAAGCGCAGTTTTTTTTCTTTATAATGTATATATGAAACCATGGAATCAATGCTCACTATAGAGATGTATATCCAGACAGGCGCACAATAGGACAAACGCCCAATATCCTTAAAACTTACAGTGGGGACGGAAAGTATTCAGACCCCCTTAAATTTTTCACTCTTTGTTATATTGCAGCCATTTGCTAAAATCATTTAAGTTCATTTTTTTTCCTCATTAATGTACACACAGCACCCCATATTGTACACACAGCACCCCATATTGTACACACAGCACCCCATATTGACAGAAAAACACAGAATTGTTGACATTTTTGCAGATTTATTAAAAAAGAAAAACTGAAATATCACATGGTCCTAAGTATTCAGACCCTTTGCTCAGTATTTAGTAGAAGCCCCTTTTGATGTAATACAGCCATGAGTCTTTTTGGGAAAGATGCAACAAGTTTTTCACACCTGGATTTGGGGATCCTCTGCCATTCCTCCTTGCAGATCCTCTCCAGTTCTGTCAGGTTGGATGGTAAACGTTGGTGGACGGCCAATTTTGGGTCTCTCCAGAGATGCTTAATTGGGTTTAAGTCAGGGCTCTGGCTGGGCCATTCAAGAACAGTCACAGAGTTGTTGTGAAGCCGCTCCTTCGTTATTTTAGCTGTGTGCTTAGGGTCATTGTCTTGTTGGAAGGTAAACCTTCGGCCCAGTCTGAGGTCCTGAGCACTCTGGAGAAGGTTTTCGTCCAGGATATCGCTGTACTTGGCCGCATTCATCTTTCCCTCGATTGCAACCAGTCATCCTGTCCCTGCAGCTGAAAAACACCCCCACAGCATGATACTGCCACCACCATGCTTCACTGTTGGGACTGTATTGGACAGGTGATGAGCAGTGCCTGGTTTTCTCTACACATACCGCTTAGTATTAAGGCCAAAAAGTTCTATCTTGGTCTCATCAGACCAGAGAATCTTATTTCTCACCATCTTGGAGTCCTTCAGGTGTTTTTTAGCAAACTCCATGCGGGCTTTCATGTGTCTTGCACTGAGGAGAGGCTTCCGTCGAGCCACTCTGCCATAAAGCCCCGACTGGTGGAGGGCTGCAGTGATGGTTGACTTTCTACAACTTTCTCCCATCTCCCGACTGCATCTATGGAGCTCAGCCACACTGATCTTTGGGTTCTTCTTTACCTCTCTCACCAAGGCTCTTCTCCCCCGATAGCTCAGTTTGGCCGGACGGCCAGCTCTAGGAAGGGTTCTGGTCGTCCCAAACGTCTTCCATTTAAGGATTCTGGAGGCCACTGTGCTCTTAGGAACCTTAAGTGCAGCAGAAATGTTTTCTAACCTTGCCCAGATCCGTGCCACAATTCTGTCTCTGAGCTCTTCAGCCAGTTCCTTTGACCTCATGATTCTCATTTGCTCTGACATGCACTGTGAGCTGTAAGGTTTTATATAGACAGGTGTGTGGCTTTCCTAATCAAGTCCAATCAGTATAATCAAACACAGCTGGACTCAAATGAAGGTGTAGAACCATCTCAAGGATGATCAGAAGAAATGGACAGCACCTGAGTTATATATATGAGTGTCACAGCAAAGGGTCTGAATACTTAGGACCATGTCATATTTCAGTTTTTCTTTTTTTAATAAATCTGCAAAAATGTCAACAATTCTGTGTTTTTCTGTCAATATGGGGTGCTGTGTGTACATTAATGAAGAAAAAAATGAACTTAAATGATTTTAGCAAATGGCTGCAATATAACAAAGAGTGAAAAATTTAAGGGGGTCTGAATACTTTCCGTCTCCACTATATATGAAGTGCCTTCCCACTGACCTCAAAGCATACACACCAAATCTGCAGTAAATGTTAATAACATGCAATAGTACAATACAATATAAGTCAGGTCCATAAATATTGGGACATCAACACAATTTTGGCTGCTCAGCTGTTCCATGGCCAGGTGTGTGTTATTCCCTCATTATCCCATTTACAAGGAGCAGATAAAAGGCCCAGAGTTCATTTCAAGTGTGCTATTTGCATTTGGAATCTGTTGCTGTCAACTCTCGATATGAGATACAAAGAGCTGTCACTATCAGTGAAGCAAGCCATCATTACCCTGAAAACTCAAAACAAACCCATCAGAGAGATAGCAAAAACATTAGGTGTGGCCAAATCAACTGTTTGGAACATCCTTAAAAAGAGAGAACGCACCGGTGAGCTCAGCAACACCAAAAGACCCGGAAGACCACGGAAAACAACTGTGGTGGATGACCGAAGAATTCTTTCCCCGGTGAAGAAAACACCCTTCACAACAGTTGGCCAGATCCAGAACACTCTCCAGGAGGTAGGTGTATGTGTGTCAAAGTCAACAATCAAGAGAAGACTTCACCAGAGTGAATACAGAGGGTTCACCACAAGATGTAAACCATTGGTGAGCCTCAAAAACAGGAAGGCCAGATTAGAGTTTGCCAAACAACATCTAAAAAAGCCTTCACAGTTCTGGAACAACATCCTATGGACAGAAGAGACCAAGATCAACTTGTACCAGAGTGATGGGAAGAGAAGAATGTGGAGAAGGAAAGGAACTGCTCATGATCCAAAGCATACCACCTCATCAGTGAAGCATGGTGGTGGTAGTGTCATGGTGTGGGCATGTATGGCTGCCAATGGAACTGGTTCTCTTGTATTTATTGATGATGTGACTGCTGACAAAAGCAGCAGGGTGAATTCTGAAGTGTTTCGGACAATATTATCTGCTCATATTCAGCAAAATGCTTCAGAACTCATTGGACGGAGCTTCACAGTGCAGATGGACAATGACCCGAAGCATACTGCGAAAGCAACCAAAGATTTTTTTAAGGGAAAGAAGTGGAATGTTATGCAATGGCCGAGTCAGTCACCTGACCTGAATCCGATTGAACATGCATTTCACTTGCTGAAGACAAAACTGAAGGGAAAATGCCCCAAGAAGAAGCAGGAACTGAAGACAGTTGCAGTAGAGGCCTGGCAGAGCATCACCAGGGATGGAACCCAGCGTCTGGTGATGTCTATGTGTTCCAGACTTCAGGCTGTAATTGTCTGCAAAGGATTTGCAACCAAGTATTAAAAAGTGAAAGTTTGATGGATGATTGTTAATCTGTCCCATTACTTTTGGTCCCTTAAAAAGTGGGAGGCACATATACAAACTGTTGTAATTCCTACACCGTTCACCTGATTTGGATGTAAATACCCTCAAATTAAAGCTGAAAGTCTGCAGTTAAAGCACATCTTGTTTGTTTTATTTCAAGTCCATTGTGGTGATGTATAGAGCCAAAAAGATTAGAATTGTGTCGATGTCCCAATATTTATGGACCTGACTATATATATTCTGTACTCAAGGGCTCTCCCTAGGGTTTACTGCGACGCTTTGTAGAAGATAAAAGTCCCTTGTCTTCTTGCTCTTCAGCTAGCTTATGGTATTAGACTGCAGTATTTGTAAATCCAAACAGGGAAACAAGTAGAAAGCAGGTTGTAGGATAAATGGCGCGCTGGTAATTGTGTACTCACACATATAAGGCACTTATAATACTTTCTCCTTAGCAGTGGATGCGATCCGGTACGGACTTTACTTAACACACAGAGTGTAGGGTTCAAGAGTGTATAATGTACAGAGTGCAAGGGTCAGGGGTACTTATCACACAGAGTGTAGGGGTCAGGAGTACATAACACACAGAGTGTAGGGGTCAGGAGTCTATAACGAACAGAGTGCAAGAGTCAATAGTACATAAAACACAGAGTGTAGGGGTCAGGAGTACATAACACACATAGTGTAAGGGTCAGGAGTGTATAGCACACAGTGTGTAGGGACGGGAGTGTATAACACACAGAGTGTAGGGGTCAGGAGTGTATAACACACAGTGTGTAGGGGTCAGGAGTATATAACACACAGAGTGCAAGGGTCAGGGGTACTTAACACACAGTGTGCAGGGGTCAGGAGTGTATAACACACAGAGTTTAGGGGTCAGGAGTAAATAACACACAGTGTGTAGGGGTCAGGAGTATATAACACACAGAGTGTAGGGGTCAGGAGTGTATAACACACAGAGTGTAGGGGTCAGGAGTGTATAACACACAGTGTGTAGGGGTTGGCAGTGTATAACACACAGAGTGCAAGGGTCAGAAGTACTTAACACAGTGTGTAAGGGTCAGAAGTGTATAACACACAGAGAGCAACGGTCAGGGGTACTTAACACACAGTGTGTAGGGGTCAAGAGTGTATAATGTACAGCGTGCAAGGGTCAGGGGTACTTAACACACAGTGTGTAGGGGTCAGGAGTGTATAACACACAGAGTGCAAGGGTCAAGGGTACTTAACACACAGAGTGTAGGGGTCAAGAGTGTATAATGTACAGAGTGCAAAGGTCAGGGGTACTTATCACACAGAGTGTAGGGGTCAGGAGTACATAACACACAGAGTGTAGGGGTCAGGAGTCTATAACGCACAGAGTGCAAAAGCCAATAGTACATAACACACAGAGTGTAAGGGTCAGGAGTACATAAAACACAGAGTGTAGGGGTCAGGAGTGTATAGCACACAGTGTGTAGGGGCGGGAGTGTATAACACACAGAGTGTAGGGGTCAGGAGTGTATAACACACAGTGTGTAGGGGTCGGGAGTGTATAACACACAGAGTTTAGCGGTCAGGAGTACATAACACACAGAGTGTAGGGGTCAGGGGTGTATAACACACACAGAGTGTTGGGGCCGGAAGTGTATAACACACACAGAGTGCAAGAGTCAGGAGTACATAACACACAGAGTGTAGAGGTTGGGAGTATACAATGCACAGAATGCAAGAGTCAGGGGTACTTGACACACAGTGTGCAAGGGTTAGGAGTACATAGTATACAGACTGAAGGGTCAGGAGTACATAATGCACAGAGTGCAAGAGTTAGGGTACATAGGGCTCAAGATAACAAAATGCACACACTGCTGGGGTCAGGAGTATATAACATACTGCGGCCAGTGCCGGGTTTAGGTGTTAACAGCACACAGGGGTCAGGGGGGGCTCTGAAGGGAACACAAATTTTAAGGGGGCACTCTGATGAGGATACCGATGTAAGAGGGCACTCTGATGAGGATACCGATGTAAGAGGGCACTCTGATGAGGATACCGATGTAAGGGGGCACGCTGATGAGGATACCGATGTAAGGGGGGACTCTGATGAGGATACTGATGTAAGGGAGAACTCTAAAGAGGATACCGATGTAAGGGGGCACTCTGATGAGGACACCGATGTAATGAGGCAATCTGATGAGGATACCGATGTAAGGGGGCACGCTAAAAACGATACCGATGTAAGCGGGCACTCTGATGAGGATCCCGATGTAAGGGGGCACTCTGATGAGGACCCCGATGTAAGGGGGCACTCTAAAGAGGATACTGATGTAAGGGGGTACTCTAAAGAGGATACCGATGTAAGGGGGTACTCTAAAGAGGATACCAATGTAAGGGGTTAGGAGTACATAGTATACAGAGTGTAGGGTTCAGGAGTGTATAACACACAGAGTGTAGGGGTCAGGCGTGTGTAATGCACAGAGTGCAAGGGTCAGGAGTACATAGGGCTCAAGATAACAAAATGCACACACTGCTGGGGTCAGGAGTATATAACATACTGTGGCCAGTGCCGGGTTTAGGTGTTAACAGCACACAGGGGTCCTCATCAGAGTGCCCCCTTACATCGGTATCCTTATTAGAGTGCCCCCTTAAAATTTGTGTTCCCTTTAGAGGCCCCCCTGATACTGACACTGATGTAAGGTGGGGACTCGGATGTGGTGTGATATTCTGGTTGGGACCTTGATATGAGGTAGGACTCTGATGGAGAGACCGTGAATTCAGGTGGCACTGTGATGGGGACTATGATGTAGGGTGGGACTCTGATGGGGACTATGATGTAGAGTGGGACTCTGATGGGGACTGTGATGTAGGGTGGGACTCTGATGGGGACTATGATGTAGGGTGGGACTCTGATGGGGACTATGATGTAGGGTGGGACTCTGATGGGGACTATGATGTAGGGTGGGACTCTGATGGGGACACATGATGTAGGGTGGGACTCTGATGGGGACACATGATGTAGGGTGGGACTCTGATGGGGACACATGATGTAGGGTGGGACTCTGATGGGGACACATGATGTAGGGTGGGACTCTGGTGGGGACACATGATGTAGGGTGGGACTCTGATGGGGGCACATGATGTAGGGTGGGACTCTGATGGGGACTATGATGGGGACTATGATGTAGGGTGGGACTCTGATGGGGACACATAATGTAGGGGGGGACTCTGATGGGGACTATGATGTAATGGGGGACTTTGCTTTTACTGAAGTTCTTTCTTCTTTTCTGAAACATATCACAGTGATTTAGGAATAAGATCCTAGCAAAACACTTTCATTCATTATTCATTAATTTATACAAATATTCAAAAAAATCCTATAATGTGCCCCCCCCCCCCCCCCCCAGTGCTGAGCAGTTTGGAGACCCCTTCTCTAAACAATCAAACTCCATGTATGGGTGCCGCGAACGTGAAAACCTTTTGGTATTTTACCACCTGAAATCCGCAGCCTGAGATACAATAAGGAGATTATCTGAAAGTGTTTGAAGTTCTAATCATTGTGACCTCGGGGACCACCGCCAACACCTAACACAGTCAGCATGGGATGGGGTAAGAGCCGGGCAGGTTAGCTGGGGGGGGGGGGGGGGTGGTACAAGGTCAGTAGGAAAAGGTTGCAGAGAGGTGAGAGCACCAACATAGCCCATGACCTTTATCCAGGATTTGTATAGTGCTGATATATTGCACCACAATTTACATTTGCAGGCAGGAGGTGCAACTTGAGGCTGCTTTACACATGTGTACCAGGCTATTTACAACTGCTTAGCTTATAAATCTCTTCGTTTACAGAGCTCAATAGTTGAAGCTCAGTTTACACACACATCTGAACGAGTCATATGAATAAATCACCCCTCCCCCTCCAATTACCTCTCTCAGCTCCGTGTGGCTTGGAATAGATTTCAGTTGCATGGGGGACCTTTCGAAAGGAAAAAAACTTCTCTATAATGTAGGATAACATTTTAAGTACATAGTGTTGAGAATATACAACAAAATATAATATATTATACCAAAGCTGACCTCCGGCCTCCCCTTCAGTCTTGCACAGTTGTAGCGGCTCCTCTCCTGGACTGAAATGGCTTCCTCTGATTTCACCGCACACTGTGAGCTTCTCACCATGTGCAGTAGAAGCTGCAGCAAGTCAGATTGAGAGCCCCGCCCCCATTTCCAGGCCGAAAGACGTCCGGAATCATCTAACCCTTTCCTCCCCAAGTCCCGGGCCCACCCCTTTCATTTATACAGCCTTGTCTAGGAACGCCCTCTCCTCCAGACTGGCGCCCTCCCACCAAGGCATTTTGATATTTGCACAACCCCTCCCACTGCTTGCATCAGGGCTGAGCAGCCCCCCCCCCCCCAAAGCCATGACCTGCCTGCATTGCATTTATATTAAAAATGCCCTGATGGGCGGGTGTCCATCTGAAGGCGTGGGCGTTCCTTGGCAGATTGTATTTGCATGGGCGATGCCCATATGTGATGCTGAGCCTCAGTCGTGAGTGGGCTGGCTCTTGGGAGGAGTTATGCAAATATCAAATTGCCCTGATGGGAGGGTGTCAATCTGAAGGAGTGGGCCGTTCCTAGGCAGGCTGTAGTTGCAAAAGATGCCCACATGTGATGCCCAACCTCCATGGCTGATAGAACTGAAATCCTATTAAATGAAAGGGGCGGGGCCAGGGACAGTCAGGCTGGTGGAGGAAAGGGCTAGATGATGCTGGACGTCCTCCAGCCAGGGAACCGTAGACACTCTCCTGTCTCTAATCATGTGAAACACTCACGAGGCTCCTGCTATCCGGGTACCAGGTGACCTTTGCTGAAGATTTGGGTCACACGAGGGAGCTTGGCATCGTTTTTTTTTTTTTAATGGCAGAGCTTCTATAAAATGATTTCACGCTGAAAGGATTTGTGGATTTTAATGATCGGTTCTCTTTAAAATCTCAGCTGCATTTTGCTGTAATCCTGGCGGTGCATATAGCTGACCTGGAGGGGGGGTGGGGGTGGGGGGGCCACACTATAGAACAATGTCCCCTCTGTTCCGGTGTTCCTAGAAATTGTCGGTGGACTTAACCCTTCCCCCCCCCCCTCCGGGAGGGGACGCCCGCCACTCCGGCCGCTCGCGGCCCCGGGACACAACGGGTGCCTCATTGCGCTGTAATCCCGGGATTAGAGGGGCCGGATAAGCAGCTTTCTGGAATGAAGTGGGTTTCAGTGGATTACCGCGGACACTCCGAGGGTTTTCAAAGCCGCAATTCCATTTTCTGTGGCCGCCATCATCGCCCCCCGACGCATTCCGCGCTCTTTGAAGCCGCAAGTCGATCAGCACAACTGGGATAGAAAACGAAATCCTTTCTTGTAATCCATTTTGCAACAATGCAAAGCAGGTATAAAAAAAAAAAAAAAAAAAAAACGCTCTTCTGGATGACGCGTTTCAACCACTTTATCTAATGCATTGTGAACAAGATGAGGGTCTAACCCCTCGTCTACCAAGATACATTTATAAATGTCCAGGTAGTCGCAGCTGCTGCTGTGGTAGTGATGAATCTTTCCGCCGACACGTGATCGGAAATTCGGCCAGCAAAAGACCGATGAGAGTTTTTCGTCGGAAAATGCGACCGTGTGTATGCTCCATCGGACTTTTGCTGGCCGAATTCCAGACAGCAAAAGATTGAGAGCATGTTCTTAATTTTTCGGTCGGAAAAAGTTCCTATCCAAAAGTGCGATCGTCTGTATGCAATTCCAACGCGCAAAATTCCTGCGCATGCTCGGAAACGGTTCGACGCATTGCTCGGAAGCATCGAACTTCATTTTCTCGGCTCGTCGTGGTGTTGCACGTCACCGCGTTCTCGACGGTCCGAAGTTCAGCGAACTTTTGCGCAACCGTGTGTATGCAAGGCAAGCTTGAGCGGAATCCCGTTGGAAAAGCCGTCAAATCTTTTTCCGATGAAAATTCCGATCGTGTGTACGCGGCATTACAGTACATACCAGGCGTGGTGGGATTGCGTTGGGGGCGGCTCTTCCAGCAGAGTCCCACCACAAGACAGGGCTTTGTCTCCCGGGTGGCGGGTTCGCACCACCGCGCTGCGCTAAATAAAGTTAAAAAAAAAGTACAGCAGGCCCTACTTCCTTTCAGCGCAGCACAGTTGCGAAGCAATTCACCGCCTCGCACCGCACGGCGGCCAATAGAACTTAACAAAATGTCACTGTGTAAAATTTCAATAAAGTTTGTTTTCAAAAGAAAAAAAGGGGAACCGTGCAATGCTCCGTGATTGGTGCACCTGCACACTTGCTGCTGTGTTGTAATGCAACGGCTGGTGTGAATAAACCATGAAAATGAGCCCCGCCCCCCCTCACCATTGGCACCTGCTGAGGTTCCCAGGCTCTCTTGTCCCTTCGCGGAGCTCTGGACCACGGTAAATGGCTTTAGGAAGTCCAGCGGCATGAATGAACCTGGAAGCAACCAGGATTTTGTCACGTCCGGGTTCAGAGCTGTCCTTCCTTCACTACTATAGCTGGGTAAGCAGCTAACCACGCATGATCTGTGCCTCATTAGCTGCAGTGGAGGGCAAGGAATACATTGTTAGACCTCTGGTGATATAAATAAAGTTTAGTTAAATAAAGAAAAAAAAAAATATATATACTGTATATATAGATATATATCTATATCTATATATACAGTGGGGACGGAAAGTATTCAGACCCCCTTAACTTTTTCACTCTTTGTTATATTGTAGCCATTTGCTAAAATCAATTAAAGTGGCGTTCCACCCACTTTTACAACTCTTCAGCATCCCTCACTAAACTGTGCACTGTAAACGAATTGGATATTTTTTTATTTTTTTTCTCAGCACCTACTGTATATCTGCTGTATTCAATTTTCACTTCCTCCTCCCTGGCCGTGGCCCATCGCATCATTTCCTGTTTGCAATGCCTTCTGGGAAGGGGCGGCAACTTCCTCTGACACTGCCGTTGCTATGGAAACCTGACCTGAAACCTATTACACTGCTTGTGCTGCACTGAGCATGTGCGAGATCTGCAAGGATGAGATCCAGGAAGAAATACAGTCTGGCTTCAGATGCCCACATTTAAGATGGCCACGGCCTGCTGTAAGTTTATAAAATAACAAACTACTGCTATAAACTAACAAAACAGACCTTAGTTTACAGACTAACTTTACTAGAATACATTAAGCTTGTGTATTATAGGGGTATTTTTATTTAAAAAGTATAATTTCGGCCGGAACACCACTTTAAGTTCATTTTTTTCCTCATTAATGTACACACAGCACCCCATATTGTACACACAGCACCCCATATTGCCAGAAAAACACAGAATTGTTGACATTTTTGCAGATTTATTAAAAAAGAAAAACTGAAATATCACATGGTCCTAAGTATTCAGACCCTTTGCTCAGTATTTAGTAGAAGCCCCTTTTGATCTAATACAGCCATGAGTCTTTTTGGTAAAGATGCAACAAGTTTTTCACACCTGGATTTGGGGATCCTCTGCCATTCCTCCTTGCAGATCCTCTCCAGTTCTCCCACCTGAGCTGTGGATCTCTGCAGCTCCTCCAGAGTTACCATGGACCTCTTGGCTCTTCTCTGATGAATGCTCTCCTTGCCCGGCCGGTCAGTTTAGGTGGACGGCCATGTCTTGGTAGGTTTGCAGTTGTGCCATACTCTTTCCATTTTCCGATGATGGATTGAACAGAGCTCCGTGAGATGTTCAAAGCTTGGGAGATTTTTTTTTATAACCTAACCCTGCTTTATACTTCTCCACAACTTTATCCCTGACCTGTCTGTTGTGTTCCTTGGCCTTCATGATGCTGTTTGTTCACTAAGGTTCTCTAACAAACCTCTGAGGGCTTCACAGAACAGTTCTACTTATACTGAGATTAAACGACACACAGGTGGGCTCTATTTACTAATTAGGTGACTTCTGAAGGCAATTGGTTCCACTAGATCTTAGTTAGGGGTATCAGAGTAAAGGGGGCTGAATACAAATGCCCCCCCCCCCCACACTTTTCACATATTTGTTGGTAAAAAAATGTTTTAAACCATTTATCATTTTCCTTCCACTTCACAATTATGGGCCACTTTGTGATGTTCTATCACATAAAATCTCAATAAAATACATTTACGTTTTTGTTTGTAACATGACAAAATGTGGAAAATCTCAAGGGGTATGAATACTTTTTCAAGGCACTGTATATATTCAATGCATAAAAAATTATTTAAATAACGCCTAAAATATTTATAATCCCTGGGATATCTCTACCAGTAATACTCAGAAAGGTGCACAATCTCTTTGGAAATGATCAATTATTATAAATAATGTATCATAATATAATTTAAAGTATATACAAAAATGTGTATCTATAGTCCACCAATAAAGAAGGTAATAATATTGTGTATATATATAGTCCATTCCCAGCGTCCAATCAGGGCCCAGAGGCCATCCAACCTCTAATGCCTCATACACGCGATGAGATCTTTGGACGAATGAACATCCTTTTTTTGGGTTTTTTTTTGCATGCTAGTCTCCACATCGAAAATGAAAAGGTTTCTAAGGTTACCAAAATTCTCGTATGACAGAATAAAAATTCAGGATTGATGTCATGTATTGTATTTTTGGACGAAACCTGTAGGTATTATCGTACAAGAAAAATGTTCATGCTTGTCCCGTTGGATAATATTGGATGGACTGTGGTGATTGGCTGTCAAAAGCTGTGTGCTAACCATCAGATTAACCATCAGATTATCATACGATTGCTTAGAACGCTGTGTTTTTAGTCCAATTTTCTGATTGTGTGTACGTAAGTATAATTATACAAATCAACGCGCAGTGCTCCCGGGACACCAGACCACCAACTGTGCCAACTGCTTACCAGAGAAATTTGACCTCCATATCACTAAGAGATCAAACGTGCAATCTCACAAATGAATTGGACTCCTCCAGATCCTCTGAACAGCTCCACATACGTCACAATCAAATACTGGCGTGATGACGTCACAAGCCCCGCCCTATGTGTTTCGTCTGCAGTAGGACGTCCTCAGGGGACAGGTCCTGAAGGTGTCCAATTGCAAACGAAATGCATACGTATACACAAGTGTAGTGGATTAAATAAGTCTTTTGACCACAATTCATAAAGCAGTCAGTGCGGTATTCAAGCGGAGGCCAGTCAGGGTGATCAGGCGCCACCATGTCCCCTTTGCCCGCATCGTGAAAGGCCCAGCGTACTCGTAGATCTAGATTTAGAGATGGGTCTCTAAATTCACAGGATTGGGTAAGACATTTTAATATCTTAAAAACTTGGACAAATGTTTCCCACAAGGATTATGATCTTTAGTCTTGTGACTGTCATGTCCAAATCTCATTGGAATCAGCTGAAAATAAGGGCACTTTCACACTGGGCAGAGCTGGGTGTCGGCGGTAAAGCGCCGCTATTTTTACCGGCGCTTTACCGCCGTTTTTGCTGCGCTTTTTTGCCCGCTAGCGGGGCACTTTTAACCCCCGCTAAAAGCCGAAAAAAGGGTTAAAAGCGCCCCCTCACCCTTTCAGTAGGCGCTACCGCCCACCAATCACGACCCGTGCATGTGAACGGGGGCCACTCTGCAAGCATTCCGCAACTGCGTGCAAAGCATGTGGTTCCTGCGCGCTAGTGCAGGAGATGAGGAGGCAATATAATGCCTCCTCCCCACTTGTCAAATACCTTTGAAAAGTGACCCAAGCATGGATCGCTTTATAGATGAGTGGCAGTCATTAAACACCTTAGGGCTTGTTTACACAAGCATTGCCTTCTGAAGAGTGATCTGCTGTCAATCACCTTTTAGTACATGTTTGAAAGGCAGCTAGGAGGTGATATCTCACCTCCCCACTGCCTGCACCACATGCAATGAACGTGGGTGTGGTGTGGCCCCATTTATTTAATGGGTGGCATTCAGTGGGATACTTATACTTGCAGGGCCGGTGCTACCACTAGGCGAACTAGGCAGCCGCCTAGGGCGCACTGCTGCCTTGGGCGCAGCCAGGATCAGGGGGACTCTGGGAAACCTAATATAAGGGGGACCTTTTGGATTATAATGTAAGGGAAGACTTTGGGGATCCTAGTGAAAGTGGGGTCTCTGTTGTAAGCGTGAACTCTGGGAACCCTGATGTAAGGGGGGGGGGACTCCGAGGACCCTGATTTAAGGAGAGGGGACTCTTGGGAGCCTGATGTAAGGGGGGGTGCAATGAAAGGGGTAAACTCTGATGTAAGGGGGTCAGGCCCGGGGGGGCCAGGCCTAAAGCTGTGTAAGGGGCCCCAAAATAGCTGGTCTTTCCTAGGGTGCAAAATAGTCTAGCACTGACCCTGTGTTGAAAACCATTTATCATTTTCCTTCCACTTCACAATTATGTGCCACTTTGTGTTGGTCTATCACGTAAAATCCCAATAAAATACCTTTTACGTTTATGGTTGTAACATGACAAAATGTGGAAAATTTTGAGAGGTATGAATACTTTTTCAAGGCACTTTTTACAATATCCAGGGCTTTTAAATGCTGATTTTCCACTGATACTTACTCAGCAACAGCAGTTTAAAAAAGTATACAAGTTAAACCGACGTGTGCGATGTTTCTGGTTTGATCTGATCTTCCTCTTCTTGTGATGGATCGGCTTCGGTGCTTCTCGTGGTATGAAGGAACATTGCTGCCGCTGACGCCACAGACTGTCATGTGAATGTCATGTGGTTCATTTGGGAGTAATGAGAGCAGCTAAAGAGGACATTAAGTAACTGAGATCTGTTTAAGCATCAATATTATTATATGCGCTGTGGAAATACTGGTTCTGTCAGCTTTGGGAAACCTGCCCCTGACGGCGTCAAGGACGGAAGGTGAACCCGTACTGGGAGGAAAGGACGAATGTTTAAGGGAGCCAAAGAAAACCTGGTTGGTTGTCATAGGCTTCTGCGCTTTGCATTGCCTAATAATACTGAATCCAATAAAGGGGCAGAAAAGTAGCTGAATGCAAAGGTGAAATGTTCTGCCTTACATGCCGTGTTTGTCGGGATTGTGATCCAGGCACCTCTGCCAGACAACACAGCCAGGTCCTGGACCTCCACTGCAGCTGAACCCAACTTGGTCCAGGACACCCCCCCCCCCCCCCAGCCTTTTGGTTTGATAATGAAGAAACAGCATCACTCCAGTGAGCAGGGGTGTTGCTAGTTCTACAAAAGATCTGGGGCTAGAGCCCATAGCAACGCAGTAAAGAAAGTCATATGCTTGGGCAGCCTTACACGTGTATATAATATATGTGTGTGTGTATATATCCCCAGAGAGCCCCCTGTTACATCAGGGTCCCAAGAGAGCCCACCCTACATTAGGATCCCCAGAGAGCCTCCCCCTTGCATCAGGGTTCCCAGAGAGCCTCCCCCTTGCATTAAGGTTCCCAGAGAGCCTCCCCCTTAAATCAGGGTCCCCAGAGAGCCTCCAACTTAAATCAGGGTCCCCAGAGAGCCCCTCCCTTAAATTAGGGTCCCCAGAGAGCCCCCTTTGTATCAGGGTTCCCAGAGAGCCTCCCCATTGCATCAGGGTTCCCAGAGAGCCTCCCCCTTAAATCAGGGTCCCCAGAGAGCCTCCGACTTAAATCAGGGTCCCCAGAGAGCCCCTCCCTTAAATCAGGGTCCCCAGAGAGCCCCCTTTGCATCAGGGTTCCCAGAGAGCCTCCCCATTGCATCAGGGTTCCCAGAGAGCCTCCCCCTTAAATCAGGGACTCCAGAGAGCCTCCGACTTAAATCAGTGTCCCCAGAGAGCCCCTTCCTTAAATCAGGGTTCCCAGAGAGCCTCCCCATTGCATCAGGGTTCCCAGAGAGCCTCCCCCTTAAATCAGGGTCCCCAGAGAGCCTCCCCCTTAAATCAGGGTCCCCAGAGAGCCTCCCCCTTAAATCAGGGTCCCCAGAGAGCCCCCCACTCACATCAGGGTCCCCAGAGAGCCTCCCCTCCCCTTGGGGCCCCCTGCAGAGACTCGGGGCTATGGGGCAGAGATTCAGGGCTATAGCCCCAAAAGCCACCCCCTAGCGACGCCACTGCCAGTGAGGTCACTCCCGTGTTCTACCCTCCCGTGTGCATGCTTGCACTGTAATGCCCCGTACACACGATCGCACATTCCGACAACAAAATCCATGGATTTTTTTTCCGACGCATGTTGGCTCAAACTTGTCTTGCATACACACGGGTCACACAAATCTTGTCGGAAATTCCGAACGCCAAGAACGCGGTGACATACAACACGTACGACGAGCCGAGAAAAATTAAGTTCAATAGCCAGTGCGGCTCCTTCTGCTTGATTCCGAGCATGCGTGGAACTTTTGTGAGTCTGAATTGTGTACACACGATCGAGAAATTCCGACAACGGATTTTGTTGTCGGAAAATTTGAGATCCAGATCTCAAATTTTGTTTGGCGGAAATTTCCAACGGAAAATGTCCGATGGAGCCCGCACACGGTCGGAATTTCCGACAGCAAGGTCCCATCGAACATTTCCCGTCGGAAAATGCGACCGTGTGTACGCGGCATAAGACTGACAGCTCTGTGCAATGCAGCCCTCACTGGCACACGGCGCTGTTATCAATTTACTAAACTGCTTGTCAGGGGAAGAGCAGAAAGGTTTTCACCCCACACCTCCCTGGGATTCACTGATATTTATTAGGGTTGCACCGATACTAGTATTGGTGTCGGTGCCGATACCGAGTATTTTCTAGACATGTGCGCCGTCAATAAATTTGTTTCGTTTCGCTCCGTTCCGTTTCGTATTAGAATTAATTCATATTTCGTAATTCGTGTCCGAAATTCAATTTAAATTCGTACGAAATACGAATTTTCGTTAACTTTTCGTAATAATTACGAATGTTCGTTATGATGAATTTATCATTATGAGGGGCTCCCACCACCCCTGTGCTGTGCTCATTACGAGGGGCTCCCACCATCCCTGTGCTGTACTGACTTCCTGGGTTTTTTTCAACTTTTAGGTTCGTTAACTTTTCGTAACAATTACGAATGTTCGTTAGGAATTTGGATCCGAAATTCGTAAACAAAATTTCGTACAAAATTTGGAAGCATAGCAATTCGTATTTCGGATCCTCCCGAATATACGAATTTACGGAAATGCGTATGAATTTTCGATTCGTACGAAACGAATCGCACACGTCTAGTATTTGCACAATTATCGGTACTCGTGCAAAAGCACCGATATCTCTTTGAGCTGTCAGTGAGTCTCCCCGGTGTCAAAGAAGTCCGGTAATTGGAGCTGTCAAAAAATAATAATAAAAAGCAACCGGCAATGTTTATTAACAACATTGCTCAGCCCTGAAACACTAAAATAAAAAGAAACATTGTTTCTTTTTGTATCTTTCTGTTTCTTCATCTGCAGATCAAAGGGATGAACAAATGTTCCTCTGTTTAACCCCTTATTAACGCTTAATTTACTCTAATCAGCCTTAATTAACTCCCTATTCTCCTCCATTTAATTATTATTTTCCTGCTTTTTTTTCTTTTGTTCACGTCTGTTTTATAAAAAATAAACAATTAAAACTTTTTTTTTGTTTGCTTTGTTAGTGAATATTTTTACACATATATATTAACATATATTTACACATTTCACATTGAAAAAGCGCTAAATTTAAAAAAAAAAAAGTCAATTTATTTCACTTGTAAATAACTTTTCAATGCTTTGTACTAGAGCTTGGCGATTTTCGCAAAAAAAAAAAAAAAAACTCAATTCGCGATTCGAATCAAGGTTTTTTTTTTTTTTTTTGGACACTGCGCCGGTCCCGTGGAGCTGCGGGCAGGAGTTTTTAGGTGTGGCCGTGGCCTAGTCTAGGTCGCGGCCTCGCCTAAAAACTCCTGCCTGCAGCTCCTCACCGGCGAGATGTCCAAAAAAAAAAAAAAAACTCGATTCGAATAGTGAATTGAGTTTTTTTTTTTTTTTTTTGCGAAAATTGCCCAGCTCTAGTACAGCTCTGGTGAAAAAAAAAATCTAAAAAAAATCGATTTGCTGAAATTTTGAATCGATTTGACCCCTCAACTCGATTCAAGATTCAAATCGATTTTTTCCCCAGCCCTACTTTGTACCATTGCTGACAGCTGAAGTTAAAACAAAACAGTTGCGGTAGGTATCGGCAATTGGTATTGGTGAGTAGTAAAAAAAAAGTATCGCTATTTGTACTCATTGTAAAAAAAATGGTATCGGTGCATCCCTAATATTTATAGACTGCAGGTTTATCGGTCTCATGTTTCAGACAATGAGGTTGATTTACTAAAGGAGTTAATAATCTTCAGTTATTCAATCGTAGTTCATCACCAATACCGAATCCCGTGCAGAGGAAATAAATAAGCGGAAAGTTGGTCTTCTATGAACATTATCTCCTCCGGTAGATCAGCTCTACTATGATCAGCTAACCCTTAGAGGTCCATGTATCAAACATTAGCTGTGCAGATGTCGGAATCCCCCCCCCCCCCCCCCCAGGGGGTAATATAAGGATTTCCTATCATCATCAGCTCCATCTACAGGCCATAGTGCAGGATTTTCCTGAAATACATCAAAAGAAAAGAATACATCACTGTGGACTCTAGATGGAGCTGACGAGCATAGAAGATAATCACATTACAAACAATATGACATTCGTAGTGTTTTTTCCCCCTCCTCTTTCCTTTCCTTCTTGACTGTTTTCATTTTTCTGTTACTACCTTTTGGTTTTAGGCGATTTATTTTATTACATATAGTTACATAGTAGGTGAGGTTGAAAAAAGACACAAGTCCAACAAGTCCAACCTATGTGTGTGATTATATGTCAGTATTACATTGTATATCCCTGCATGTTGTGGTTATTCAGGTGCTTATCTAATCGTTTCTTAAAACTATCGATGCCACCCGCTGAAAGCACGCCTGTGGAAGGGAATTCCACACCCTTGCCTAGAGCTGCAGGATTCTGGCTAAAATGAGAATCACGATTTTTTTGCTTGGAAGATAGATCGCGATTCTCTCACGATTCTCGCGGCGTAACATCTTTCACATTGAAAGAAAAAAAAATTGGGCTAAGTTTACTGTTTTGTTTTGTTTTTCTTTTATTCATTGAAGTGGATTTTCCCAAAAAATTGCATTTGAAAGACCGCTGGGCAAATACAGTGTGACATAAAATATTGCAGCAATTGCCATTTTATTCTCTAGGGTCTCTGCTAAAATATATAAAATATTTGGGGGGTTCCAAGTAATTTTCTAGCAAAAAATATTGACTTTAACTTAAGAAACAAGTGTCAGAAAAAGGTTTGGACTTTAAGTGGTTAAACTTCCTGCATTTACACACAGAAGTTTGATCCAAGGAGGACGTTAGTTACAATGTTTCACGTTGTTAAAAACTTGGCAGACTGCTTGGATTTTTTCTTTACACACAGAAGTTTATCCCTTTGATCTAAGAAGGAAGCATAAGTTACAATGTTTCCTGTTACCTTGGCAGACTGCCCAGATATTTTCTTTTGACAGCTGAGAAAGCAGATAAAGTCTCTCCACTTGTTATATGAAAGAATCGGCAAACTCTGCATTGGAGGTCATCAGGGGGGTTGAATCGAGATCACGATATTTTAACGATTAATTGTGCAGCTCTATCCTTGCCGCTCTTACAGTAAAGAACCCTCTACGTAGTTTAAAGTTAAACCTCTTTTCTTCTAATTGTAATGAGTGGCCACGAGTCTTGTTAAACTCCCTTCCGCGGAAAAGTTTTCTCCCTATTGTGGGGTCACCAGTACAGTATTTGTACATTGAAATCATATCCCCTCTCAAGCGTCTCTTCTCCAGAGAGAATAAGTTCAGAGCTCACAACCTTTCCTCATAACTAAGATCCTCCAGACCCTTTATTAGCTTTGTTGCCCTTCTTTGTACTCGCTCCATTTCCAGTACATCCTTCCTGAGGACCGGTGCCCAGAACTGGACAGCATAGTCCAGGTGCGGCCGGACCAGAGTCTTGTAGAGCGGGAGAATTATGCTTTTATCTCTGGAGTTGATCCTTTTTAATACCAATATTCTGTTTGCTTTGTTAGCAGCAGCTTGGCATTGCATGCCATTGCTGAGCCTATCATCTACAAGGACCCCCAGGTCATTTTCCGTCCTAGATTACATATACATTTTGAAATTGTAGAACCCAACGTCCCTTACTGTCTCCTGTGTCCGCCATGGGCAAGTGAGGGGGGGGGAGGTGACTACCTTCGGGTGCCTCTGTTGCGCTGTCCTATTATCCTCTGGTCTCTCCGGGTAAGCAATGTATGGATTTAACTATATGCTAACTACAGACTACTTACTAAATATAACTATTGTTTCCTCATTTTTTCTTTATTCCTTGTCATTCTGTACATTCTAGGTTAAAGCTGTTTAATTATGAGATCATGCTTATTTTTGTAGATAACAATAATTGGCTCCTCCTGAGGAAGCGACTTATGCTGCGAAACATGTAGAGGACCGTGTCAAAATTTACTACATCCGGTACCCCTTGTATTTTTGGGGTTCATCGATCCTCTGAATCCTTTTAAGAATTATGCACGGCTGTAACCTTTGATTATATATACTTTTTTGTACAAATGTTTTTTGCTCTTTCCCCTTTTAACCATGACTTTTGATAAATAAATTGTCATATTTAATGATACTTTTGCCCAATCCTTGGGTACCAAGATAGTCCAGTTCTTTCTATTTCTGGCAGGGGCATGCTTGGGACACTCTTCACTCTTCAACATCTCCATAAAGCTGGTCAGCAGAGGGAAGCATGAAGTGCTCTGGAATTTCCCGGTAGAGATCTGCGCTGACTTTGGACTTGATAAAACACAGAGGACCAACACCAGCAGATGACACGGCTCCCCAAATCATCACTGACTGTGGAAAATGTTGCATTTCATTTGGAAAGCAAGGTCCCAGAGTCTGGAGGAGGAGTGGAGAGGCACAGAATACAAGCTGCATGAGGTCTAGTGTGAAGTTTCCACAGTCAATGATGTTTCTGGCAGCCGTGTCATCTGCTGGTGTTGGTCCTCTGTGTTTTATCAAGTCCAAAGTCAGCGCAGATCTCTACCAGGAAATTCTAGAGCACTTCATACTTCCCTCTGCTGACCAGCTTTATGGAGATGCTGATTTCATTTTCCAGCAGGACTTGGCACCTCCCACACGGCCAAAACTACCAATACCTGGTCACATGATCACGGGATCACTGTGCTTGATTGGCCAGCAAACTCGCCTGACCTAAACCCCCTAGAGAATCTGGGGGATATTGTCAGGAGAAGGATGGGAGACACCAGACCCAACAATGCAGACGAGCTGAAGGCCGCTATCAAAGCAACCTGGGCTTCCATAACACCTCAGCAGTGCCACAGGCTGATCTCCTCCATCCCACGCCGCATTGATACAGCAATTTATGCAAAAGGAGCCCCAACCAAGTACAGAGTGCATACTATACTGTACATGGACAGACTTTTCACTAAGCCAACATTTCTGTATTAAAAATCCTTTTTTTATGGGTCTTCTGTAATATTTAAATTTTCACAGATAATGAATTTTGGGGTGTCACCAGCTGTAAGCCATAATCATCAAACTAAAAGAAAGAAATGCTTGAAATCTATCACTCTGTGTGTAATGAATCTATATAAAAATATACGAGTTTCACTTTTTGAATTGAATTACTGAAATAAATGAACCTATTGATGATATTCTAATTTTATGAGATGCACCTGTAGAGGAAGAGAGTGACGTATGTAGAAAGATAGTGGGAGAGAGAGAGAGAGAAAGAAAGAAAGAAAGAAAGAAAGAAAGAAAGAAAGAAAGAAAGAGGGATAGGTGGGAAGATCGGGAAAGAAAGAAAGAAAGAAAGAAAGAAAGAAAGAAAGAGGGATAGGAAGAAAGAAAGAAAGAAAGAAAGAAAGAAGGAAAGAAAGAAAGAAAGAAAGAAAGAAAGAAAGAAAGAAAGAAGGAAAGAAAGAAAGAAAGAAAGAAAGAAAGAAAGAAAGAAAGAAAGAAAGAAAGAAAGAAAGAAAGAGGGATAGGAAGAAAGAAAGAAAGAAAGAAAGAAAGAAAAAAAGAGGGATAGGTGGAAAGATCGGGAAAGAAAGAAAGAAAGAAAGAAGGAAAGAAAGAAAGAAAGAAAGAAAGAAAGAAAGAAAGAAAAAAAGAAAGGGAGAAAAAGAAATAGATTTGAGGGCACTGCACACTTTGGGTGGTTTGTGGTCCTCCTCACAGACAATGGAGTTGGCAGCACCGACGTGGAAAGCACAGTACATGGTGAAGTCAGATATGTAGAATTGTATTGGCGGACCTTTCACCCACACATTCTCCTCCTGTGAATCCACCTCTATCTTTCTCTTTGCTCTCTTTAGTGCTCCCTGTATTGACACGCAATCTTCCAGTCTGCACCGCCATGGGATTACCTGTCCTTGTCCTTGTGCACTTCACAATTTATCTCACAATAGAAGTTTGGTTAATGCTAAACTTTAATTATCTGGCAAATGCGGCAATAAAGATCGGGAACAATGCAGAGCGGTGGGGGGGGAGGGGGGGAGATGTGTGATTTCTGAGATTGAAACTGTTAAGTTTTATGTTTCCCGTCATTGACAAGAATTAACATTACTAAAGAAGAATCCCAGGTATGGATATTTTATACATAGTTACCTTGGACCAGTTTGTACCAACTACACTCACCGGCCACTTTATTAGGTACACCTTGCTAGTCTCGGGTTGGACCCCCTTTTGCCTCCATTCTTGGTGGCATAGATCCAACAAGGTGATGGAAACGTTCCTCAGAGATTTTCCTCCATAGTGACCTGATAACATCACACAGTTGCTGCAGATTTGTCGGCTGCACATCCATGATGCGAATCTCCCATCCACCACATCCCAAAGGTGCTCTATTGGATGAGATGTGGTGAGTGTGGAGGCCATTGGAGTACAGGGACCTCATTGTCCAGTGGTGAGATGATTGGAGCTTTGTGACATGGAGCATTATCCTGCTGGAAGGAGCCATCAGAAGATGAGGACACTGTAGTCATAAAGGGATGGACATGGTCACCAACAATACTCAGGGGGGCCGTGGTGATTAATCGATGCTCAATTGGTACTAAGGGGCCCAAAGTGTGCCAAGAAAATATCCCCCCCCCCACCATTACACCCCCACCACCAGCCTGAACCGGTGATACCCCATCCCCCACACCATTACACCCCCACCACCAGCCTGAACCGGTGATACCCCATCCCCCACACCATTACACCCCCACCACCAGCCTGAACCGGTGATACCCCATCCCCCACACCATTACACCGCCACCACCAGCCTGAACCGGTGATACCCCATCCCCCCCACCATTACACCCCCACCACCAGCCTGAGCCGGTGATACCCCATCCCCCCCACCATTACACCCCCACCACCAGCCTGAACCGGTGATACCCCATCCCCCCCACCATTACACCCCCACCACCAGCCTGAACTGGTGATACCCCATCCCCCCCACCATTACACCCCCACCACCAGCCTGAACCGGTGATACCCCATCCCCCACACCATTACACCCCCACCACCAGCCTGAACCGGTGATACCCCATCCCCCACACCATTACACCCCCACCACCAGCCTGAACCGGTGATACCCCATCCCCCCCACCATTACACCCCCACCACCAGCCTGAACCGGTGATACCCCATCCCCCCCACCATTACACCCCCACCACCAGCCTGAACCGGTGATACCCCATCCCCCACACCATTACACCCCCACCACCAGCCTGAACCGGTGATACCCCATCCCCCACACCATTACACCCCCACCACCAGCCTGAACCGGTGATACCCCATCCCCCCCACCATTACACCCCCCACCACCAGCCTGAACCGGTGATACCCCATCCCCCCCACCATTACACCCCCACCACCAGCCTGAATCGGTGATACCCCATCCCCCACACCATTACACCCCCACCACCAGCCTGAACCGGTGATACCCCATCCCCCACACCATTACACCCCCACCACCAGCCTGAACCGGTGATACCCCATCCCCCCCACCATTACACCCCCCACCACCAGCCTGAACCGGTGATACCCCATCCCCCCCACCATTACACCCCCACCACCAGCCTGAACCGGTGATACCCCATCCCCCACACCATTACACCCCCACCACCAGCCTGAACTGGTGATACCCCATCCCCCACACCATTACACCCCCACCACCAGCCTGAACTGGTGATACCCCATCCCCCCCACCATTACACCCCCCACCACCAGCCTGAACCGGTGATACCCCATCCCCCCCACCATTACACCCCCACCACCAGCCTGAACCGGTGATACCCCATCCCCCCCACCATTACACCCCCACCACCAGCCTGAACCGGTGATACAAGGCAGGATGAATCCATGCGCCAAATTCTGACCCCACCATCTGAATGTCGCAGCTGAAATCCAGACTCATCAGACCAGGCAACGTTTTTCCAATCTTCTATTGTCCAATGTTGGTGATCCTGTGCCAATTGTAGCCTCAGTTTCCTGTTCTTAGCTGACAGGAGTGGCACCCGGTGTGGTTTTCTGCTGCTGTAGCCCATCTGCTTCAAGGTTGGATGTGTTGTGTGTTCAGAGATGGTATTCTGCATACCTTGGGTGTAACGAGTGGTTATTTGAGTTTCTGTTGCCTTTCTATCATCGGGAACCAGTCTGCCCATTCTCCTCTGACCTCAACAAGGCATTTTCCTCCACACAACTGCCGCTCACTGGATATTTTCTCTTTTTTCCCACCATTCTCTGTAAACCCCGAGAGATGGTTGTGTGTGAAAATCCCAGAAATACTCGGACCGGCCCGTCTGCCACCAACAACCACGCCATGTTCAAAGTCACTGAAATCCCCTTTCTTTCCCCAGTTTGAACTTCAGCAAGTCGTCTTCACCACGTTTAGATCCCTAAATGCATGGCGATGCTGCCACGTAATTGGCTGATTAGCAATTTGTATAACCAAGCAAATTGAACAGGCGTACTTAATAAAGTGGATGGGGAGTTTATGTATATACCATACCTGCCCAATGCCCCCTTGGAAGGTGGAAATTACTGAAGTAGACACCACTACTACATCGCTACCACACTGCTACTACACCGCTACAACACCATTACCACACCTCTACTGCACAACTACCACACTGCTGCTACATCGCTACTACACCGTTACTACATTTCCACTACACAGTTACTACACGGCTACTACACCATTACTACACTGCTACTACACCATTACTACACTGCTACTACATTACTACTACACCATTTCTACATCTCTACTACACCGTTACTACATTTCCACTACACACTTACTACACCGCTGTTACACCATTACTACACTGCTACTACATTGCTACCACACCGTTACTACATCGTAACTACACAATTACTACACCACTACTACACCACTACTAAACTGCTACTACACCTTTATTACATTGCCACTACACATTTACTACACCGTTACTACATCATTGCTCCAATTAATTTCCATTTGTTTCTGGGTTCCATGCCAAGCAGCCAGGCCTGCCCCATTCTGAAAACAGGAGGTCGGCCACTCGGTATGACGTCACCACCCCACCACCATGTCTAAGTAGAGAACGCTTTGCATTTATTCAGGCAATGCATGGCATCCTCTGACTGGCACTGGTGCCAAGTGACCAACCTCCTGTGTTCAGGACGCAGCAGAGAAGCCACTCAGCACATGACTCGGAAATAAGTGGAGATCGCTGTCTTAGCGGTGTAGTAGCAGTATAGCAGTGGTGCTTACTTTAGTCATTTCCAGCTTCCAGGGGCATTGGCCTGGTATGGTATATATATATATATATATATACATATATATATATATATATATATATATATATACATTGTTACATTGGTCCAAACTGGACCCTGCAGGCTTCAAGGCAAAAAAACAAAACAAAAACCCACAAATGGATAAATGCAAACTGATCATAAGATGGGCGTCACTTTTACTACTTTATTGGGAAAGGTGGACTGAGCCTTTAAATGCCCATACCATGGAAGACTCCTGTTGAATCCTATGGTCTGGTGACAGGGTCTGTTTATTGCGAGTCACACCACGAAGGAGGAATGAGGCGTTCCCACAGTCACCGTGGACTATAAACCAATTATAATGCCGTATACATCAGAAAGGTGACAGATTTACTGTGATAGATCACAATGTAAAATATCGCTGTGAAATTCCTTTTATGACACTCAGGGCTCATGAATAAAAAGACGATTAATCACAGAAGCCGCAGATACAGACAGCGCAATCATATGTGATACCTTCACCTGCCAATCTTCACTATACAGGAAAAACTTTGGTTTGAGAGCGTTTTGCAAGACAAGCAAAATTTTTAAATAAATTTTGATTTGATATACAATCGATGTCTTGATATACAAGTAGCGTCACGTCACAACTGAGTATAAAAGAGAAGAGAGGCTCCTCTAATGCCCCGTACACACGATCGGACATTGATCGGACATTCCGACAACAAAATCCTAGGATTTTTTCCGACGGATGTTGGCTCAAACTTGTCTTGCATACACACGGTCGCACAAAGTTGTCGGAAAATCCGATCGTTCTGAGCGCAATGACGTAAAACACGTACGTCGGGACTATAAACGGGGCAGTGGCCAATAGCTTTCGTCTGTTAATTTATTCTGAGCATGCGTGGCACTTTGTTGCTTCGGAATTTGCGCAAACGGATTTTGTTGTCGGAAAAATTTTATAGCAAGCTCTCAAACTTTGTTTGTCATAAATTCCGATGGAAAAAGTCCGATAGAGCCCACACACGATTCGGAATTTCCGACAACAAGCTCCGATCGTACATATTTCGGCGGAAAGCCCGACCGTGTGTACAGGGCATAAGGCTACATTCAGACTGCGGCGGGCGAGCGTCGGCAGTAAAGCGGCGCTATATTTAGCGTTGCTTTACCGTCGTTTTAGCGGCGCTATTCGGCCACTAGCGGGGCGGCTTTAACCCCCGCTAGCGGCCGAAAATAGGTTTAAACCGCGGCCGAAAAAGGGTTAAAGTGCTGCTGCAGCGGCGCTTTGCCGGCGGGTTTGTGGCGCTGCCCCATTGTTTTCAATGGGAAGGGGCGCTGCAAGGATGCGGCTTGCAGGACTGTTTTGACCGTCCTGCAAGCGCACTGCTACAGTGTGAAAGCCCTCGGTCTTTCACACTGGAGACACAGGAGAGGCGCTATACAGGCGCTATTTTTAGTGCTGTAGCGCCCGTAAAGCGCCTCAGTGTGAAAGTAGCCTAAGTGTAGCAATATGGTTACATTTAATGAAGGTACAACATTTAGCAACACATTGCTACACTAATGCCGCGTACACACGACCTGACTTTCCGGCAGAAAAGGTCCGACGGTTTTTTCAACGGAGTTCCGCTGAAACAGGCTTGCCTTACATACGATCACACCAATGTCCGATCGTTTAGAACGCGATGACGTACGACGGGACTAGAAAAAGGAAGTTCAATAGCCAGTAGCCAATAGCCGCCCTTGCGTTGTTTTTGGTCCGTCGGAACAGCATACAGACGAACGGTTTTCCCGACAGGAACTGAGTATATCGGAAAGATTTGAAAAATGTTCTATTTGTAGGTCCGTCAGAATTTTCGAAAGTTAAGGCCAATGAAGCCCACAAACGATCGGAATGTCCGACGGAATGATTCCGTCAGACCTTTTCTGCCAGAAAGTCCGATCGTGTGTACGCGGCATTGGAGGTGCCTCTCTTCTCTTTAATAGACATGTGCTTTCGTTTTTGTCCGAATGCATTTTCGTCCGAATTTCGGGTATTTTTGTTATCGTCTTTAACAAACGATAACGAACGCGCAGAATCCGAAAAACCGAAAGGTGTGACATAAAGAAATGCTTTATTTTCGTTTTCGTTGCGTCAACAGTTCGATATAAATAGGAGATTCGACATGACGCTGACAATAGTGATCTGTGTCCATCGAACCTGTGGCCCAATGTGCCTAACCTTAGCTCTATTAGTCCAAGATTATTCTACATAGAGATAAAAGATTCGACATTATAGGGAGAAAAGATTTGACGTTATAGAGACAATAGCAAAAAAGGTCGAATGTGCCTAATCTAACTCTATTAGTCCAAGATTATTCTACATAGAGAGAAAAGACTCAACATAAAAAGAAAAGATTTGACATAGAGAGAAAAGATTCGAAATTATAGAGAGAAAAGATTCGACTTTAAAGAGAGAAAAGATGCATTTTTTAAGGAAAGAAACTAAATAAAAACGTAAAAGTAACTAAATAAATTTATTTTTCGGACGAAAACGAAATTCCGAAACAAAATATTTCAGTGTGCGCATGTCTACTCTTTAATACTTTGGAACTCCTGCTGGATTTTGCTTCTAATCCCCTTGTGGAGTCTTCCATTTGTGGATGGACATTTTATGGTTACACAACCTGATCACATCGCTATAATCTTTTTATATGGACTATAAACTGAAGGACCTAGGAATAAATGTTTGTGGAACAAATCATTTGAGTTTCCATTATTTCTTATGGGGAAATTCGCTTTGATATCTGAGTGCTTTGGATTACAAACATGTTCCTGGAACGAATTATGCAATCCAAGGTTTTACTATATGCTCGAAGATCTGGCCTTTCCTGACACTTTTTGTTTACAGGTGTAGCAGGTACCTCTCTGGGCTGATTGAACCCATGAGGGAGAGAGGTGACTGCCAGGAGCTGTGTGGGCTTTTTCACCCGCCTTCCTTTTCTCTCACACACACAGAGACACACAGAACTGCTTGCTCTGTAGCCTCCCCATTGGAAGAGACAGACAGCCAATCACCAGGAAAATGCAGCAAAGTAAAATGCAGCAAAGCATTGTGGGAGATGTAGTCTGGAGGAGGGAATGACTCTGTTAGCTGGATCAGCACTGAACTACAATTCAGACAATGCAAAGCGGGCAGCACTGAATGCTGGGAGCAGTAATAAATGGACCGGCGCGCCGCGGCGCGGCCATCTTTCAGTCTCTTTGGGCACCATTCAAATACTGTCAGGAGGAGGTCTGTGTGTGTGACCAGGAATGAGAGACTGCGGCCTATACAGCGGAGAGCGGATCACTCGCCTCTGAGGGATCCTGGAGGACAGCCATGCTATTCTGGCAAGTGGACCAGCCTGCGCTTCAGAGTAACTGGAAGCCACCTGCACTTCAGTCGATAGGGAGTGGCAGCACGGCATGGCGGCACCATCTTCACCAGACGGAGGCACCAGGAGGGGATTCAGGACGGAGCCTCACAGCCATTGGAGTCCATTGTGGTGAGAGGGCACCTGCCCATTCCAGTAGAGATTCATGCCTCCCAACTTTTTGAGATGTGAATGAGGGACACCTATCAGCAAAAGCATGCAGGCATAGGGAACAACCCCCTGCCACGCCCCCTTAAAGGAAAATTGTACAGAAAAAAATTGTAAGAAAAACAAGATTGGTTGAACCCACAATTAGGGCTGAAACAACGAATCGATTAATCGACAACTAATCGATTATTAAATTAATCGATTACTATTTTCATAATCGAATAATCAGCCAGTAACATAACAGGGTTAAAAAAACTAAAATGAGCCCTTCATAGTACAAAAAGAGCAAATAATCGCTACTGTAACTATGCTTTTTTTTAGCCGCTGTATATTTGGAAAGGGTCAGGGACTTTTTTTTAACACAAAACGTTGCTTTTTTTGGTTCAATATACTTCAATGGAGAAGCTGCAGAAAAGCGTGTAATGCGTTTTTGCAGCAATTTGTGTTTTTTAATCTGCCCAACAACAAATTGTCCAAAAAAAATTTCAAAATCTCATGCGCAAAAAATCAAAACGCACAGCAAAAAGCACTGCAGAAACAGATCAAAAGCAAATTGCATAGGTGTGCACCGAGCCTTATGCTGGCCACATGGATCAATTTTCAGACGAGAATATTCATTGCGAAAAATCTTTGTACAGAGATGAAAGAATTTTTCATTTCATGAAATTTTCACTTGTTTTTAACATTCTGTTTTTAAAACGAATGTAATTTCTGAGCAAAAACCACATCCACTGTCTGAAAATTCCTTTGACCAAGACGTTTTCTACTATTTCCAAATTTTCCCATCACTGTGGTTGAAAATGAACGTCGATTTGACCCCACTAACGATTAGAAAATCGACCGAACGTTCTTAAAATGACATTTTTTTTTTGAAGGAAGACATTGTTTGTTTGTTTTTTAAATTAAAAAAAAATGATCTCTGAGTCTGATGATATTTACCAGATTCCCCCTTTAATATACTGTTAGAGGATATATACTGTATATACTATCTCTCCTCTAATAGTATATACAGTATATGTCCTCGAATAGTATATACAGTATATGTCCTCGAATAGTATATACAGTATATGTCCTCGAATAGTATATACAGTATATGTCCTCGAATAGTATATACAGTATATGTCCTCGAATAGTATATACAGTATATGTCCTCTAATAGCATATACAGTATATATCTCTTCTGTCTGTTATTCTCAGAGTGGATTAGATATTTTGCTCCCTAACCATATAGTTTGTTATTTACATTTACTACTGCATAGAGATATTTAAGAATAATGCCCCATACACACGGTCGGATTTTCCGATGGAAAATGTCCGATCGGAGCATGTTGTCGGAAATTCCGACCGTGTGTGGGCTCCATCGGACATTTTCCATCGGATTTTCCGACACACAAAGTTGGAGAGCAGGAGATAAAATTTTCCGACAACAAAATCCGTTGTCGGAAATTCCGATCGTGTGTACACAAATCCGACGGACAAAGTGCCACGCATGCTCAGAATAAATAAAGAGATGAAAGCTATTGGCCACTGCCCCGTTTATAGTCCCGACGTACGTGTTTTACGTCACCGCGTTCAGAATGATCGGATTTTCCGACAACTTTGTGTGACCGTGTGTATGCAAGACAAGTTTGAGCCAACATCCGTCTGAAAAAATCCTAGGATTTTGTTGTCGGAATGTCCGAACAAAGTCCGACCGTGTGTACGCCCTATAAATTGCCTTTTTTTTAAACTTTACATATTAACTAAATTATACACCACACTTTTTTTTTAAAGGTTATTAATCGATTAATCATAATAATAATCGGCCAACTAATCGATTCTGAAAATAATCGGTAGTTGCAGCCCTACCCACAAGTGATTTTTTTTACCACTACTATTCCTTTATATTGGCTTTTGGAATTTACAAATGCAGCAATTTAGAAATCAGATGAAAGGTTTCGTGCTGAAAACACTTTTTGATAGATAAAAAGTGCATTTTAAAAACACCTGTACAGATCAGACCAAAATGAGGGACAAATGAGGAGGAATGAGGGACAGAGGGACATTTGCTCCAAATCAGGGACAGTTGGGAGCTCTGGAGATTACAGCATTGCTGAGCGAGTTCTTCCTACAAGACTGCTGGTGAGACTTGTAGTTCCACGGAGGTGAATCTACTTCTTCACAGGCATCATACAGCTGGACTTTGGATCCTCGTCTGTCTCCCCTGCGCTGTAAGGTCAGTACTGTATTACACTCACATATAAGGAGGAATCTACAAGTGGTGATATTTCTTCAGTTGAGCTGTCATCAGAATATCTTCTGTTCTACAGTTATTTTCTTTTCCTTTGTCTTTGTGGATTACAAATACTGCAGTTTAAACATCAGGCTAGCTGAAGATATCCGGAGTTGAAAGAACATTCGCCACCCTTTCCTTTTACTAAGCTCTGCTGCTCTATAGGCGCTCTATAGGCGAGGGTTGATTAAAGTATTACAACCTAGGGGGAGCCATTTTATCGGGGCAATCTAAATACTTTGCACTGTGTTATTATGTTGTGTTCATTTATGCTGGTCTGTGTGCCGAGGACTCAGGGGACGGATATCCAATACATGCCTTGAGGGTTTTGGATATTCACCTCCCTGTGTACCTGTTCACATATACCTTTTCAGGTATTGAAGGTACACATTCTGTATATTGGAAATTAAGTGATATTTTCCTTTCAGTCATAACTTGTGTGTACATGCCATTTTATTATGTCTATTCTTTATCTCAAGTAAACATTTCTGAGTGGTTGATTGATAATCTGAGTGCTTCATTGATATTGTCTGAGTCTCTATTTACTGCCACAGCTGGTGACCTGATGGAACCCAGGGCCACGGTAAATATACTTCACGGTTTATCATTACTGTGTCTTCTTTCTATTGCTGGGTTCCGCACTAATATGATCAAGTCGGTGTGGCAGAGGGGTTGGGCCCCGTTCTTGGAGTTGACAGGCAGAGTACAGAACCAAACATACAATAAGCGGCTCCTCTAGCGCTACACAAGTTTAACCCCTTCCCGCCAAGCGTACGCAGATGTGCGTACTCGGCTTTCGGGGGTTACGCCGGGATGTTGCCCGCAGCTGCATCGTTTTTTAGAGCCGGCGATCAGCTTTTCAGGTATAACAACCGATGCGGCTAAAAGCCGCTCGGCTGTTATACCGGAAGAGAAGGAGGGGACGTTCCCCCCTCCCGCCGCCTCCCGCCGCTCTTACCAGGCCTGCCGTTCCACCGGGAGGCCCGATCACCAATCCACCACCTCCGGCGGCTAGGGATACACTGGAACGAAGCCGTAAGCGGCTTCGTTCCAACCTCCTAATTGTAAACACAGAAGCAACGTCATGAGGTCACTTCCCGTTGACTCGGCTGCCAATAGCGCCGGTTTTAAAAAAATATACAGTATTCAGAATCGCCAAAAATGGCGATCTGAATACTTTGAAGTGCAAAGGAGGGATCGGGGTAAAGAGTACCTGTCACCACCTATTACTGTCACTGTATTACCTATTATTACCTATTACTGTTTACACATTACACATCACATTTAAAAAAAAAACAAAAAACAATTTGTTAATATAAAAATAAATAAAATAAATAAGAAAAAAAACATTTTTTTAAAGCGCCCCCCGTCCCCGCGAGCTCGCGCAGCAAAGAAAACGCATACAGAAGTCGCGCCCGCATATGTAAACGGTGTTCAAATCACACATGTGAGGTATCGCCGCGATCGTCAGAGCGAGAGCAATAATTCTAGCACTAGACCTCCTCTGTAACTCTAACCTGATAACCGTAAAAAAAAATTTTAAAGCGTCGCCTATGGAGATTTTAAGGTACCGTAGTTTGTCGCCATTCCACGAGTGCGTGCAATTATAAAGTGTGACATGTTTGGTATCTATTTACGCGGCGTAACATCATCTTTCACATTATACGTAAAAATTGGGCTAACTTCACTGTTTGGTATTTTTTAAAATTCATGAAAGTGTCCCTTTTCCCAAAAAGTTGCGTTTAAAACACCGCTGCATAAATACCGTGTGACATAAAAATTTGCAACAATCTCCATTTTATTCTCTAGATTCTCTGCTAAAAAAAAATTATATAATGTTTGGGGGCTCTAAGTAATTTTCTAGCAAAAAATACGGATTTTAATTTGTAAACACCAAATGTCAAAAATAGGCTTAGTCATGAAAGGGTTAAATCAGTATTTTTTGCTAGAAATTACTTAAAATCCCTAAACATTATATATTTTTTTTTTTTAGCAGAGACCATATAGAATAAAATGGCGATTGTTGCAATATTTTAGGTCGCACTGTATTTGGCAGCAGTTTTTTAAATGTAATTTTTGGGAAAATGTACACTTTAATGAATAAAAAAAACCCCCCACAATATATACCCCAATTTTTTTGGTAAAGTATAAAAGATGATGTTTAGATAGATACCTAAAATGTCACGTTTTATAATTGCGCACGCTCATGGAATGGTGACAAACAAAGATGCTTAAAAATCTCCATAGGCGACGCTTTAAACTTTTCTTACAGGTGACCAGTTTAGATTTACAGAGGAGGTCTAGCGCTAGAATTATCGCTCTCGCTCGAACGTTTGTGGAGATACCTCACATGCGTGGTACCAACACCGTTTACATATGCGGGCGCGACTTAAGTATGTGTTCGCTTCTGTGCGCGACCACGGAGGGATGGGGTTCTTTTTTTTTAATTATTATTTATTTTATTTTATTTTTTTACACTCTCTTTATTTTTTTTTAATCACTTTTATTCCTTTTACAAGGAACGTAAATATCTCTTGCAATAAAAATAGCCAATGACAGGTCCTCTTTATGGAGAGATCTGAGCTCTACAAGACCCCCAAATCTCTTCTTTACCTTCAACCACTTGCCGACCAGCCGCCGTCGTTACACGGCGGGTCGGCACGTTCCCAGACTGCATTAGGAGCCATAGCAGACGCGCGTGCCACAGTGGGGGGGGGGACCAGATGCGTGTGGCTGGCTGGCTGGCCTGTGATGTACGCCAGCCACCTGCGATCGAGAGCCAGAACGGGGATCTGTCAATGTAAACAGACAGATCCCCGTTCTGACAGGGAAGTAGAGAGAGATCTGCTGTTTCTTGTGATCTGGAACAGCGATCGCTCTCCTCCTCCAGTCACTATACTCCCCCCCACACAGTTAGAAACACCTCACAGGGAATACCTAACCCCTTGATCGCCCCCTAGTGTTAACCCCTTCCCTGCCAGTGACATTTATACAGTAATCAGTGAATTTTTATAGCTCTAATCGCTGTATAAATGTCACTGGTCCCAAAAAAGTGTCAAAAGGGTCCGATCTGTCCACCGCAATGTCGCAGTCCCGCTAAAAATCGCTGCTTACTGCCAATACTAGTAAAAATAAAATAAATAATAAAAATGCCATAAATATATGCCCTATTTTGTATAACTTTTGCGCAAACCAATCAATATACACTTATTGTGATTTTTTTTTTTTTTACCAAAAATATGTAGAAGAATATATCCTAAACTGATGAAGAAATTAGTTTCTTTACATTTTTGGGATATTTATTATAGCAAAAAGTAAAAAATATTGTTTTTTTTTTCAAAATCGTTGCTCTTTTTTTGTTTATAGCGCAAAAAATTAAAACTGCAGAGGTGATCAAATACCACCAAAAGAAAGCTCTATTTGTGGGGAAAAAAGGACGACAATTTTGTTTGGGTACAGCATCGCACGACTGCGCAATTGTCAGTTAAAGCGATGCAGTGCCGTATCGCAAAAAATGGCCTGGTCATTACGCCACCCCCCTATATGACTAATGGATAGATTCATGCATTGCCACCCCCTATTCAGGCATCCAGCCCCTTTTCGAATGCCGGGCACATGAATTACAGCGGCGGGGTGTTTTTTTAAGCACCTGATTAGAGCCGTAGGCTCTAATAGGCTTCAAAATAGGGTGGGCCCGGAGCGCAGAGCATTGCGCTCTGAGTCCACCCAGATGTGTTAGAAAAGCAAATGAATATTTGCTTTTCTAACAGGGAATTGCCTCTCCACCAACCTGGAAGCGCGGGTCTAATACCCGTCACCTGATTGGCTAGTCTAACAGAACAGAAGAAGAGAGAAGGGGAAAGCATGGGGGACAAAGGATCCATCCCACAGCTGCCGCTGTCATCCGCTGCCTGACCCGCCACCAAGATGGGGTAAGTGCTGGGCAGACAGCAGGCGGGAGGGTGTTACAATGCTGCATTTGATGGGCACAAGTGGCTGCATTTTAGGGGACAAAAGTGGCTGCATTTGATGGTGCACAAGTGGCTGCATTTGATGGGCACAAGTGGCTGCATTTGATGGGCACAAGTGGCTGCGTGCATATGATGGGCACAAGTGGTTGCATATGATGGGCACAAGTGGTTGCATATGATGGGCACAAGTGGCTGCATTTGATGGGCACAAGTGGCTGCATATGATGGGCACAAGTGGCTGCATATGATGAGCACAAGTGGCTGCATATGATGGGCACAAGTGGTTGCATATGATGGGCACAAGTGGCTGCATTTTATGGTACAAAAGTGGCTGCATTTGATGGGGCACAAGTGGCTGCATTTAATGGGCACAAGTGGCTGCATTTGATGGGCACAAGTGGCTGCATATGATGGGCACAAGTGGCTGCATTTGATGGGCACAAGTGACTGCATTTGATGGGGCACAAGTGGCTGCATTTGATGGGCACAAGTGGCTGCATATGATGGGCACAAGTGGCTGCATATGATGGGCACAAGTGGCTGCATATAATGGGCACAATGGCTGCATTTGATGGGCACAAGTGGCTGCATTTGATGGGGCACAAGTGGCATATGTGGCTGCATTTGATGGGCACAAGTGGCTGCATTTGATGGGGCACAAGTGGCTGCATATGATGGGCACAAGTGGCTGCATATGATGGGCACAATGGCTGCAATTGATGGCACAGTGGTTGCATTTGATGGGCACAGTGGCTGCATTTGATGGGCACAGTGATGCCACAATTGATGAGGTTTTTTTATCAGTATTTTTCCGTTTGTTTGCGCCCCCCCCCCCCCCCCCCCCCAAAAAAAATGTGAGCACCAGCCGCCACTGGACACTGTGATTGGGGAAACTGATGTAAGGAGGCATTGTGATGGAGACACTTGATGTACAGTATATGGGCACATATGGGGAAACCTGATGTATATGGGCACTGTGATAGGGGAACATGATATGAGGGGGGCACGGTGATAGGGGAACATGATATAAGGGGGGGGGAGACTGTGATGGGGACACCTGATGCAGGCTGATAGGGGCCTCAGTGCATTACTTTGCCCAGGGGCCCACAATGCTATTAGAATGGCACTGGGCTGCCTAACCTGCAGAAACACAGAGAAAGAAGTCTCTGACCCTATATATATATATATTTTTTTTAATGGAGTGGCTTGGCATGCACAAAAACACAGTGCTGGTCCTGATGCGTGGGGAATCGGGATGCCATCAGGAATTAATAGCACCCCCATGCGTCTGCTAAAAAGAAACGCGTTTGCCTGCTTTAATCAGCTGCTGAAGATGCTTTAAAAAAAAACAGAGGGTGTAATATTACTTTCATGTTAGCTATTGGATGTTATTAATTGTTAGCAGTTTTTCTGTTACCATCCAAAACAAAATGTTTATAAATTCCAATACAATTTCGTACAACAAACAAATCCAGTTTCTTCAAAGCAAACAAAGCCCATTGCTACTGCCTGGCCACTGGATGGCGCTGTGACATTGACCAATCTTATCTCCTTGGAGCAAACAAAAGATAGGCAAATAGATATTATACAGGCCAAAGGGACATGGGGGGGCAATCAAAGAGTCCAGAGAGGACAAGTGGTCCCTCTTCGCCCACCACAACAACAGCCACTTTAGTATTGGTAATTGGATTCAGCAGAGCATGTGTGGCACTTAAATCATTTCCTCTATTCAATAGTAAAGGAAAGGATGGGCCCCTTGAAGAAGAAAGGTTTCTGTGTTATCACAAACATCTGAGAGCGCTGCGGAGGGGCTCATTATCACCCCCCGGAAAGTCAAACATGTACAAGGCTGACTGCAAGGTGTAATGTTTGTTTTTTCATATTGTAGAAATGCCCAATAACTTCAATTGATTGATGAATTTGAGATCAATTACTGAGCCTTGCATAACAGCAATAGAGAGAGACACTATAGAAGAGGTGCTGGAAAAAGGGGCCTGTCTTGTGAGGAAGGATAGAGGGGTCTGTGATGAGGGAAAGCATAATAAGTAGGAATAGTAAGGGGAGGATAGAGGGGTCTGTGATGAGGGAAAGCATAATAAGTAGGAGTAGTAAGGGGAGGATAGAGGGGTCTGTGATGAGGGAAAGCATAATAAGTAGGAGTAGTAAGGGGGGGATAGAGGGGTCTGTATTGAGGAAAAGGGTAATAAGTAGGAGTATTAGTGAGGTCTTCAGCGAGGGCCAAGATAATAGGGGTTTGTAGTGAGGATGAAAGGGTCTGTAGAGAAGGTTTGGATATGGGGGTCTTTAGCAATGGGAAGGATAGGGATCTGTAGAGAGGAGTATAGAGGTCTGTAGCGATAGACAGGATGGGGGTCTGTAGTGAGAAGGATAGAGGAGGGTGGGTGTGGAGGGGGGTCTGTAGTGAGGAAGGTGGTGTTGGGTTGGTCTGCATTGAGGGTCAGGGTAGAGGGTCTATAGAGAAGGGCCACATATGGGGGTCTGTAGGGATGGATAAAATGGGGGTCTGTAGAAAGGGGAAGGACATAGGGGTCTCTAGTGAGGGGGGGGGGACTGTAGTGAGGAGAATGGTGGGGTCTGTAGAGAAGAGTCAGATATATAGGGGTCTGTAGTGAGGAGGGTGGTGGGGTCTGTAGAGAAGAGTCAGATATAGGGTCTGTAGAGAAGAGTCAGATATAGGGTCTGTAGTGGGGGGGTTGTGGGGTCTGTAGTGAGGAGGGTGGTGGGGTCTGTAGAGAAGAGTCAGATATAGGGTCTGTAGTGAGGGGGGTGATTGGGTATGTAGGGAGAGGGTTGAGGGGTCTGTAGTGAGGGGAGGTGGTGGAGTCTGAAGTGAGGAGGGTGGTGGGGTCTGTAGAGAAGGGTCAGATATAGGGGTCTTTAGTGAGGGGAGGTGGTGGGGTCTATAGTGGGGGGGGGCCTGTAGTGAGGGGAGGTGGTGGGATCTGTAGTGATGGACATGATGGGGGTCTGTGAAGTTGGAAGTAATGAAGGGGTCTCTGTGGGAATATACTGAGCACGTGTAGAGGGGGTGAGAAGAATAAGAGTTTCTTTCATGCTTCCTCCCCACCTTTCTGTGTACAAGGGGAGGGGCCACCAATCATTACATGCACACACATAGAGAGAGGGAAGGACCTTTAAATCCTCTAACAGTCTGCAGCCAGCTACTGGAACTCATCGCCTGTCCTCTCCTCTCTCTCTTCTGCAGTCTAGTATATTCTGTTTCTCAAGTTTGGAGAAGAAGCAACTTTGTAACCAGGTGAGACTCCACTCCTGTGCGACCTGTCAGTGCTGGGGGGGGGGGGGGGGGGGTAGAGATATTTGGATTATAATAAAGTTATATTGTATCTCTCTGTGTATGGGGATACTGAGGATGAAGAGTTTACAATGTAAAAATAATCATCTTCAGATCTCATCACATCTACACACATATCTGATGTATTGTGTATATAGGAGTATATTTTATTTATTTCAGGTACGTATATATTCCCCTATATACTGCAGAACCCCATGTTGCTGAGTAAGTGACATGTGTCCATGTATGAGGGATTGTGGGCTGAAGAGTCCATGGCGGGCTAATAACAGGAACTCATAGTGTATGTAACTCTGTTGGTTGTAGATCTGGATATACATGAATCTAATTGGTGAGTTGTAAAAAATGTTCTTGATCCTGAGGAAATATGTCCTCATACATTACCAATAATGAATACAATTCTGCAGAAGCCATTCAGTCTATTTCTGGTAGTGAAGTTCAGGTTTTACTGGAAGTCATGGTCATGCTTTGACTATATTTCTGTGTTGATAGATCTGATTGTATCTTCCTTACAGTAACCTTTACATTTCAAAAAACATTTGTAGAATTCTCCCCATTATTTCTCTGTGTAAACCTCTCTATTGTGTCTCTCAGTCTCATTCTCTTTTGCTTTCTTTCTCTATCTCCTTCTCTCTCTTTGTCTTTTTCTATCTCTCTTTCTTTCTATCTGCCTATTTTTATCTTTCTTTTTATCTCTTTCTAACCCCCTCTCTATTTGTATCCATCTCTCTTTTCTCTATCCTTTTCCCTCTCTATTTCTATCTCCCTCTTTTTATCTCTTTCTTTCTCTCTCTCTCTCTCCCACTATCTTTTTACTTATGTCTCTCTCTTTCAATGCCCATCTTTTTATCTCTCTCTTTCTATATCTTTTTTTTTTCTTCTCTCTCTTTGTCTATTTCTTTGTTAAATTTCTGTTTCTTAAATTTTTCAGTAAAATTACCGGTGTGCATTAAAACAAAACAACAAAAGGAGGACAAAACAAAAACTATAACCCCCCTCCCCAGAACAACAGATATTTTTGCCTAGACAGATAAAAGCATTGCTTGAAACTCCAGCCGGAGGTGGACACATTAATATGAGGTTCAATCAATGCATTGACTAAATTCGACAAGGTTTGGGGGGGGGGGGGGGGTGATTGGTTAGCTTCTATGGACACGGCATCAGATTAACTTGAGGAAGGCAATAGCTACTGATCCTGGATATAAAATGCAAGAGGAAATGTAAAGGGGGTATTGATGAGATGATTATAGATTGACTAGCAATTGATGTACTGATCATTCTGGAGTGGGGAATGGTTCTCTCCTAAGTAGATCTTCATTTCTCCAGATGTGGGGGGCCGCAGTACTACCATTATCCGGCAGAGCTGCGCAGGGTGTCATAAAACTAGCCCACTGGGTCAATACCCAGTGGGCTAGTTTTATGACACCCTGCGCAGCTCTATCTTCCTTTTTCTCTCTTTCTAAACCCTTATCTATCTATCTATCTATCTATCTATCTATCTATCTATCTATCTATCTATCTATCTATCTATCTATCTATCTATCTATCTATCTATCTATCTATCTATCTACCTCTCCCTTTCTCTCTCCATTTCTATCTCCCTCTTTTTATCTTCCCCCCTCCTCTTTCTCTCTATCTATCTATCTCCCTCTCTCTCTTTCGCTCTCCATTTCTATCTCCCTCTTTTTATTTCTCTTTTTGTTTCTCTTTATCCCCCTCTTATCTCTCTCCCCCCACTATCTTTCTATCTATACCTCTCTCTTTCTATGACCATCTTTCTCTCTCTATATATATCTATTTATCTCTCCCCTCTTTTTCTCCCTCTTTCTATCTATCTCTCTTTCCCTATCTCTTCATCTCTCCCCTCTCTCTCTTTCTATCTCTCTTTGTATATCTTTTTATTTCTCCCCTCTCTTTCTATCTATCTCTCTTTCCATATCTTTTTATCTCTCCCCTCTCTTTCTATCTATCTCTCTTTCTATATCTCTTTGTCTCTCCCCACTCTCTCTCTTTCTATATCTTTTTATCTCTCCCCTCTCTCTTTATCTATCTATCTATCTATCTATCTATCTATCTATCTATCTATCTATCTATCTATCTATCTATCTATCTATCTATCTATCTATCTACCTCTCCCTTTCTCTCTCTCCATTTCTATCTCCCTCTTTTTATCTTTCTCTCCCCCCCCCCCCACCCTCTTTCTCTCTATCTATCTATCTCCCTCTCTCTCTTTCGCTCTCCATTTCTATCTCCCTCTTTTTATTTCTCTTTTTGTTTCTCTTTATCTCCCTCTTATCTCTCTCCCCCCACTATCTTTCTATCTATGCCTCTCTCTTTCTATGACCATATTTCTCTCTCTATATATATATCTATTTATCTCTCCCCTCTCTCTCTTTCTCCCTCTTTCTATCTATCTCTCTTCCCCCATCTCTTCATCTCTCCCCTCTCTCTCTTTCTATCTCTCTTTCCATATCTCTATCTCTCCCCTCTCTCTCTTTCTATTTATCTCTCTTTCCATATCTTTTTATCTCTCCCCTCTCTCTCTTTCTATCTATCTCTCTTTCCATATCTCTTTATCTCTCCCCACTCTCTCTTTCTCCCTCTTTCTATTTATCTCTCTTTCCCTATCTCTTCATCTCTCCCCTCTCTCTCTTTCTATCCCTCTTTGTATATCTTTTTATTTATCCCCTCTCTCTCTTTCTATCTATCTCTCTTTGTATATCTTTTTATCTATCCCCTCTCTCTCTTTCTATCTATCTCTCTTTCCATATCTCTTTATCTCTCCCCTCTCTCTCTTTCTATTTATCTCTCTTTCCATATCCCTTTATCTCTCCCCTCTCTCTCTTTCTATCTATCTCTCTTTCTATATCTCTTTGTCTCTCCCCTCTCTCTCTCTCTTTCTATATCTTTTTATCTCTCCCTCTCTCTCTATCTATCTATCTATCTATCTATCTATCTATCTATCTATCTATCTATCTATCTATCTATCTATCTATCTTTCTTTCTTTCTTTCTTTCTTTCTTTCTTTCTTTCTTTCTTTCTCTCTCTCTCTCTTTCCCCCATACACTCAATTTCAATTGAATTTCTTCATTGGTATTGGTGTCTTGCTGAGATATTTGAGTTTGAAAATATTCTAAGAATTTGTGATATAAGAAATTGTCAATACCAATAATTGACAAAATTGACAATAATACTGTCGATCATTAATAATTATTCTGGGCAGACCTCCATGGATTCCTCTTTGTATAATCTGAACATTTCTCAATCTGTCACTTCAATAACTGGATTATTGGCAATTGGACAAAGATATAATCTAATTAATGGAATATGAAGGAGATTAGGCTCCCTATAATCTTCAGGACAGATTATCAGGTTGTTGGAGCTGAAAATTCTTTGATGGGTTTATTCTCCACCGCAGTCTAAGCTCAGTGATTGGGACAGAACTCTTCATCAGACAGCTGAAACAATTATAAAAATTGGTCGTTCTACCTGAAGTGGGTTTTTTTTCTTTATTTCTGTGGCAATAATTTCCCATCATATGGAATCATTGTTCCAAAGTAGTCTTGTGATTTCAGAAATCTTCTGATATTTTCAGTTAATAGGTATTTGCAGTATGTCACAAAAGTGAGTACGCCCCTCACATTTTTGTAAATATTTTCTTCTATCTTTTCATGTGACAACACTGAAGAAATGACACTTTGCTACAATGTAAAGTAGTGAGTGTACAGCTTGTATAACAGTGTAGCTTTGCTGTCCGTTCAAATTAACTTAACACACAGCCATTAATGTCTAAACCGCTGGCAACAAAAGTGAGTACACTCCTAAGTGAAAATGTCCCAATTGGGCCCAATTAGCCATTTTCCCTCCCCGGTGTCATGTGACTCGTTAGTGTTACAAGGTCTCAGGTGTGAATGGGGAGCAGGTGTGTTAAATTTTGTGTTATCGCTCTCACTCTCTCATACTGGTCACTGGAAGTTCAACATGGCACCTCATGGCAAAGAACTCTCCGAGAATCTGAAAAAAAAAAGAATTGTTGCTCTACATCAAGATGGCCTAGGCTATAAGAAGATTGGCATGACAATAAAACAGAAATAAATGCTGGACAGCCGCACTCGTAGGTTTGCTTCGTTTATTCAAAAGATTCACATCAAAATGACAGCAGACAGAAGAAGAGCTGATGTTTCGCACTAACGTTAGTGCGAAATGTCAGCTCTTCTCCTGTCATTTTGATTTTGATGTGAATCTTTTGAATAAACAAAGCAAACCTAGGAGTGCGGCTGTCCAGCATTTATTTCTGTTTTATTGCTACTAGCAATAGCCAGCACCGACAACCTCCAAACCAAGAAAGATTTACCTCTTGCCTGTCAAATCCTCCTGGAACGGTGATAACTCTCTAAGATTGGCATGACCCTGAAACTGAGCTGCAGCATGGTGGCCAAGACCATACAGTGGTTTAACAGGACAGGTTCCACTCAGAACAGGCCTCGCCATGGTCCACCAAAGAAGTTAAGTGCAAATGCTCAGCATCATATGAGTGCTGCCAGCATTGCTGAAGAGGTTGAAGGGGTCAGCCTGTCAGTGCTCAGACCATACGCCGCACGCTGCATCAAATTGGTCTGCATGGCTGTCGTTCCAGAAGGAAGCCTCTTTTAAAGATGATGCACAAGAAAGCCCGCAAACAGTTTGTGAAGACAAGCAGACTAAGGACATGGATTACTGGAACCATGTCCTGTGGTCTGATGAGACCAAGATAAACGTATTTGGTTCAGATGGTGACAAGTGTGTGTGGCGGCAACCAGGTGAGGAGTACAAAGACAAGTGTGTCTTGCCTACAGTCAAGCATGGTGGTGGGAATGTCATGGTCTGGGGCTGCACTGGGGAGCTACAGATCATTGGGGGAACCATGAATGCCAACATGTACTGTGACATACTGAAGCAGAGCATGATCCCCTCCCTTCAGAGACTGGGCCGCAGGGCAGTATTCCAACATGATAACCACCCCAAACACACCTCCAAGACCACCACTGCCTTGCTAAAGAAGCTGAGGGTAAAGGTGATGGACTGGCCAAGCATGTCTCCAGACCTAAACTCTATTGATCATCTGTGGGGCATCCTCAAACGGAAGTTGGAGGAGCGCAAGGTCTCTAACATCCACCAGCTCTGTGATGTCATCATGGAGGAGGGGAAGAGGACTCCAGTGACAACCTGTGAAGCTCTGGTGACCTCCATGTCCAAGAGGGTTAAGGCAGTGCTGGAAAATATTGATGGCCACACAAAATATTGACACTTTGGGCCAAATTTGGACATTTTCTCTTAGGGGTGTACTCACTTTTGTTGCCAGCGGTTTAGACATTAATGGCTGTGTGTTGAGTTATTTTGAGGGGACAGCAAATTTACACTGTTATACAAGCTGTACACTCACTACTTTACATTGTAGCAAAGTGTCATTTCTTCAGTGTTGTCACATGAAAAGATAGAAGAAAATATTTACAAAAATGTGAGAGGTGTACTCACTTTTGTGAGATAATGTATGTGGAGGCCATCACTTTCCATGTATTTGTAATACAATATATTGTTGTGTGTATAGGATCTTGGCTCAGTATGGAGGGGTATATATCTATCTCAGATACATTGTATGGTATTTATATTGTGCTGTTATGGCTTAGAAAAGCCTTTTTTCAACCTTTTTATTTCAGAGGAAGCTTTGAAAAAAAAATTCAGATCTCAGGGAACACTTGCTAAAATGAACTCATCATTGGTCACTGGGAAAATGCCTCTTACATTGATGGTCAGTGGGAAGTATGCCCATCTTACAGTGGTGGTCAGAATGCCACCCTTACAAATGACTAAAAAGATCTTCGGTGTTATCTTGCTGGATCTGTCAAGTGGTGTTAGAACTAGAACAATGCAGGTACCATCAGATGGAAGGTTAATCATCCACATCTCAAGGAACCCCTAGCAACCAGAGGAACCTGAGGGTTCCATGGAACTCTGGTTGAAAATGGCTGGTTTAGAGCCTGAAGCAGATTTGTTTTGTATATTTAGTTCTTGGGAATAATGATACATCAGTACATCTGAGAGGGTTCCATTCATGAAGGTTATGGATGGTAGAGCTCAGTCCAGTTGAATGTGATGACTACTAGTGATACATCAGTGCAGTTGTATTTCAATTACAACTGTATGTATGCCAATGACTTCATTTATTGGTAATTAATTATCAGTACAAGCACACCAAATACTTCAAGAATCATAGGAATGTCTGTCAAAGATCACTGAAAGTGCAGAGACTTGGATCAACAGCAACACAAGGAATGGATATTGTACATTAATTCCTACCCTGTTTCCCCGAAAATAAGACCTAGCGTGATTGTCGGTGATGGCTGCAATATAAGCCCTACCCCCCAAATAAGCCCTAGTTAAAGTCCTTGTAGGTCTTACTTTGAGGGTAGGGCTTATTTTTGGGGAAACAGGGTAGGGCTTATTTGGGGGGTAGGGCTTATATTGCAGCCATCACCGACAATCACGCTAGGTCTTATTTTTGGGGAAACAGGGTATATGAATGTGCAGAATGAGAGGACAATACAAGGCAGATCACCCAACTGGTGTCAGGAGGAGGCAAAAGACAAATGAGGTCTCTAAAAAATCAAGGTTTGGGGGTGAAACCTTCAGAGTACTAGAGGTCCCTCCCGATGAAGGGGTTCTCCACAAAAGGTTGAGGGTGCTTTCAACATTTCAGGACAAACCTCTTCATCAGGAGAGACCAGAGACCTTATACCTTATTTAATTTGATAACTGTATGTATACTATATAACTGAACATCTGTGGATGCCCGATCATCTCCATGAGCTTGCTGTCCCATTCCGGTACCATGGCCATAAAATCAAAAACACAGCCATGCAATCTCCATTGACAAACATCAGCATACAAAGACATTGTAGGCAATTGTACTCTTCCAACCTGGTGGTAACAGTTTGGTGAAGACCGTTTCTGTTCCACCATGACTGTGCCCTGTGTACAAAGCCAGCTCCATCGAGTCATGGTTTTACCAGTTTGGTGTGGAGGAACTCAACTGTCCTGCACAGAGTCCTGACCTCATTCTTACTGAACACAGCTTTGGGATAAATTGGAACAAGACCTCACAAATAGACACAAATTACCACAGACACACTCCAAAATTCATGTAAAGTCTTCTCGGAAGAGTGGCGGATGTTAAATCCACAAAGGAGGCAACTCCATATTAATGGTCATGGTGGTGGTGATGGTGGGGGGGGGGGGGGGTGGGATGACTCCATGTTAATGTCCTTGGTGAGGGGTAACTCAATATTTATCACCATGGTGGGTGAAAACTCCATATTAATGGCATAAGTGGAGGGCAACTCCATATTAATAACCACGGTGAGGAGCAACTCCATTTGATGATGGCCAGTGTGGGGGCAACTCCATATCATTGGACATTGAGAGGGGCAACTCTATTTGAAGGCCATGGTGGGGGAAGGTGCAATATCATTGGACATGGTGGGGGAAACTCTATATTGATGGCCATGGTGAAGGGCAACACCATATTCATTGTCATGGTGGTGGTGGTGGTGGGGGGGGGGGGGACAACTCCATGTTAATGTCCTCGGTGAGGGGTAACTCAATATTAATCACCATGGTGGGTGAAAACTCCATATTAATGGCATAAGTGGAGGGTAACTCCTTATTAATAATCACGGTGAGGAGCAACTCCATTTGATGGCCAGGGTGGGGACAACTCGATATTATTGGACATTGGGAGGGGCAACTCTATTTGAAGGCCACGGTGAAACTCCATATCATTGGACATGGTGGGGGAAACTCCATAGTGATAACCATGGTAATGGACAACTCCATAATGATGGCCATGGTGATGGGCAACTCCACATTGATTGCCATGGTGAGGGGCCACTCCAAATCGATGGCCATGGTGAGGGGTAACTCCATATTGGTGGCCATGGTGAGGGGCAATGCTATACTGATAGCCATGGTGAGGGGCAACTCCAAATCGATGGCCATGGTGAGGGGTAACTCCATATTGGTGGCCATGGTGAGGGGTAACTCCATATTGGTGGCCATGGTGAGGGGTAACTCCATATTGGTGGCCATGGTGAGGGGCAGCTCCTTACTGATGGCCATGGTTTTGGGATGGGATGTCCAATGGGCTCTTATAGGTGTAATTTCAGGTGTTCACAGACTTTTGGCCATATAGTGTATCAGCCAATGAAATAATTACTGAAAGACATACGAAGAGAGGAACAAAATTGCAGAATCACTGTACTAAGCATTGCGTGTATAGCCTGCATGTAAGGAACACATATGACTGTACCCGTATACATATAGAATTACACTATACAAAGAACAAGGCTCATAAAATATTAACACACCAGTAAGCTTTCCTTTATAAAGTGGAGGCTCAATAAGAAATTGTCAACGTGCGCACTTCAGGAAACCAGAGCAACTAATCTACCATCATTATCAGTGAGGTTACTTCTAAAAGCGGTGAATATAAGAATCACCACACATCGACTGGAGTTGTTTTATCCTGGTGCATGTGTTTTAAATAGATTCACCACCAGTGAATATTTGGTAGCCATGTAGTGTATGTCTATTTTAGTAGCAGGAGTCACAGTAATGCTAATGTTCAGGGATGGAAATTTTTAGCCAGTCCCATGACAGAGAAATCCAGTGAAGGTACATACATCGCCTCCGAAGATCTGCACATATGGTGTCCCAATGGCAGCTCACCGGGTACTCAGGATTTCTGACCTGTGCATTGCTCTAGAACAAGAACAGCCTTTCACAACTTTTTTCAACACAGAGGAACTCTTGAAATAACTTTCCAGTCTTAGGAAACCCCTAAAAATGAGTTTATCTACAACTCATAATACATTAGTGTGATGGGGGCAGAATGCCCCTTACATTGGTGGTCAGTGAGAAGAATGTTCCTTACATTGGTGATCAGTGAGAAGAATGTTCCTTACATTGGTGATCAGTGAGAAGAATGTTCCTTACATTGGTGTTCAGTGAGAAGAATGTTCCTTACATTGGTGATCAGTGAGAAGAATGTTCCTTACATTGGTGATCAGTGGGAAGAATGTTCCTTACATTGGTGTTCAGTGAGAAGAATGTTCCTTACATTGGTGATCAGTGAGAAGAATGTTCCTTACATTGGTGATCAGTGAGAAGAATGCTCCTTACATTGGTGATCAGTGGGAAGAATGTTCCTTACATTGGTGATCAGTGGAAAGAATGTTCCTTACATTGGTGATCAGTGGGAAGAATGTTCCTTACATTGGTGTTCAGTGAGAAGAATGTTCCTTACATTGGTGATCAGTGAGAAGAATGTCCCTTACATTGGCGATCAGTGAGAAGAATGTTCCTTACATTGGTGATCAGTGGGAAGAATGTTCCTTACATTGGTGATCAGTGGGAAGAATGTTCCTTACATTGGTGATCAGTGAGAAGAATGTTCCTTACATTGGTGATCAGTGAGAAGAATGTTCCTTACATTGGTGATCAGTGGGAAGAATGTTCCTTACATTGGTGATCAGTGGGAAGAATGTTCCTTACATTGGTGATCAGTGAGAAGAATGTTCCTTACATTGGTGGTCAGTGGGAAGAATGTTCCTTACATTGGTGATCAGTGGGAAGAATGTTCCTTACATTGGTGATCAGTGAGAAGAATGTTCCTTACATTGGTGATCAGTGAGAAGAATGTTCCTTACATTGGTGGTCAGTGAGAAGAATGTTCCTTACATTGGTGATCAGTGAGAAGAATGTTCCTTACATTGGTGATCAGTGGGAAGAATGTTCCTTACATTGGTGATCAGTGAGAAGAATGTTCCTTACATTGGTGATCAGTGAGAAGAATGTTCCTTACATTGGTGATCAGTGGGAAGAATGTTCCTTACATTGGTGATCAGTGAGAAGAATGTTCCTTACATTGGTGGTCAGTGGGAAGAATGTTCCTTACATTGGTGATCAGTGGGAAGAATGTTCCTTACATTGGTGATCAGTGAGAAGAATGTTCCTTACATTGGTGATCAGTGAGAAGAATGTTCCTTACATTGGTGATCAGTGGGAAGAATGTTCCTTACATTGGTGATCAGTGGGAAGAATGTCCCTTACATTGGTGATCAGTGAGAAGAATGTTCCTTACATTGGTGGTCAGTGAGAAGAATGTTCCTTACATTGGTGATCAGTGGGAAGAATGTTCCTTACATTGGTGATCAGTGGGAAGAATGTTCCTTATGTAGCAATAACTCACGGTGGAGCTGCTGGTTTAAGCGGGTCTGTTACCTTCACCTTGCTTCCCTCTGTTTCACCGGCACCGGGTCTAGGGGTTCCGTTGAGTTTACTTCTGGACGACACACGCACCAACACTGGAGTACGTTTTCAATGCTTTATTAAACAGTCAAACTTTAGGAAGTAGCAGGAAAGAGACGGAAAAGGAAACCTTCAGGAGAAACTCAAATATCTTCTTACAAGATCTTAGCGACAAATGTGCCGGTAGAATTCAGATAATTATGTGGAATGCGTTCCCCTCATGGGACGCACTCTTTGCTCATCTGGATAGGCCTCTCTCATCGGTCTAGCAGCCAGTACACAGTACAAATCTAAAGTCTCTGCCACAGACTCACTTGGGGGGGTAAATCTGCACGATCCTCTGCCACAGGATGTATCAGATCTTCTGCAGTGAACAGTCAGTCACAGTGCCTGAACCTTTAAGCCGAACCGGCGACACTATGCTGTATAATTACTTCTTTTGGATACGTCCTCCAACCGAGTCACCAGGCCCCTCTATAGACCAGCACGCTGCGTGATCTCTCCAAGACGGGTCCTCCCCTGGGATCTCCTCGGCTGTCCAGCTTCGTCACACAGGACCGACAGCTCAGGACCATTCCTCGGCCGCGGTGGTAGGCCCCAGACAAGCCTTTGGGCCCACCCCTGCGCCGCAGCATCGTGGGCCTCCCGATCGGAGGACCACGAGGTAGCTCCTTAACGCATACCTGTCGGCCAGGAGGGCCAGCAGGTGGCTGAAAAACGACCTTAGAACATGGCGTCTGTCCCATAAATACCCCCTTCCCAAAATGCAACTCGGAGGACCACCTCCACCGAGCTTGGCTCAGAGACAGAGGAGCATCCATACACTTCGACACGTTGCTCTTCCAACACCGACCAATGGTAACAGCGACACCCACCGGTCAGCACGGAAGTACACACAACGTCAGCCAAGCTGGAACAGAGGTGAACTTTTATCCTTCCTAACACACAATTTACTAAATTTACCTAAACTGCGGTAGATTGTAAATCTACCAGCGCTACATACTCCCCCCACTACAATAGACGTTGTCCCCAACGTCTGTCCTGAATGCAGTAACAGTAACTCTCAAGCCTGAAAGTAGCATTTGAGTTTCTCATAACTTTAGATAGGCAAAGAGAGAGAAAAAGACAGTTTAAAGACATTATGAGACTTATATCTATAAAACATTATGTTCACAGCCGCGAACAAAACCACAATATAATACTTTTTTTTTTTCAAGCTCACTAACTAACTAGCTGAAAAGCCTCCCAGCTATACATATGATCCGATGATCCCTGAAAAAAAACATATTTAAACACACATATATACACACTGTGCAACACCAGGAGCAAAGCCTCATTTAAAATGAGACTCTCTTCCTATGATTTGTATTAGAAAGAATATATACTTTTGGAGTCCATCCCTGCATAAGAACTTTTCTTGTAAAAGAAATCCGGCTAGCAAACAGAAGTCCTTGGATTTAAACACAGAACAGGATCTGTATATCTTGACCACGCAGATCTCTTTGCCCTGTCGCTATCTAACTAGCTAACTTCAAAGTGATAGTGTCCACAATTACCAGTAAAACCGAGGATCTGGTAGAGTCACATATTTTCCTTCTTTATCTACAGTGGTAATAAAATATACAGCATTGTCCTTTCCCAGCCTGCAGATTACCACCTTATCAGCATAGATATGCCGACCATAGTTCCAATGAACAAAGCATCCGTTAAAACGTTCATCCATCCGGACAGAACATCCAGTCTTTCTAAAGGGCTTAGGTACAGACAAGTAGTCCCAAATAGCTTCATTGTACCAAAGTTCCCGATTAGCTTCAATCTCCCGCATGACATCCTGGGGCACATAGGGGAACTCTAATCCATACTTTGCGGCCACATGCTTGTTTAACATCCTTTGCAAGCGAGCAAGTTTTGGCAAAGATCTGTCTTTTCCCATACCAGGCGGTACACAGGAGTCTAATGACTTTTTCACCATAGACCCAGCCGGTGTCTGTAGCGAATCAATAACTTTTGACAAAGTCCCAGCAACGGCACTGTGCGTCTCCACAGAGGGCGACGTCTTCCCAGAACTCATGGCAGTCCATTCAGGAAGGGTCATTGTGGAGGCAACATCCTCGCCTTGTGACCACAGTAGCTCTTGCGACATGGTTTCAAACAAGTCATCATCCCCGGAAAGATCCGACATGGATTCTATTTCTGAGTCTCTCAATTCTGCTGGCAAATACTTATTTACAGTCCCCAACAATGGCTTACCCGTTCCAGGCGTAGACTCTGGTAGCTCCGGCGCAGGTAACCTCTGGGGTAGGCCTCGACCACGGCCGCGAGAAGCCTTCACATAGCCCACCTTCTTCTGAGTAGGCACCACAGGAACAGGTGTAGTAGACTCAGAAATCAAAGTAATGTCTCCTGATGAGACGGCAGCAGCAGTGTCTCTCTCTGAAACATTGTCGGTAGCAACAGGCGGAGTAGCGGCCCGTCGCTCTCTCTCTGTAGCGGTAGCAGCTTCCACTGTAGCGATACCTGTCACCCAATCCATCCGGTAGGCACGGGGTGGCATAGTAGGTGGCTCCACTACAAACAAATACTCTCTACACTGCAGACATCGGATGAATGGACGAAGATGCACGGCCAATCCTCCACATCGATGGCAGGTCATGCCCAGTCGCTCAACATCTCCCGAGGTATACAGGACAAACTTCCCCTGCGGTTTCATTCGAACTCCAGTATCCGTGAGCAGAGTTCCAGATTGCACAGCATTCATCACAGTGCTTGCAGGGAACACTCTGGGTCCCACAACCGATTGCAATGCCGGAAAAGACATGGCCACACTCTGATCTTTTCAACACGATCACGAGGCTTCTCTTCTCTGGCGCCAAGCACACTACATGCGTCCCACGCGGTAGCAAGTAGGGTAACTCCTCCCACTTGTTCTTTCAGTCACGTAGCTCCCGGGCCTCTTCTGGTGCCCAGCGTCTACGCACCCAAAGGCAAAGTCCTGCAGTTTAACCTTTCCTCTTCCTGAAAAGATTTTTTTTTTTTTCAAAGTCCAGCTCTCTCTGTAAACTCCCGGTAAAACACTCCACTGGGTTGCAATAATTGTCGGTCAACAAATCCCGGACGAGCCCCCACATGTAGCAATAACTCACGGTGGAGCTGCTGGTTTAAGCGGGTCTGTTACCTTCACTTTGCTTCCCTCTGTTTCTCCGGCACCGGGTCTAGGAGTTCCGTTGAGTTTACTGCTGGAGACACACGCACCAACACTGGAGTACGTTTTCAATGCTTTATTAAACAGTCAAACTTTAGGAAGTAACAGGAAAGAGACGAAAAAGGAAACCTTCAGGAGAAACTCAAATATCTTCTTACAAGATCTTGGCAACAAATGTCCCAGTAGAATTCAGATAACTATGTGGAATGCGTTCCCCTCATGGGACACACTCTTTGCTCGTCTGGACAGGCCTCTCTCACCGGTCCAGCAGCCAGTACGCAGCACGAATCTTAAGTCTCTGCCACAGACTTCTTTGGGGGGTAAATCTGCACGATCCTCTGCCACAGGATATATCAGATCTTCTGCAGTGAACAGTCAGTCACAGTGCCTGAACCTTTGAGCCGGACTGGCGACACTATGCTTTATAATTACTTCTTTTGGATACGTCCTCCAACCGAGTCACCAGGCCCCTCTATAGACCAGCACTCTGCGTGATCTCTCCAAGACGGGTCCTCCCCTGGGATCTCCTCGGCTGTCCAGCTTCGTCACACAGGACCAACAGCTCAGGACCATTCCTCGGCCGCGGTGGTAGGCCCCAGACAAACCTCTGGACCCACCCCTGCGCCGTAGCATCGTGGGCCTCCCGATCGGAGGACCACGAGATAGCTCCTTAACGCATACCTGTCGGCCAGGAGGGCCAGCAGGTGGCTGAAAAATTACCTTAGAACATGGCGTCTGTCCCATAAATACCCCCTTCCCAGAATGCAACTCGGAGGACCACCTCCACCGAGCTTGTCTCCGAGACAGAGGAGCATCTATACACTTCGACACGTTGCTCTTCCAACACCGACCAATGGTAACAGCGACACCCGGTCAGCACCGAAGTACACACAACGTCAGCCAAGCTGGAACAGAGGCGAACTTTTAACCTTCCTAACACACAATTTACTAAATTTACCTAATCTGCGGTAGATTGTAAATCTACCAGCGTTACACTTACATTGGTGATCAGTGAGAAGAATGCTCCTTACATTGGTGATCAGTGGGAAGAATGTTCCTTACATTGGTGATCAGTGGGAAGAATGTCCCTTACATTGGTCATCAGTTGGAAGAATGTATATATATGGAGAATCTTGTCTCCTGGTACTGTTGGACCTCAGTGCAGCATTCGATACAGTGGACCACAATACTCATCCGCCTCACAGAGGTAGCAGGAGTCACAGGTTCAGATCTACAATGGTTCGCATCCTTCTTAGGGAATCGCTCTCAGACCGTGAAACTAGGAGAATTCTACTCTGAAACCCGCACTATCTCTTGTGGAGTCTCTCAAGGTTCACCCCTATCACCAGTGCTCTTCAACATCTACATCCGCCCACTCCTCAAAATCATCAGAAAATCGGACCTCTGCTTCCACTCATACGCTGACGACACCCAACTCTACCTTCGCATCACCAGGGAAAAAGACCACCTTCAGCAACTAGAAAAATGCCTCACTCTGATAGACGACTAGATGACCACTAGCTCTCTCAAACTCAACGGATCAAAAACAGAGCTTCTTCTCCTACACGGAAACCAAAATTCCAAAACTAAACCCCCATGGACAACTCCCCCCATCTTTGGACAGACCATCTCACTAAGCACTAAAGCCAAGAGTCTCGGAGTAATTTTTGACTCAGAAATGTCGATGGATGCACAAATAGGATCAGTAGTCAGCGGATCTCACCATCTCCTCCGCCTGCTACGTAGACTTATCCCATTCGTGCTAGAAGAGGACAAAGCAGCAGTAGTTGGAACTATCATCAATTCCAGACTCGACTACGCAAACTCCCTCTACATAGGACTACCCCAATATCAGCTTGCGCACTTACAACTCATCCAAAACACGGCGGCAAGACTGTTAACAGGAAAAAAAACCTGGGATTCCATCTCCCCTTCCCTGAGGAGCCTACATTGGCTAACGCTACACACCGAATCGCAGTCTTCGATCTTCTAGCCATAACCTCCTCCTCATTCCAAAAACCCGCTACAAAACAAAGAGAGAACGAAGATTCGCAGTCCAAGGACCACGGCTATGGAACGCGCTACCTACTCACATTCGCATGGAAGAAAACCATCAGGCCTTCAGAAAGAAACTCAAGACCTACCTCTTCTGAGAAGCTTGACAACACAGGACGGATCCAGCCCCGATCATGTGTGAATGCAGCCTACCAGAACCAAGTTCTAGGTAACATTGTACAAATGAATGTGAAAGGATTCATATATTAATAATAAATGGAAACAATGTTAATACTTAGTAGAGATGATTGAAAACATTATGATAAAATCACAATTACATTACATTACACAATTACAGCATGCTGTCACTCCTCCCTCTTCCTATAGTTGATAATGACCCCCACCCCCACCCCCGGGCCCTGGGAATGTGCACACTCCAGTCGCCCTCATTGTAGCTCCTTTAAATGGCGGTACGTGCAGCAAAGGCATCATGCGGTCTGGATAGATTACAATATTTCTCTCTTTCTATTTATCCAACATCAACACACCAGGACTTCCAGTAACGGCTCTATTGAACCTGTGCTGGTAATGTGCGCCCCTCTGGTATAGTACACCCTCATGGGATAATCTTCTTTTTATTTTATACTTGTATTTATCAAGGTTTCCCTTCTTTAATGATTCTTTAGATTGCTTCCCTTTATACCCACTTTACCCCAATCTTGCTGGTTCCCGGGAGGGACCTGTGCACAGTCGCTGTACATACAGAACTTGGACCTTGCTCTGTGCACTGGTCCAAACCGTTTGGTGGAGGGGTGGGGGGTTATGGTGTGGGGGGAGGGGGGATTATGGTGTGGGGGAGGGGGGATTATGGTGTGGGGAGGGGGGGATTGTGGTGTGGGGAGGAGGGGATTATGGTGTGGGGAGGGGGGGGATTATGGTGTGGGGAGGGGGGATTATGGTGTGGGGAGGGGGGATTATGGTGTGGGGAGGGGGGGATTATGGTGTGGGGAGGGGGAGATTATGGTGTGGGGGAGGGGGGATTATGGTGTGGGGAGGGGGGGATTATGGTGTGGGGAGGGGGGATTATGGTGTGGGGAGGGGGGATTATGGTGTGTGGGGTGGGGGGAATATGGTGTGTGGGGAGGGGGGATTATGGTGGGGGGTTGTTTTTCAGGGGTTGGGCTTGGCCCCTTAGTTCAAGTGAATGGAACTCTTTAAGGCGTCAGCATACCAAGACGTTTTGGACAATTTCATGCTCCCAACTTTGTGGGAACAGTTTGGGGACCACCCCTTCCTGTTCCAACATGACTGCGCACCAGTGCACAAAGCAAGGTCCATAAAGACATGGATGAGCGAGTTTGGTGGAAATAGGTAGATATGGGCGGGTAGATATAGGTAGATATGGGTGGGTGGATATAGGTAGATATGGGTGGGTGGATATAGGTAGATATGGGTGGGTGGATATAGGTAGATATGGGTGGGTGGATATAGGTAGATATGGGTGGGTGGATATAGGTAGATATGGGTGGGTGGATATAGGTAGATATGGGTGGGTGGATATAGGTAGATATGGGCGGGTGGATATAGGTAGATATGGGCGGGTAGATATAGGTAGATATGGGTGGGTGGATATAGGTAGATATGGGTGGGTGGATATAGGTAGATATGGGTGGGTGGATATAGGTAGATATGTAGTGTATGGACAACCCATACATGTGCTAATTCGGATGACCGAAAGCTTTTTATGTGTAATTTAAAAATGTATCAACAACAAAAGATTGTGTAGCCATTCTGTATGTTTTTTAGTTGTTATTGTGACACTTTGTTTCCTTTTCCAATGTGTTATTTGTGAGTAATGCCCCGTATACACGGTCGGACTTTGTTCGGACATTCCGACAACAAAATCCTAGGATTTTTTCCTTCGGATGTTGGCTCAAACTTGTCTTGCATACACACGGTCACACAAAGTTGTCGGAAAATCCGATCATTCTGAATCGCGGTGACGTAAAACACGTACGTCGGGACTATAAACGGGGCAGTGGCCAATAGCTTTCATCTCTTTATTTATTCTGAGCATGCGTGGCACTTTGTCCGTCGGATTTGTGTACACACAATTGGAATTTCCGACAACGGATTTTGTTGTCGGAAAATTTTATAGCCTGCTCTCAAACTTTGTGTGTCGGAAAATCCAATGGAAAATGTGTGATGGAGCCCACACATGGTTGGAATTCCCGACAACAAGGTCCTATCACACATTTTCCGTCGGAAAATCCGACCGTGTGTACGGGGCATTAGAGGTGTAATATTTAATAGAGGACATGGTGTACAATTTATATGGAGGACACCGAATGATAACATCGCGGTGGCCGGGCCGTCCATTTATACAGAATTAAAGTAGATCTAAAGACAACCAGTGCACAAAGCAAGGTCCATAAAGACATGGATGAGTGAGTTTGGAGTGGAGGAACTTGACTGGCCTGCACAGAGTCCTGACCTCAACCCGATAGAACATCTTTGGGATAAATTAGAGCGGAGACTGCAAGCCAGGCCTTTCTCGTCCAACATCATTGCCTGACCTCACACATGCGCTTCTGGAAGAATGGTCAAACATTCCCATAGACACACTCCTAAACCTTGTGGATAACCTTCCCAGAAGAGGTGAAGCTGTTATAGCAGCAAAGGGTGGGCCAACTCAATATTGCACCCTACGGACTAAGACTGGGATGCCATTAAAGTTCATGTGCGTGTAAAGGCAGGTGTCCCAATACTTTTGACAATATAGGGTATATTTCACTTTCTTGGCCATTCCTTATTGTACACACAGCTGTATTATAAGAGAATCTTTCAAAACTTTCTGTAAATGATGTAAAGGCAGGCGTCCCAATAGTTTTGGTAATATAGCGTGTGTGCATTTAAAGGCTCAGTCCACCTTTTCCACTAAAGAAGCAAATTTGGCGACAATACTCTGACGATCAATGTGCATTTAATATATATGTATATTTTTGCATTGAAACCTGCAGAGCATAACACATGTGATCAGTACAATGCATAGCTACTTGCAGTGTTTACCCCGCCCGGGCATAGGTTCGGGCCAAACTGTGGTTGTTCGGATGTTCTGCAAAGCACCGAAAAATATGCGGTGTTCGGGGCAAATTCGAAAGCCGCGGGCCCATCTAAAGTCTATGGGACACGAACATGAAAAATCAAAAGTGCTCATTGTATGCAAGTTGTTGTCATAAAAAATGTTTGGGGACCCGGGTGCTGCCCCAGGGGACATGTATCAATGTAAAAAAAGTTTTTAAAAACGGCCGTTTTTTCGGGAGCAGTGATTTTTTTTAATGCTTAAAGTGAAACAATAAAAATGAAATATTCCTTTAAATATCGTGCCTGGGGGGGTGTCTATAGTATGCCTGTAAAGTGGCGCAGTTTTCCCACGTTTAGAACAATACCGCAACAAAATGACATTTCTGAAGGAAAAAAAGTAATTTAAAACTGATCGCAGTTATTAATGAATTGTTGGGTCTCGGCAATATGGATAAAACTCAAAGAGCATGGATTCCCCCCCAGTCCATTACCAGGTCCTTTGGATCTGGTATGAATATTAAGGGGAACCCCAAACCAAAAATTTTAAAAACATTGCGTCGGTGTCCCCCCAAAATCCATACCAGGCCCTTCAGGTCTGGTATGGAAATTAAGGGGAACCCTGTGCCAAATTTTTTTTAAAAATTGCATAAGGGTCCCCCCCCAAAATCCACACCAGACCGAAGGGTCTGGTATGGATTTTAAGGGGAACCCTGTGCCAAATTTTTTTTAAAAATGGCGTAGGGGTCCCCCCCCCAAAATCCATACCAGACCCTTATCCGAGCACACAACCTGGCAGGCCGCAGGAAAAGAGGGGGGGGGCGAAAAATCCCTCCCCCCTCCTGAACCGTACCAGGCCACATGCCCTCAACATGGGGAGGGTGCTTTGGAGTAGCCCCCCAAAGCACCTTGTCCCCATGTTGATGAGGACAAGGGCCTCATCCCCACAACCCTTGCCCCTTGCGGGCTGGGGGCTTATCGGAATCTGTTAGCCCCCTTTAACAATGGGACCCCCAGATCCCGCCCCCCCCATGTGAATCAGTAACGGGGTACATTGTACCCCTACCATTTCACAAAAAAAGAGTCAAAAATGGTAAAAAAGACAAGAGACAGCTTGGGACAAGTCCTTTATTAAAAAATAAAAAGATAAAAATGTCCCACAAAATGTAATGTATGTAAATTCACACCGCCTGGTGGACCGAAAAAGAAAAAAAAATCTGCAACCGTTCCGTCTCCATGGGAGGCTCCTGCCGAATGATGCTTCTTCTGGGTGACAGTTCTTATATAGCTGAGGGCGGGGCCACCCGGGTGACGTAAACGGGTCACCCCGCCCCCCCTGACGCCACGGAGGCGGTCCGTCGGGCGGAGTGAATTTACATTTTTATATTTTTTATATTTTTATTATGTTATTGCATTAAAAAAATAACATTTACATTTCTATATTTTTATTGAATTCCTCCTCCTGAAAAAATGTCTATTTTTAAAAACTCTTTTTGCACTGATCCATGTCCCCTGGGGCAGGACCCGGGTCCCCAAACACTTTTTATGACAATAACTTGCATAAAGGCCTTTAAAATGAGCACTTTTGATTTTTTACGTTCGTGTCCCATAGACTTTAATGGTGTTCGCGTGTTCATCAGAATTTTTTGCCTGTTCGGTATGGGGGGGGGGGGGGGGGGTGTTCGGCTCATCCCTATTACAGAGCAATTGAACAGGTGTCAGGGCCGTCTTTTCGCATGGGCACGCTGGGCAGTTGCCCAGGGGCCCCACCTACCCAGGTACCCCAGCCAGGGCCGGACTGGCCTACCGGGATACCGGGAAATATCCCAGTAGGCCGCCTGCCCTGGGGCCGCTTTGAGTCTTTCCCTCTCTCCTCCTCCTCTTGTGTATCACGGAGCTGGCTGGGACTGTGTTCGGTGGCCGCGCTGTAACAAGGTCCCGCCCCCCTAGAACGGATCGTGTAATAGTAGATTGAATCATTGTTCCGCCTATCACACGAGCCGGTCTAGGGGGACGGGACCTTGTTACAGTGTGGCCGCAGAACACAGACCCAGCCAGCTCCGTGATACACAGGAGGAGATGCCCGCTGTGTGGGTTACCAGGCGATGGTGAGTCTGTATTAATTGTCACAGTGATGCTGCATTCATGGGCACAGTGAGGGTGCAATTATGGGCACAGTGAGACTGCATGCATGAGCACAGTGAGGCTGTATGGGTGGGCACAGTGAGGGTGCAATGGTGGGCACAGTGAAGCTGCAATGGTGGGCACAGTGAGGCTTCAATAGTGGGCACAGTGAGGCTGCATTCATGGGCACAGTGAGGCTGCAATGGTGGGTACAGTGAGGCTGCATTCACGGGCACAGTGAGGCTGCAATGGTGGGCACAGTGAGGCTGCATTCATGGACACAGTGAGGCTGAATTTGATGGGCACAGTGAGGCTGCATTCACGGACACAGTGAGGCTGCAATGGTGGGCACAGTGAGGCTACATTCACGGGCACAGTGAGGCTGCAATGGTGGGCACAGTGAGGCTGCATTTGATGGGCACAGTGAGGCTGCATTCACGGACACAGTGAGGCTGCATTCATGGACACAATGAGGCTGCATTCATGGACACAGTGAGGCTGCATTTGATGGGCACAATGAGGCTGCATTCACGGGCACAGTAAAGCTGCATTTGATGGGCAGTCGTGCGTGGTTGTGTAGACAGGGCTCTAGTGCACTGTATTGCCTGGGGGCCTATAATGCTCTTAAGATGGCACTGACAGGTGTACCTAATAAAGTGGCCAGTGAGTGTATATAGGTGCGACATGAAACAGGTTCCAAAAGGTGGACTTACCCCTTTAATGTATATTATGGCAGTTATTTATACCTGTTGAGGTGTTTGGACGCGGTACTGATATACGAACGCCGGATCTTCGTGACAAAAAGTTCCTGTGCAAAAAAACGCGTATGGTCCGTTTAGTTTGCTTGTTTCCAAAAATAAGTTTCTATAAGGTTTCCCTCGATTCCTCCACCCTTGAATGAAATGCGTACAGATGGCGTTTGATGAATGTACATCTTTATTTATTATTATAACTGCGAATCACCTCCCCCCACTGAGCCCAGTGTTGCTCTTACCCCCATACGTGTAGCACAAGAGAATGACCCCCACAGCGTATACCCAGAATGAACCTCTCCTGGCTGGTTCCCCCCGAGGGCTCTTCCCGTGTAAACTCAGCTATGTACATATATGTGACATACATCCGCTGTGTGTGCGACCTCCACCCCTCCCCCCTCTGTAAAATAAATGGCAGAATTTGTTACTGAAGCAAATTATCTGTGACACCCCATCACCCCACCCGCCACCCCCCCCCATCACCCCACCCCACCCGCCACCACCCCATCACCCCGTGACTCCATCATGGTGTCATCCCAGCACCCCACTACAGGTCCAACAAAGTATACCAGATCTCCTATACATGAGAATATTATTATAAGGGATCTTTATCACCCCCCACCATAGACACAGCACTATGGTATATGTCAGAGCTAAAGAAATGTATAATAATAATAATAGTGTGTGACTGTGGGGGGGAAATTAGAGTGTAAGCTCCTCTGGTACAGAGACTGATGTGACTGGCTCAGTGTTCTCTGTACAGCGCTGCGGTATATGTCAGAGCTATAGAAATGTATAATAATAATAGTGTGTGACTATAGGGCAACGGTTCTGCTCGGTGTCCCTCACATTCTGGTGCTGGGTACACCCTGCGGGCGGCGGGTGAGTCAGTGTGTGGAATGAGAGGCCCGTATCTTATCACTCCTGGTGAAGTGTTTTTCCATTGTGGCCTTCTGAAGGTTTGTTACCCTAATTAGACTCAAGGCGGAATTCACATAAAAAGTTAAACAACTTCTGCCAACGTCTTCAGATAAATACCGTGCACAGTACCTGGGTACTATATACTGTGTTATATACTGTGTACTATATACTGCATGCTGTATACTGCTTGCCATATACTGTGTACTGTATACTGCATGCTGTATATTGCATGCCATACTGTGTACTAAATACTGCATGCCATATACTGTGTACTATATACTGCATGCTGTATAGTGTGTGCCATATATTGTGTACTATATACTGCATGCCATCTACTGTGTACTATATACTGCATGCTGTATACTGCATGCCATATACTGTGTTATATACTGTGTACTATATACTGCATGCTGTATACTGCATGCCATCTACTGTGTACTATATACTGAATGCTGTATTCTGCATGCCATATACTGTGTACTATATATTGCATGCTGTATACTGCGTGCCATATACTGTGTTATATACTGCATGCTGTATACTGCGTGCCATATACTGTGTACTATATACTGCATGCCATATACTTGTACTATATACTGCATGCTGTATACTGCATGCCATATACTGTGTACTATATACTGCATGCCATATACTGTGTACCGTATACTGCATGTATATTGCGTGCTATATGCTGTGTTATATACTGTGTACTATATACTGCATGCTGTATACTGCGTGCCATATACTGTGTACTGTATACTGCATGCTGTATACTGCGTGCCATATACTGTGTACTATATACTGCATGCTGTATACTGCGTGCCATATACTGTGTACTATATACTGCATGCCATATACTGTGTACTATATACAGCATGCTGTATAGTGTGTGCCATATACTGTGTACTATATACTGCATGCCATCTACTGTGTACTATATACTGCATGCTGTGTACTGCATGCCATATAATGTGTACTATATACTGCATGCTGTATACTGCATGCCATATAATGTGTACTATATACTGCATGCTGTATACTGCATGCCATATACTGTGTTATATACTGTATGCTGTATACTGCATGTCATATACTGTGTACTATATACTGCATGCTGTATACTGCGTGCCATATACTGTGTTATATACTGCATGCCATATACTTGTACTATATACTGCATGCTGTATACTGCATGCCATATACTGTGTACTATATACTGCATGCTGTATACTGTTTGCCATATACTGTATACTGCATTCTGTATATTGCATGCCATATACCGTGTACTATATACTGCATGCTGTATACTGTGTGCCATATACTGTGTACTGTATACTGCATGTTGTATACTGCATTCCATCTACTGTGTACTTTGTACTGCATGCTGTATACTGCAAGCCATATACTGTGTATCATATACTGCATGCTGTATACTGCAAGCCATAAACTGTGTATCATATACTGCATGCTGTATACTGTGTACTATATACTGTGTTCTGTATACTACATGCTATATACTGTGTACTATATACTGCATGCTGTATACTATGTGTCATATACTGTTTTATATACTGCATGCTGTATACTGCATGCTGTATACTATGTGTCATATACTGTATTATATACTGCATGCTGTATACTGTGTGCTGTATACTATGTACCATATTCTGTGTACTATATACTGTGTGCTGTATACTGTCTGCTATATACTCTGTTTCATATGCTCTATGTCATATACTGAGCCATCTCTGCCCAGCCAGCGTCCCCTAGAGGTGAAGTAGAGAACTGTAATATGGAAATATCAGATAATTTGCTGTACTGCCCTCTCTCCCGCTCCGCATGGCATGCTGGGTATTCTGCTCCTGGCCACCTCTCGGGCAGGATCCAAAGTTCCAGGAAGATGACCTCCAACCCTCTGCCCTCAGAATGTCTAAATATATCCGCCATCCAGCCCCCCTGATAAAACAGTGGACAGGAGGAGAGCCAGGTGACCCCAATCACGAGCCTCGGAGGTGGCAGCCGATGTGCCAAAAATGACTGTTTAGAGAGTATGAACGGCCTTCACCGTGTTTAGCCCAAATGCTGTGTTCTGCGCTACTGCCGCTGCTTGCTCTCCAAGTGGACTTGTCAGTAACTTTACAGATCTTCATGAATAAATCCCGGACATGTCCCAATATACAACCACGGAGTCATTGTTCAGAAAAGCTCCGCCTTTTATCAATATAAAAAACCGTCCTTGAGCTCCACTCATTGACTTTGCCTAGGCTGAGATGATGTCACTACTCGGTGACGTTGCCTAGGCTGACATGAGGTCACCAATCAGTGACTTTGCCTAGGCTGAGGTAAGGGCACCACTCTGACTTTACCAGGGCTGAGATGTGGTCATCAGTCAGTGATGTTGCCTAGGCTAAGGTGAGGTCATCGGTTAATGACTTTGCCTAGGCTGAAATGAGGTCACCACTGAGTGACTTTGCCTAGGCTGAGGTGAGGACACCAGCAAGTGACGTTGCCTAGGATGAGGTGAGGTCAACAATCAGTGATGGTACATAGGCTGAGGTGAGGGCACCAGTCAGTGACGTTGCCTAGACTTAGGTGAGTGCACCAGTCAGTGACGTTGCCTAGACTTAGGTGAGTGCACCAGTCAGTGACGTTGCCTAGGCTGAGGTGAGGGCACCAGTCAGTGATGTTGCCTAGGCTGAGGTGAGGTCACCAGTCAGTGACTTTGTCTAGGCTGAGGTGAGGTCACCAATCATTGACTTTGCCGGTTCTTAGGTGGGGTCACCAGTCACTGACTTTGCCTAGGCTGAGGTGAGGTCACCACTCAGTGACGTTGCCTAGGATGAGGTGAGGTCACCACTCAGTGATGTTGCCTAGGCTGAGGTGAGGTCACCAGTCAGTTATGTTGTCTAAGCTGAGATGAGGTCACCAGTCAGTGATGTTGCCTAGGATGAGGTGAGGTCGCCAGTCAGTGATGTTGCCTGGGAGGAGGTGCGGTCACCAGTCAGTGACGTTGCCTTGGCTGAGATGAGGTCACCACTCAGTGACGTTGCCTAGGCTGAGGTGAGGTCACCACTCAGTGATGTTGCCTAGGCTGAGGTGAGGTCACCAATCAGTGACTTTATCTAGGCTGAGGTGAGTTCACCAGTCAGTGACTTTGCCGGTTCTTAGGTGGGGTCACCAGTCAGTGACTTTATCTAGGCTGAGGTGAGGTCACCAGTCAGTGACGTTGCCTAGGCTGAGGTGAGGGCACCACTCAGTGATGTTGCCTAGGCTGAGGTGAGGTCACCAGTCAGTGACTTTATCTAGGCTGAGGTGAGTTCACCAGTCAGTGACTTTCCCGGTTCTTAGGTGGGGTCACCACTCAGTGACCTTGCCTAGGATGAGGTAAGGTCACCAGTCAGTGACTTTGCCCAGGCTGAGGTGAGGTCAGCGCTCAGTAAACACAACCAAGAACTGCACAGGCACCAGGACTTACAGGATTGTGTCATCTCTGAGCCGACAGGAAGTCCAGAACTTACATGGTGATTAGGGATGAGCCCGATGTTCCAGTCGAACGTAAGCTTGAGTCGAACATCGGATGTTCGCCTGTTCGCGGAATAGCGAACAATTTGGGGTGTTCACGGCAAATTCGAAAGCCGCGGAACACCCTTTAAATCTCTATGGGAGAAATCAAAAGTGCTAATTTTAAAGGTTAATATCCAAGTTATTGTCACCGGGCAAGGGTTGTGGGGATGAGGCCCTTGTCCCTATCAACATCGGGACAAGGTGCTTTGGGGGGCTACCCCAAAGCACCCTCCCCATGTTGAGGGCATACGGCCTGATACAGTTCAGGAGGGGGGGGGCGCTCTCTCATCCCCCCCTCTTTTCCTGCTGCCTGCCAGGTTGCGTGCTCGGATAAGGGTCTAGTATGGATTTTTGGGGGGACCCTACACCATTTTTTTTTAATTTTGGCGCAGGGTTCCCCTTAAAATCCAAAGCAGACCTGAAGGGTCTGGTATGGATTTTGAGGGGGACCCCTACGCCATTTTTTTAGAAAAAAATTGGCGCAGGATTCCCCTTAATATCCATACCAGACCTGAAGGCCCTGGTAATTTGGGGGGACCCCACGCATTTTTTTTTTCAAATTTTGGTTCCGGGTTCACCTTAATATTCATACCAGACCCAAAGGGCCTGGTAATGGACTAGGGAGATCCCATTTTTCAATGACTTTTATCTGTATTCCCGAGACCCGACAATTCACTATAGCCGCTATTACTTTTAAATGACTTTTTTTCCTTTAGAAATGTAATTTTGTGCAGAGACTGTTCTAAACACGGGAAAAATGTGCCACTTTACAGGCATACTATAGACACCCCCCAGGTACGAAATTTACAGGAATATTTCACTTTTATTGTTTCACTTTAACCACTTGCCACCCGCCATATTGCAGAATGACGGCGGCAAAGTGCTTTCAATATCCTGACTGGACGTCATATGACGTCCGCAGGATATTGAGCCACTGTGCGCCCCCGGGGGCGCGCATCGCAGCGATCGTTGTTGCGGGGTGTCAGTCTGACACCCCGCAGCACCGATCTAGGTAAAGAGTCTCTGACGGAGACTCTTTACCACGTGATCAGCCGCGTCCAATCACGGCTGATTGCGATGTAAATAGGAAGAGCCGGTGATCGGCTTTTCCTCACTCGCGTCTGACACGAGTAGAGGAGAGCCGATCGGCTGCTCTCCATCAGGGGGGGCCTGTGCTGATTGTTTATCAGCACAGCTCCCCCCTCGGATCCTACCCAGGACCACCAGGGAAGCCGCCCAGGACCACCAGGGAAACCAGCCACACTGGACCACCAGGTATGCCCCCTAGACCCCCAGGGAAATACTACCCAGTGCAAAGGCAGCTGCCAATCAATGCCCAGGCAGCTGCCAATCAGTATTGAAAAATAATTAGGTATGGGTATAATGGCACTACCTGAAAACTTAACTGGGATAGCCTTAAAAGTGATAAACCCGTACCTTTGGTTATATATCTATAAAGTATTAGACATCCATGGGGTACGCCCCCCTTATATTATGAGTAGTACTCCAAATATATAGGTGTTTTCACAATGATGTATACTTTGGGAGAAATATAGTACAACCAATCAAGTGTCGCACAGCGAGAGGTTGTCTTACAGCATCTGGTGGTAGAGCCAGAGGCTGTACTACATAAAGTGCATATATTGAAACCGTATTCCATATACTATAAAATTATTTCTGTACATAATTAATGCACGCATCAGCAGTTAAATGCATCATGGAGAATGTGTTATCTATAAAACAGTACACATGCTGTGTATATAGGTCAAATCGCCTTGATCAAAAACCATATGTATGATAAATCATGAATTAAATCGCATGCATGCAAGACAAAAAATATTATCAAGAAACTTCCAGCAATTAAATCTCAAATAAAATATGACAGTCCCATAAGTTGGTACTATGTTGACTTTATGAAATTCCCAATGGTGACTTTGGTGCTGCAACAGTTGTCTGGTGACTCTAGTGCTCCCCCTTATGGTTGCCTACTCACCAGCTCCCGGAACCCCAACAGGGGTAATACGCCTGTGGTATATTAGACTGGGTTGCTCTGCTTGCTGCTTCCTGCGGTAGGTGCCTTTGATGTAATCAGCTCCCCAAACCCCATACAGGGGTAGTGCGCTTATGCTGGAATTTAAATAGACCACTGTGCGTGCTATATTCTGTGGTAGATGTTGCATCTCGATCCGTGGAGATGTTGCGTTCCCTCATGTATTAAGAAAAAAGAGCTTCCATAGCGTAATAAAATAAGATCACTTTATTTAAAAGCATGTATGCCCAAAAAAAAGGGGATTGTGAACAGAAAAAATAAATTAAAACAAAAAATAAACACAAAATAAAAAGTCCAAACACTATTGTATTCCCACCCAGTGTAGATGGGATAGGATGCCAATAGTCCCCAGACTATAAACGAGTTTTTAAAAATCCCTCCTAGAGAGCATAAAACGAGGTGGGGGGGTGTAAGTCCACCAGACGCTGAACAGCGTTCTACTCTCTCGTATGCCCTGGAGGTGACGTGTAGAGCGTGGTGCCGTTGTGCGCACTTCGTCACATGACGTCCTCAGCAACGAGCTGCCAATCAGTGCCCACTCCAATGCCTACCACCAGGGATGCCTATCAGTGCCGCGTATCAGTGCCGCGTATCAGTGCCGCGTATCAGTGCCCATCAGTGCCACGTATACGTGCCCATCAGTGCCCAGCAGTGCCGCCTATCAGTGCCCAGCAGTGCCGCCTATCAGTGCCCATCAGTGCCACCCATAAGAACCCATCTTTGCAGCCTTTCAGTGCCCATCAGTGTCGCCCATCAGTGCCCACCAGTGCCACCCAGTGCCACCCATTAGTGCCCATCAGTGCCGCCTATCAATGCCTATCAGTGCTGCATATCAGTGCCACCCATCAGTGCCTCCTACCAGTGCCCATCAGTGCCACATATCAGTGCCCATCATCAGTGCCCATCAGTGCCCGTTCAATGGTGCCACCTCATCAGTGCCGCCTTATCAGTGCCTGTCAGTGCTGCCTTATCAGTGCCCATCAGTGAAAGAGAAAATTTACTTATTTACACAATTTTTAAACAGAAACAAAAGCAAAACTTTTATTTTTTTTCAAAATTTTCGGTCTTTTTTTATTTGTTTAGCAAAAAATAAAAACCGCAGAGGTGATCAAATACCACCAAAAGGAAGCTCTATTTGTGGGAACAAAATGATAAAAATTTAGTATGTGTACAGTGTAGCATGACCGCGCAATTGTCATTCAAACTGCGACAGCGCTGAAAGCTGAAAATTGGTCTGGGCAGGAAGGTGTCTAAGTGCCCGGTATTGAAGTGGTTAAGCATCATTAAAATCACTGCTCCCGAAAAATCAGACGTTTTTAAAACTTTTTTTTTGCATTTTTTTGCATTGATCCATGTCCCCTGGGGCAGGACCCGGGTCCCCAAACCCTTTTTATGAAAATAACTTTCATATTAAAGTGGAGGTCCGCCAAATTTTTTTTTTTTAAAGTCAGGAGCTACAAATACTGCAGCTGCTGACTTTTAAAATAAGGACACTTACCTGTCTAGGGTGCCCACGATGCCGGCACCCGAAGCCTATCTCTCCCTCGGCTCTCGGGTGCCGCCGCCGCCATCTTCGGTAAGGGAATCAGGAAGTGAAGCCTTGCGGCTTCACTTCTTGGTTCCCTACTGCGTATGTGCGAGTCGCGCTGTGCAACCCGAATAGTCTCTGCTGTCTCTGGGACCCGTGTGTGTCCCAGCAGACAGCGCGGGGGGGACGGGAAGAGGCGTAGATTCCCGCGGGAGTCTATGCTCGGAAGTGGGTGCAAATACCTGCCTCAGACAGGTATCTGCACCCCCCTCCCCCCTGAAAGGTGCCAAATGTGACACCGAAGGGGGGGAGGAATCCGAAAAGCGGAAATTCCATTTTTGTGTGGAACTCCGCTTTAACCCTTAAAATGAGCACTTTTGATTTTTCACGTTCATGTCCCATAGACTTTAACGGTGTTCGCGTGTTCGAACAAATTTTTTGCCTGTTCACATGTTCTGCTGTGCACCGAACCGGGGGGGGGGGGGGGGGGGATGCTCGGCTCATCTGGATGATGCCTGAACAAAGATGGCGCCGTACATCTGGGGAAAAAAAGCAGATGAAGCTGTCGGGGGGAGTAGTGTGCGGGTTTTGCCCCCCCCCCCCCCCCCCCCAGGCTGCTGTACAAAATACGTTTTCTAAACGTCAACAAACAGGAATCTGAGACATTCCAAGAATCTGAATGTAACTTGTAGAGAAAAAGTTACATTTATTATGTCGCCAAAAATGAAAATCCGGAGCATTTGTTGGACAGAACAAGGGGGACACGCCCCTTTGCGATCCCGCCGATCTCATGCGGAGGACCTGTCCCTCTCATCATATATATATAGAAGATAGATACGCGGCCGATACGTTAAGATATACAATGGAAATGTCTGCAATGTACACATCGCCCCGTCTCTCTATGTGTTTTATGGGTGGAAAAATTTGAGGCGACAGACATAAACATGCGCGCCCGTAGCCAGGCCTTCTCCCCGATTAGTCCGCGTCATCGCACAACGCATGGCGAGCTGTGCTCAGCCGCTCACGTCCTTAAATACAGAATGGGGTCACTTCTGAGCCGGGAGAGCTAACATTCCACTTCCCAGCCGGCAGGGGCAGGAGGGGGTTAGATGAGGTCATGGAGGGGGGGGGGGGATGTGTCTGGAGGTGTCATATCTCTGTACGAATGTGATCCCAAGAGAGCGACGTACACAATCCTGATGGGGGGGGGGGGGGCTGAGAGCGCAAATCCCAAACACCATGGCCCCCTGCGAGTCGTCGTTTTCTGCATCACCTTATATTGGCGCCCCCCTCTTCTCAGCCGGTGTCTTGCCGAGAAAGTTCCCTCCTTGGATAAGGACCCCCCCTGTACTGCGCAGTACCAACCACTATGAGCCGCCGAAGATAGCCGAAGCTCAAAATCTTCAATCAGCTGTACACGGCACCTGCGCCCTGGGTCCAGGTTCAAGCCCCACCATCCAAGTGGACCTAGAGGGGGAATAAAAAATCTCCTGTACTATGTCTGCAGTTTCTGACCATCTCCTGTATTATGTCTGCAGTCTCTGACCATCTCCTGTATTATGTCTGCAGTCTCTGACCATCTCCTGTATTATGTCTGCAGTCTCTGACCATCTCCTGTATTATATCTGCAGTCTCTGACCATCTCCTGTGTTATGTCTGCAGTCTCTGACCATCTCCTGTAGTATGTCTGCAGTCTCTGACCATCTCCTGTAGCATATCTGCAGTCTCTGACCATTTCCTCTATTATGTCCGCAGTCTCTGACCATCTCCTGTATTATGTCTGCAGTCTCTGACCATCTCCTGTGTTATGTCTGCAGTCTCTGACCATCTCCTGTAGCATATCTGCAGTCTCTGACCATCTCCTCTATTATGTCCGCAGTCTCTGACCATATCCTGTATTATGTCTGCAGTCTCTGACCATCTCCTGTACTATGTCTGCAGTCTCTGACCATCTCCTGTAGTATGTCCGCAGTCTCTGACCATCTCCTGTAGTATGTCCGCAGTCTCTGACCATCTCCTGTATTATGTCTGCAGTCTCTGACCATCTCCTGTAGTATGTCTGCAGTCTCTGACCATCTCCTGTATTATGTCTGCAGTCTCTGACCATCTCCTGTATTATGTCTGCAGTCTCTGACCATCCTCTGTATTATGTCTGCAGTCTCTGACCATCTCCTGTATTATGTCTGCAGTCTCTGACCATCTCCTGTATTATGTCTGCAGTCTCTGACCATCTCCTGTACTATGTCTGTACTCTCTGACCATCTCCTGTAGTATATCTGCAGTCTCTGACCATCTCCTGTAGTATGTCTGCAGTCTCTGACCATCGCCTGTACTATGTCTGCAGTCTCTGACCATCTCCTGTACTATGTCTGCAGTCTCTGACCATCTCCTGTACTATGTCTGCAGTCTCTGACCATCTCCTGTACTATGTCTGCAGTCTCTGACCATCTCCTGTACTATGTCTGCAGTCTCTGACCATCTCCTGTAGTATGTCTGCAGTCTCTGACCATCTCCTGTAGTATGTCTGCAGTCTCTGACCATTTTCTGTATTATGTCTGCAGTCTCTTACCATCTCCTGTATTATGTCTGCAGTCTCTGACCATCTCCTGTAGTATGTCTGCAGTCCCTGACTATCTCCTGTATCTTGCCTGCAGTCTCTGACCATCTCCTGTAGTATGTCTGCGGTCTCTGACCATCTCCTGTATCTTGTCTGCAGTCTCTGACCATCTCCTGTAGTATGTCTGCGGTCTCTGACCATCTCCTGTATTATGTCTGCAGTCTCTGACCATCTCCTGTAATATGTCTGCAGTCTCTGACCATCTCCTGTATTATGTCTGCAGTCTCTGACCATCTCCTGTAGTATGTCTGCAGTCTCTGATCATCTCCTGTATTATGTCTGCAGTCTCTGACCATCTACTGTAGTATGTCTGCAGTCTCTGACCATCTCCTGTAATATGTCTGCAGTCTCTGACCATCTCCTGTATTATGTCTGCAGTCTCTGACCATCTCCTGTAGTATGTCTGCAGTCTCTGATCATCTCCTGTATTATGTCTGCAGTCCTCTGACCATCTCCTGTAGTATATCTGCAGTCTCTGACCATCTCCTGTAGTATGTCTGCAGTCTCTGACCATCTCCTGTAGTATGTCTGCAGTCTCTGACCATTTCCTGTATTATGTCTGCAGTCTCTTACCATCTCCTGTATTATGTCTGCAGTCTCTGACCATCTCCTGTAGTAGATCTGCAGTCCCTGACTATCTCCTGTATCTTGTCTGCAGTCTCTGACCATCTCCTGTAGTATGTCTGCGGTCTCTGACCATCTCCTGTATTATGTCTGCAGTCTCTGACCATCTCCTGTAATATGTCTGCAGTCTCTGATCATCTCCTGTATTATGTCTGCAGTTTCTGACCATCTCCTGTAGTATGTCTGCAGTCTCTGACCATCTCCTGTAGTATATCTGCAGTCTCTGACCATCTCCTGTAGTATATCTGCAGTCTCTGACCATCTCCTGTAGTATATCTGCAGTCTCTGACCATCTCCTGTAGTATGTCTGCAGTCTCTGACCATCTCCTGTAGTATGTCTGCAGTCTCTGACCATCTCCTGTAGTATGTCTGCAGTCTCTGACCATCTCCTGTATTATGTGTAGTGATGTCAGGCGTTGCTCCTATGGGCCCGTACAGTGGACCACCCTCGTTGTAAATAGCAGTGGTTGTGATGGATCAGATTGGGGTTGGTGATGATGACTATAGTGGAATATTTTAGCCAAGTATTTCAGGACTTCAACCCAATAAGCGTTTCAGTATTCGCCACTGGTGGTGCATACGCGTTCATCACTTTCTGTCAAATTGAGATCTCTTGTGTTGTCGGAATATATTGGCCGCCCTCCCATAACTGGGATCTGGGCTCCAGAAATTGGGCTGACTGATACGGAAGTTGGGAGAACTGCACTGGGGCAGGATGTAGTTTTTGGCCTCCATTCGGAATGTACAATAAATTGAACTGGATACTTAAATGTAATAGGGAGTGTCCATGTGACCCCTGTTGGCCAATCACATTGCAGCTTTCATCATCTTAGTGCAGGTTGGAGAATGAATGATCTCCTATGGAGGTGAGGGCACTCTTCTCTATCCTGGAGACCTGATCTCCTCACCTCTCCCCATCCTCCTCTCCTTCTGGCCTCTCCACCAATATTGTCATTGTTGCGTCATCCTCTCTGGCCTGCCGCAGGTGGTGGGGGGGGCACGCCGCCAAAATTTCACAATTGATTAGTGTGAAGCTGATAACGCTGGCGTCGCTCGTGTTTGGACCGACGTTTGATTGACAAGCGGAGTGACATCTATTGCGGAATCTCTGGAAATGTTCTGAGCGCGGCACGGGACTCATCACCGCCTCTGTCAGGGCTGATCGGAATCATGGGAACGGCGATGACACGAGTTTCTCAATCACATTAATTAAAGTGGATCTTCACTTTCCCGATCAACATTGCTTTTTAATCCTCATGCAGTGCTACCAATAGCAAATAGAAACTTTTTTTTTTACATTTCTTCAGTTACTTCCTGGTTCCTTGCCTAGGCACATTATGTCATACATCCCAGGAGTCTTCAGGAGAGGAGGAGGGGCTTTCTCAGCTAAGCACACTCTTCTGCATGCATGCTTGAGCTAAGGGCAGATGGATTCCAGGAAGTAAATGCTACATTTGCCCTTACTCAAGATGGCCATGGCAAGAAATCAGGGTATAAATCAATGATTTTTTTTTTTAAATTAAAAAAAAAATCAGATTTTTTTTTTTTTTTTTGGATTTAAATCGGCTTTTTTTTATTTAAATCAGATTTTTTTTTTAATTTAAATCAGATTATTTGGATTTAAATCTGTTTTTTTTTTTTTTTTAATTTAAATCTGATTGTTTGTATTTAAATCAATTTTTTTATTTAAATCTGATTTTTGGATTTAAATCTGATTTTTTTTTAATTAAATCACATTTTTTTTTATTTGAATCAGTTTTTTTGGATTTAAATCAATTTTTTTTTTTAATCAAATTTATTTTAATAAAATGCTTTCGGAGTAAAAATCTATCTAAAGATAGTTTTCTATTTAAGATAAATTAATAATTGAGTTTATTCAGCATGAAATGGTGCTTAGTTATGTAGCACGAGGCTGTGTATTCTGCAATATTTACATTTTTGGTAAATTCATTCAATGAATCCAAGCTCTGCAAGCTGAGATACCATGCACTGCATTGATGCATTCACACAATTTTACAGTAACCATGAGGTAAACCAAAGTTCAGCAATATTCCTTTATCCATTGTTTTGCAAATCTTTGTACACTACAAACTGTATGATTGAATCGGTTCTGATATCGCTGTTTTACTGTCATATGACCCCCCATTTTTTATATATATCGGACCCTTCAAATATTGCTCCTGTTATGCTACTGGGTTACACCCGATCGATAAATACCTGCATATAATAGACTACAGATCGCTACACTTACTGTGTCTATTTGGCAGCAGTATTGATGATTCATGTTTCGTTATTCATGTATAATCACCTATATTGACTCTTTACACCAGGGGTATCCAAACTGCGGCCCGGGGGCCAGATGGGGCCCTTTGCTTGCCTTTATCCGATCCTTGGGGCACTTTTCCTTCCACTGATACAAGACACTATTCCTCCCACTTATACCAATGATTGGACACTATTCCTCCCACTTATACAATGATGGGGCACTATTCCTCCACTTATACCAATGATGGGACACTATTTCTCCCACTGACACCATCGATGGGACACTATTTCTCCCACTGACACCAATGATGGGACACTATTTCTCCCACTGACGCCAATGATGGGACACTATTCCTCCCACTTATACCAACGATGGGGCACTATTTCTCCCACTGACACCATCGATGGGACACTATTTTTCCCACTGACGCCAATGATGGGACACTATTTCTCCCACTGACACCAATGATGGGACACTATTTCTCCCACTGACGCCAATGATTGGACACTATTTCTCCCACTGACACCAATGATGGGACACTATTTTTCCCACTGACGCCAATGATGGGACACTATTTCTCCCACTGACGCCAATGATGGGACACTATTTCTCCCACTGACGCCAATGATGGGACACTATTTTTCCCACTGACACCATGATGGGGCACTATTTCTCCCACTGACGCCAATGATGGGACACTATTTCTCCCACTGACGCCAATGATGGGACACTATTTCTCCCACTGACGCCAATGATGTGACACTATTTTTCCCACTGACGCCAATGATGGGACACTATTTCTCCCACTGACACCAATGATGGGACACTATCTCTCCCACTAACGCCAATGATGGGGAACTATTTCTCTCACTGATGTAGTAAAAAGTAAATGGCATCGCAAACGTGTCCCGCATTTTGCCACGATTCTGGAATCGCAGGCAGGATCTCGGCGATTCCTCCTGCAATTCGAATCACCTAGGTGTGAATGGAGCCTTAGGTATTTAAGCATGGCCACAATTATTTTATAACACCTTGGGCGCGGAGCTATTATATTTATATTGGTGTTTTTTTTTTCAGCCTGTATAAGGACCTCAGTATAAGTCTATGTGTTGATGCACACTTCGGCGTTTACAGGTGTATTACTGGCTGAAAAAAAAAAACCATTAAGTGCCGGTTCACACCAGCGTGATGCGGCAACCAGCCCAATTTGGGTTCCCGCATCGCATAGAGCTCGCAGGCAGTTCACAGTGCCCTATGCGAACCGCTGCGGGTGTCAATAGAAAGTTAATGACACCCCCCTAGATCGGTTTGCATATCGCAGTGCGAACTGTCAATTCGGACAGGAACCCATGCGATCCGATTCTGGTGCGGACCAAAAAAAAAAAGGGTCCTGTACGGATGTTGGTCCGCATGCGATGCAAATTCAGCCGTACAATCTGAATGGCTGAATTTGCATAGCACAGACATCGCAACGCGAATCACATGTGATGTCTGACATCGCAGAAGTGTGAACCGGCACTTAATCGCATTCAAAAGAGGAGCTTTTGACAAGAAAAAACTCTTGGCGCGCCTAACGCTAGACGTTTCTAGGCACGTTTGAGCGTTAATGCATTCCAATGGCCAAAATAAATGTATATTCTGGCCAATGGAATCTGCTAACGCTCAAATGTTTGAAGCGCTTAAACGCGTCTAAACGCGCGTGCAATGCGCGTTTCCGGCTTTTCCAGATTTTCTCCCGCCCCGTGTGGATGAGGCCTTATGTGTTATTTGTTTGGGCTGGATTGATGTTTGTATTATTTTGGTAGTTTAGCGCTGATGTTTTATCTTACAAGGATTTACCCTTGCCAATTATTTTTTTTCATATAAACAGTTCTAATTGATTATGTCTGTTCACATCATGAATGATTATCAGATACGATTGATGCTGAAACTGAAAACTACAAAATTGTCGATCAACCTGGGTGGATATATGAGTGTTCTATGAGTTTTAGTGCTAATAAGATTCTGATTATAAAGGACTGAAAGTTTATCTGGACATCACATCCTCATACTGAATATATAAACATATTATTGAAACAAAACAAAATACCAACTATTATAACATATAAAATAACTGAATAAAACCTTTTTTCTGTTATTGTGAATTTGGTTCTGATGTAACACAAGTTGTCCAGGGCTCCATTGATGGAAGTTTTTATAATTTTTGGAAATTAGATTCAAAGTTAGTAAAAAAAACTTGTAACATTTTTTATATAATATTGTATCTATATCTCCTAAAGAAGCAGAATTATTACCTGGGAAATACGTTGAGTATTACCCTATTCTACTGTGACCAAATGAAAACTTATTCTTTTAGGAAAGTGAAAATATGTTACTCTTGCTGATCAGCAAGAAGGTGAGATGTGCCAATGATCCCAAGCAGGTAGTTGAGATGTGTCGGTGGTGGAGCCCTGGACCTCAGAGCAGGTAGTTGAGATGTGCTGGTGGTGGAGCACTGGACCTCAGAGCGGGTAGTTGAGATGTGCTGGTGGTGGAGCCCTGGACCTCAGAGCAGGTAGTTGAGATGTGCTGGTGGTGGAGCCCTGGACCTCAGAGCGGGTAGTTGAGATGTGCTGGTGGTGGAGCCCTGGACCTCAGAGCAGGTAGTTGAGATGTGCTGGTGGTGGAGCCCTGGACCTCAGAGCAGGTAGTTGAGATGTGTCGGTGGTGGAGCCCTGGACCTCAGAGCAGGTAGTTGAGATGTGCTGGTGGTGGAGTCCTGGACCTCAGAGCAGGTAGTTGAGATGTGCTGGTGGTGGAGCCCTGGACCACAGAGCAGGTAGTTGAGATGTGCTGGTGGTGGAGCCCTGGACCTCAGAGCAGGTAGTTGAGATGTGTCGGTGGTGGAGCACTGGACCTCAGAGCAGGTAGTTGAGATGTGTCGGTGGTGGAGTCCTGGACCTCAGAGCAGGTAGTTGAGATGTGTCGGTGGTGGAGCACTGGACCTCAGAGCAGGTAGTTGAGATGTGTCGGTGGTGGAGCACTGGACCTCAGAGCAGGTAGTTGAGATGTGTCGGTGGTGGAGCACTGGACCTCAGAGCAGGTAGTTGAGATGTGATGGTGGTGGATTCCTGGACCTCAGAGCAGGTAGTTGAGATGTGTTGGTGGTGGAGTCCTGGACCTCAGAGCAGGTAGTTGAGATGTGCTGGTAGTGGAGCCCTGGACCTCAGAGCAGGTAGTTGAGATGTGCTGGTAGTGGAGCCCTGGACCTCAGAGCAGGTAGTTGAGATGTGTTGGTGTTGGATTCCTGGACCTCAGAGCAGGTAGTTGAGATGTGCTGGATTCCTGGACCTCAGAGTGGGTAGTTGAGATGTGCTGGTGGTGGAGCCCTGGACCTCAGAGCGGGTAGTTGAGATGTGCTGGTGGTGGAGCATTGCACTCCAGAGTGGGTGGTTGAGATGAGACAGGGGTAGAGCGCTGGACCCCAAAGCAGGTAGCTAGGCCGATAATGGAGTACTGGAACCCAGAGCAGGTGGTGGAGCCTTGGAACCCAGAAGGGGTAGTTGAGATAAGCCAATGGTGGAGTGCCATTCCCAAAGTGAGTAGTTGAGATGTGCTGGTGATGGAGTGAAGGACACCAGAGCAGGTAGCTGAGATGTGCTGGTAGTGGAGAACTAGACCTCAAAGCGAGTGGTTGAGATGTGCCGGTGGTGGGGCACTGGACCACAGAGAAGATAATTGAGATGTGATGGTGGTAGTGTGCTGGACCCCAGAGTGGTTAGCTGAGATATGCTGGTGGTGGAGCTCTAGAGCCAGAGCAGTTAGTTCAACCGTTCCGGTGTTAGAGTGCCATACCCTAGAGTGAGTAGTTGGGTTGTGCTGGTGGTGGAGCATCGAACTTTAGAGTGGGTAGTTGAGATGAGCCAGTAGTGGGACACTGGATCTTAGAATCTGTAGTTAAGATGTTGTTAAGTTGGTAAAGCACTGGACCACACAGCAGGTAGTTAAGAAGTGCTGGGGCTCTGGACCCCAGAGAGGTTAGTTGTGATGTATTGGTGGTGGAACACCAGACCCAGAGCAGATAGGTGTGATGTGCAGGTGGTATAGTGCCAGACCCCAGAGCAGGTAGCTGAGATGTGCTGGTGGTGGAAGGGTTGCCACATCATCCCTTTAATCCAGGACACATATTAATTACACAAGTTCTGAGGCTGATTTATTGCAGATAAGGACCCCATAAATTAGTGGTTAGTTGAGATGTGCCCATGGTGGGTGGATATAGGTAGACATGT